>QANY01012298.1:1663356-2092755 GCA_003255025.1 Datisca glomerata
CCCCCCCCCCCCCTCTTTGTGACTCGCAGACAAGCCATTGGAAGGGTTCCATGTAGTTGTAGATGCTGGAAATGGCGCCGGAGGGTTTTTTGCAGTAAGTTTCCTTATCTGATTTTGTATGATGTACTGTTTTTTAGTTGGTGTGGACTTTTTTTTGGAAGTAAATCAATGGCTTTACTGCATAATTATGCTTTCCTAGTATTAGACTCTCGATATTGAATTTTCATGACAACCTTTCCTTTCTTGTCTTTTGATCTTTAATGCCATGGTAAATTTGTGATTTTGTGCTGTACAATGGAATAGAAAGTAAACCATGACTCTGGTGAATCTGACTCTGCCTTGATTATAGAAACCCGTCAGAGGCAATAAGTCTCTGGTGTTGGAATATCTGAAAGTTTTATAAAACTTTCATGAACATTTTGACCAGTATCATCACATAGCATTTCTGTGCATGCATGCATGCGTGCGGTTATGTACATGGTCCAGTCGTAGACATATATGTGCCTACATACATAATGCGCGGCATGAATACATTAGTAATCAAAGAAAAACATTCCTTTGAACCTTTATTTGGTTGCTGTTAATTATTGTTTGAATTTGTGAAATATGTAAGTTGATGTTGAACCCTATTTGAAAAATGAAAGTTTAAAATTAATAGTTCTTAATCAAATATATACCAGGCGAAGGTGCTTGAGCCTCTTGGAGCTGTTACTACTGGTAGTCAGTTCTTGGAGCCGGATGGTAATACTTGCATTTGGAAATCTTCTAGTTGACTTTTTTGATAGAAAAACTCAATAAAGAGCATTCTGGATCCAGGTATGTTTCCAAATCATATCCCGAACCCGGAGGACAAGACAGCTATGAGAGCCATCACCCAAGCCGTCCTTGATAGTAAGGCTGATTTAGGGATCATCTTTGATACAGATGTTGACAGGTATTGCTCCAAATATTCAATGAGTTTATCTACTTCTTCGGCTTCTTTTACGATTAACCATTTATTTTATAGGTCTGCTGCTGTGGATTCCACTGGCCGCGAGTTCAACCGCAACCGGCTGATTGCCTTAATGTCTGCTATTGTTCTCGAGGAGGTAGAATCTTCTTCCCAATGCTTGAGAGGGTATTATTCTTTTATCAAAATATATTTTCTCTAATGATTTTTTCCTCCTCTTTCCTAGCATCCAGGAACAACTATTGTTACTGACAGCGTAACTTCAGATGGTCTAACGACTTTTATCGAGAATAAACTCGGTGTGAACACAATAGTGGACTCTGAAAGGGATTGTACTTCATTTCTTTGTTGAATGTTAGTAACTCGCAATTATTGTAGGGGGAAAGCACCATCGGTTCAAAAGAGGCTACAAAAATGTCATTGACGAAGCTATTCGATTGGTAAAATCTTAATAGATACTCGGTGAACTATGTATTTTTCCATCTTAAGTGTTGTTTTTATAAAAGAAGAAATTTCGCTCTGCAGAACTCCATTGGCGAGGAGTCACATTTGGCTATTGAAACCAGTGGCCATGGAGCTCTCAAGGAGAATCACTGGCTCGATGATGGTGCATACCTCATGGTAGGCGCTTAATGTAACATTATTGTCAAAGTTTTCCTATTGCAATGTTAAAATCTTTGTTAATAAACACTTCTGATTCATATGTGCGCTGAAACGGCATATGATTTGTAGGTCAAAATCTTAAACAAACTGGCTTCGGCCAGAGCTTCGGGATTGGGTGGAGGTAGCAAGGTTCTGACTGATCTGGTACAAGGTCTACAGGAACCTGAAGTTGCAGTGGAACTGAGACTAAAAATCAATCAGAATCACCTGGATCTTAAAGGAGGGTATGCTATATACGGTTTTGTTTAGGAGGCGTTCTCTGCCTCCAGGTACTTGTGATTTATATGAAGTCAATGACATAATAGAGATTTCTCAGATCTTTCCGTGACTACGGAGAGGCAGTGCTGAAACACTTGGAGAACTTTGTTGATTCAGATCCAAAGCTTCAAAAAGCTCCTGTTAACTATGAGGGGGTAAGTTAACCTTCAAGTAAAATGCTACATTTGTCTTTGAGGAGGAAAATTTGTCCTGAATGTAATAAAACATTGTTTTCTATTTTGCATCGAAACAGGTTCGGGTTTCTGGCTTCGGTGGGTGGTTTCTTCTTAGACTCTCGCTTCATGATCCTGTTCTTCCCCTTAATATTGAGGTATACTATACATTTATTTCTTTACAACTAGATATGACAAGGACACCCTTTCTAGTTTGAAAAATCTCATAATTTAAGATTTCGTTGACAAAAATAAGACGTTTTTTTTTACACCGGCACCATTAAATTTAATTTGGATACCATTATTTCCTGTAATTTTGTTTTTTCAATCGTGGATATTGTAATCCGAAACCATTTTCTCCTCAATCATCGTATTCCAGTCGCTTCAGGTTGGGTCAATATAATAAGGGTGTCATGGTCTTTTTGTACAGAAACTAACAGTTTTATAACTAAGTAGACTTAAGAGTCATTTTCTAAAGGAGATGGGGTGTTATTATCATTTAAGCAAACTAAAGGTTTCCATTTAAGCAAACTAAGGGGGAGATTGGAAGAATTTCCTATTTCTATTATGTGCACAAGCTTCATAATATTGATGCGGCAACGGATTAACATGGAATCACTCTAGGCACCGAGCAACGAAGATGCGGTAAAACTCGGGCTTGATGTCCTGGGTGCCGTAAAGGAATTCACCGCTCTGGATATATCTGCACTGAACAAATTCGTTCAAGCATGACGATCTTCAACACATTTTGGGGTCACTCAAGAGCGATCCCTTTTTGATGCAGTCCGTCTACGGGTTGTCATCATAGTTCTGTTCAAGTACTCGAAACTTCAGTGACGTCATCATAGTCTGTTCAAGTACTCGAAACTTCAGTGACGGTCAAAATCTGTCTTTGTAAGCGGTCCCCTTTTTCAGATGTTTAGAGTTATGTTTGATTGTACATTAAACATAATTGTATTGCGATTTTGTGCTGTAATACCGAAAGTTATCTGTATCATCGTACAAATGAATGACCTTGATGCAGTTGAGTTTCTGAATTCACATCTCAGTAAATATCGAATAAGGGTAGACAATACAAGATTGATTTCAGTTGGTGGATTTAACTTTTTTGTACGGAATGTGCATTTGTGTATTTTATTTAACAATTTTAATTTAAGGAAGATATAGGAGGTAATGATTGGAAAGACTCAAATGAGATGGGTTTTCAGAGTTACATATCAAAATGGCCAATTTCTCTCACTCTGCATGGAGAGAATGTATAATACATTATCTACTCTTTTCAGACCATATTTGAAGCTTAATAAATAAGTTATTTGCTCTAGTAGTAAATACATTATCTACTCTTGATTGGTAGACTATTAAGAATCACTTAGAAATAATAACACTATACCAAAATAAGTAACTAATTAAACAAAAAAACTAAACATACAATATATTGCATGTAATTAATGATAATGATATATTTGCAATTAATAATTGAGCTGGTCTTGCATGAAAATGTTATACGTGTAACTGTTGAATTAATAATAAAAGAGAAATACCAAAGTTGAGAATTGTATGAATTATTACACATGAGTCGCATATGAGATCATCTAAAACGTGAATTTCCTATAATATTATAAAGACTATCCACCCCCGATTGAGCTCGAGAAGAACCGCGTCGCACCCCTGAAGACGACGAGCTGAAAATCAAGACCAACCCCACTTAGACTAACAGGGGTGGGGTTCTTCTTGATTTTCAAAGACAATACTATAAAAGCCGAAGCCACCTCTTTTTCCCTTCCTAGTGTTTCCCTTGTTTCGTGAAGATGTGTGTGTGATTTTTTCAAAGAATTTTGAGGTTTTTGGTTTGATTCGGAGTTTAAGTTAGGGAAGATGAATCTGGAGTTAGATGTGATTTGAAGGCATTTACGAAAATGCTTCTGAAATTGTAGTTTGATTTGAGTATAACGTTGTAAGCTGTTGCGGTATGGGTTTTTCACCTTTCCGTCTTTCTGTTTTTATTTTCTTTTTTGAAAATTCTCAGGAAATTTGACTTGTTCTTGGATAATTTGAGTTTTTCTCCTCCATTTTCTGTGAAATGGAAATTTATATGCTGTTCGATATGCAATATTGAGTGACTTAACTAGTGAGATGAAATATATTGAAGCTTTTACCATTTTTTGTGTTGTTATACGAAATTTTCTTTGAAGAAAACACTGTTTCTGGCATTTCAACTTTTTTACTTTCACTTTGCTTGAATATGTACTTTAAGATCTCAAATCACAGGATAGGCGAAAAT
The DNA here is from genome assembly GCA_003255025.1 of Datisca glomerata. NCBI lineage: Eukaryota > Viridiplantae > Streptophyta > Magnoliopsida > Cucurbitales > Datiscaceae > Datisca > Datisca glomerata. The sequence continues at coordinate 1,667,681 of QANY01012298.1, forward strand.
CAAACCAATCAGTCGGCCAGATCTTCAACGCCCAGTGATGAAAGCGGCTGTTCTGCTTTAAAAGCAGAAAAATGGCTCTGTCAGCAAAAAAAATCGATAACTCCGTGGCCGAGCTCACTCGAACAGGGGTGGGGTTCAGGGATTCTCTTGATTTTCTTGCTGTTAATCGCGGGGTGGGGCTTCTTCTCTGCTGCTCGAGTGCTCGGGGTGGGAGTTTTAAATATAAAATTTAAAATTAATAACAATGTTAAAAAAAAATATATTATTTTTTAAATGATTTTAAATCTAAATTTAGAGTAAAATAATAGTAAAATTAAATACATTAACTTAATAAGAGTATTGTTGAATTTTATTTTATACAATTACTATTTGATTAATATACAAACGTATTATTCATTAATTTATTCTATTTGATCATATTAGAGATAATTCATTTTTTTCAATATTTATCTCAATTCATTTATATGTATTTTTATGTTTGGATAAAATAAAAAATATATTATAATATTTTATTTTATAAATTTCTAATGAATAAATATTGATTTAAAAATCACAAAATTCATGTTTATAGATATTTTTGTTTCTAATTACTGTATGTTACACAAATATTTAAGATAGAGGATTTGGATATTAAATTAGTCATCTCCTTAAACAAGGTAGTTTAATGAAGATGTTGAAGAGATCACATTATAATTTGAGTAAATTAAAATGGTCGCCATTTTTCAATGATAACGTCTCGGTAACATGTTATGGACAGAAGGTTAGTTGTGAATGTGAAATATAAAGTCAGATTATAAATGATGAAAATAATAGTTTATAATTATAAATAGCGGTGACTTAATGATTCTAATTCTTTTAGTATATAAGCAAGATTAACCTCGTTTATTGAAGGGGACACGGCTGAGCCTTCCCCCGGAGTGTTTTTCTTTCTCTCGAAGTGCAGTCCGCTCTCTAATTTTCTTACTGGCAGTCCTAGTTCGATGTCAGACTAGTATGTTATCCACCTTAGTATACTACTTTTTCTTCTCTAGTCATCCTCTTCTATCCAGTTCAGTTTGCTTGATTTATATGTTTCTCAGTTTCTTTATTTCAATCGGAGGCTCAGAAGAGCTTCTACAATCTATTATTATTATGTGTCTAATGGTTAGTTTCTCGTTATTTGACTTCTTTGTTTTTCGGGTTTTCATATTTCAGTTGGGGTTTCTCTCGCAGCTGCTTCACCGGTTACTGATGTACCGTGTTTGGTGCAAGAGTTGATTCCTGACTTCGAAATGGCAGGTAAAAACTTATTTATTTTGTTTTTTTTTGGGAGAAGAAGCGTGGTGGTCAGTGTTTCTGTGTGCTGGGAAGAAAATTTTACAAATTTGAACTATTGTTCTTGCTGAACTGAGTGAAATGCGGTGGTAAAGGGCTCATTCTTTTAATGAAACTTGTATACTTACCGCTTTCTTTTGATGAAACTTGTTTCTTGCTAGATTCTAGTTCTTCATGAAGCGTTCGTTGTACATCATAAATGCCTGCTTTAGTGTGTTTGGAAGAAAAAGGGCATCCCGATATTCTTTCTCTGGGAAGTTATCCTTGTCTTCCTTGTGCTGTGCGGAGGATGAAGGCTTTAGTTCTGAAGATTCTGGTCCTGATAATGATAGTGCTTTTTCGAATGAAATTGAAGAACGAGGACTTTCTTTTGGCGGAAGTAGTTTATTTGAATTTGGTTACCAAGATATCTTAATTTCTAATGGTCCGAACTCAAATGATGATGAAATGAAAACGATAAAAACGATACTCAAGGATCATGGATGGAATCTAGGTGCTCAAGATGGTTACAGAATTGATCTAGATCAGTTCAACATCATCAGGATACTAAATGTTCTGTTCGAGGAGAGTTCAGATGCTGATCTTGCTCTATATTTCTTCAGGTGGTCAGAAGATTTGACTGGTGGTACACACTCTTTACTGTCAATATGCAGGATGTTACATATTTTGGTTTCTGGGAACATGAATCATAGAGCGGTTGATCTAATTCTACATCTTGTAAAAAAATATGGTGTTAAAGATGGATCATATAGTCTATTAGTGAAACTTATTTATGAAACCTGCACTGAAAGAAAGGTTTTAGAAACTGTATATAGCATGTTTGTTTTCGGTTACATTAAGGAGAATAGGGCGTTTAGGGCTCTTGAATTGACGTATCAAATGAAGCATCTCGGTACTTTTCCTTCTAGGCGGGCTTGTAAGTCTTTGGTTAAGGCGTTATTAGAACTAAATCAGTTGGACTTGGCGTGGGATCTGCTGAAGGAAATGCAGAACCAAGGGATAAATATAGATGCTTCTATTATCAGTTTATTTATTCACCACTATTGTAGGGAGGGTAGCATTGACTGTGGCTGGAAATTGCTTTTGGAACTGAAGAGTTATGGATGTAAGCCTGATGCAGTTGCTTTTACAATTGTGATTGACTCTCTGTGTAAAAATAATTATCTGAAAGAGGCCACCTCTATTTTGTTTAAAATGAAGGATTCTGGTGTCTCTTCTGATTCAGTTACCATTAGTTCGGTTATTGACGGTTATTGTAAAGTGGGGCAGTTGAAGAAAGCAGTTAACGTACTGAAGATTTTTAATCACCCCCTTAACATTTTCATATATAATAGCTTTATTTCAGAGGTGTGTACAGAAGGTAACATGGTGAAAGCTTCTGAATTTTTTTACGAGATGTCTGAGTCGGGATTGTTTCCTGATTGCATTAGTTACAGTACCATGATTAAAGGCTTTAGTAAAGCAGGAGAAATTAGTAGAGCCTTTCAATATCTGGCGAAAATGTTAAAAAGAGGAATTCGACCATCTGTTACCACATATACAGTGCTCATTGATACCTTTTGCAAATTGAGAGACATGGAAATGGCTGAATGTTTGTTTCGGCAGATGATTGCAGAGGGTTTAAGACCCGATGTTGTTGCATATAATACTCTAATGGATGGTTATGGAAAGACTGGTCGCTTGCATAAGGCTTTTGAGTTCTTGGATATGATGAGATCTCAAGACGTTACTCCTGATGTTGTGACCTATAACACTCTTATTCATGGTCTTATCTTGAGAGGATTTGTAAATGAGGCAAAAGGTATTCTAGACGAGCTCGTTAGAAGGGGTTTCTCTGTTGATGTTGTGTCATGCACTAGTGTAATAGACGGTTTTTCCAGAAGGGGAAATTTTGAGGAAGCATTTCTTGTCTGGTTTTATATGACAGAGAATGGTATGAAACCTGATGTTGTGACGTGTAGCGCTCTTCTTAATGGTTATTGTCGGGAACATCGTATGGAAGAGGCAAAGGTTTTATTTCATAAGATGCTTGAAGTTGGGTTAAACCCTGATCTGATTCTTTACAATACTCTCGTTCATGGCTTTTGTAGCATCGGGGATGTGAATGAAGCTGGAAGCTTGATAACAAAGATGATTGAACAAGGACTTCTTCCAAACAACATTACTTTACGAGCATTTGTTCATGGATTTGAGAAAAAAAGGGTTCATAATCCAGTAGAAAGCGTGAATTTTAAGCTGCAAGAGATATTACTTCGGCATGGTATTCACGTGGATGTTGCGAGTTTGTAAGAATGACAGAAACATGGATTCAAAGAATTCATTCGAAGATTTCAAGCTCTCGAACTGCCTGCCATTATTAGACATCAGTCGAAGAATTCTGAGTGTCCCTGATTATTTTGGGTATGGCATGCTCCATTCTCCATTTTTTTTATTGTAGTAGCACACATAATACACATTTACATCACCCACACCTATTTTTAAGAACGAATTTTGAATGGCAGCACAAATTTTCATGGGGATGCATCAAGTCAAGAAAACAGGGCTTTATTGGTAGTTTGTAAAAAATTTCAACATTGTCATCGACATGGTCTTATACGCCCTCATTTTGGAGAAAGATTTTGTTTTGAAGGCAATATATCTTCATACAATCCCCGTTTGCTTACAGAAACCATCTCCTCGGTTGACGCGCCTAGCATTGGAGGATGATAGGCTCTTGCCCCGCGGACAAAACTTCTTGACATCAAAGTATACAAGCATTGTCGAATTTTCTTTTCGTAGAGGCTTGCTTTTAATCCTTATTCTTTCATTTCACTTTATTTTATTATTCTTACATATTAAGAAAACAATATACAAGCATCATCATAGCCTCCTAAGATCATTAAGAAATGCAGTGCATCGAATCAATATGTACGCGATTTAGACACCAAGCAACGCTCAGCAATTTTGACGACTTGATGTGCTTCTTACTATTTACGACTCTTGGCTTGGTTATGCATTCACATTGCAATTTTTGTCCAGGTACGCTGTATAGCTAATCCATTTAAAGCTTTCAGAATCTACACGTCTGGATATTAGTTCTCGCATTTGGCGTGCAGCTCATGGAGATCGCCAATTGAAATTACCTGCAGGCTCTTACTAACGATCGCAAAGAAAAACTACAATGTATGTACTCGGTCGATCATCTATGTACATCTCAATATATTGGGCTTGTATATTTGTATAATTCAAGCTATTCTCTGAGTAAGTCATGTTATTTTCTGTGATCTTTCTTGTTGGCAGGTGAACAACGTTCCATTGAGTTCGAAATGAAAACTCGAAAGCTCCTCGGAGGGATACTGATCGGAAAAATGACTTCTTTGTATTATGTAGCAACTGTGTCAATGTCATGACTCATTGTGAAGTATCTGATTGAAAAGCAACCGAGAATTCAACTGAAATGAATTTTGAATTATAATACATGTGAGAGAGAAACTAACCAATGATTGAACAACTTACGACAGCAGAGTAAACACATTATCACCAGTGTATTCAAACATAGTATTCATCGTCTTCAACATGGCTTTGTTTAGAATTGTATTCTCGTTGTTCGGAGTCTTTGGAGTATAGAGAATATGATAAGGATAGGAATTACTTATCTATTTTCCTTCTGTCTTTCCCTCTGTTTCGGGATTTAGGATAATGTGTGTATGGGTGATCTAATCTATGTCAAATATATCTAGGAACGTGGGAGTTGGTGGTCGGAAGCAATAACCGTAAACGGACCAGAACAGTTGGGAAATATTCAAGTACCTAAAAGAGCCAGCTATATCAGAGTAATTATGTTGGAGTTGAGTCGTATAGCTTCTCATCTGTTATGGCTTGGCCCATTTATGGCAGATATTGGCGCACAGACTCATTTCTTCTATATTTTCAGAGAAAGAGAATTAGTATATGATCTATTCGAAGCTGCCACCGGGATGAGAATGATGCATAATTATTTTCGTATCGGGGGAGTCGCAGCTGATATACCTCATGGCTGGATAGATAAATGTTTGGATTTCTGTGATTATTTTTTGACAGGAGTTGCTGACTATCAAAAACTTATTATACAAAATCCTATATTTTTAGAACGAGTTGAGGGAGTAGGCATTATTGGTGAGAGGGTGAAGGGCAAGCAACCTTAAACAGTCGTCGGAATGTGACAAATGTTAAGACTCTAAGGTAGGTGAGAAACTCGAGGAGATAATCTTCTCAGTGTTTGGTTTCGGGATTGATGAGAAGTGATTGCCTCAATAATGGTGCTAGAGACACTTTTATACAAATGGGGTCGAGTAGGGACCACACGCATGCCCTTTTCAGACGCATGTAAATCGCGTGTCCATGCATAAAACGTGGTCACACTAAAAACGTGATATCATTCCTAAAATGTGCCACATTCTTAAAACGACATAGCATATGAAACTGCGCTCGGGGTCCTCCTGCGATAGCATGGGAAGTCGAGCCCGGGATTCCCCTCGTGGCGGCATGGGGAGCCACCCTGAGCCTCGGGGTTCCCCCTAGGGTGGCATGGGGAGCCACCTCTGGGATTTCCCTCAGAGTGGTATGAAAAGCCGCGTCTGGGGTTCCTCCCGTGACGGCATGGAGAGCCACCCTCAGGGTTCCCGCCGGGGTGGCATGGGGAGCCCCGGGGGTTCAATTTGAAGAACTCATCCAATCTGACGCAAGACTCGGAGAGCCTTTCAATTGAATTCCCATTAATTACGAATTTATATTTTTGTTAGTTAAGAGAGACAGAGATGAATACTTTATTTCATATTTAATTCATTTCTTATCTGACTTTGTAAAAATAGAAATGAAAAAGATAGCAAGTTCTATGCACAAGTTTTTTTAGTGCTTTCTAATTCTCCCTAGAGGAACCCAGAGTGTCATGGGGAGTCGTGACCGGAGGTTCTCCCAGGATGGCATAAATAAGGCACTTCCAAGACTTGTAAGGTGGCTACATCCTTCAAGGAGATCTTCTCATCTCGGTATAGTAAACATTGTCCTAATCCTATCATACCACAGGGCCCAAATTATTCTCAGGCTAGAAAAGACATTCAAATCTTTGTCACTAAACTCGAAGATGAAGTACCACATTTAATATGCAATTTCATATAATGTGATCGCCACTTTTATAAAACAAGAGCGTCCTTTACAGACGTTATTTTATCATTATCACGCACCGATAAACGTTATTCCACTTAAATGTCACATGTACCTATCTTTAGACGCCATGTGTTCCTTTTGATAAGTTACTCTTAACAACGTGACTCACTATTTACATTAGCCTCTTGTTCAAGGTTGAGGGCACAACAATCAAGCTTGGACATACTTTTCTGATGTGAGTGTTGCCTACGTCTTTCGCACTTGTTCATGGGACATACGCCTTTCTTGTCTTCGATAACTACGGACACCAAATCATAGAAATTTAGATCTGCCATAATTTACGAGGAGATGCATTTTGGGGGAAGACCCCATGGTTTCAAGGCAAGTCGAACGACGCGGAAGAGCCTCGTTTGAGGTGTTTATCGGCACCTCATTTGAGGTGAGGTGTGTGACAACACCTGTAATGAGGCGTGTGACAACGCCTTGAACGAGGCACTGCATCTTGTCTTCCTCAACGAGATAAAACAACGCCTCGTCCACCTTGGACGAGGCAGTGATGCGTCTCGTCCTCCTCAGACGAGATGCTAGAGGGGGCATGAGGGAGCTCTCATTCTCTATAAAGTTAGCCGGCCAGGGTCATTCTCTCAATTTCTTTTTCTTCTCTCTTTAAGCATTTTTTTATTTCACTTTGAAGCAAATGCCCTCTAGAGAAATATTTACAATATCCAAACATGTCGCCCCGCCTGAATGTCCATCAAAACCTTGGGGAATGTCTGACGTAACGGTAAAAAGAATAATTAATTCCATGGGTAAAAGTCCGGAGGAGGTTGTGTCATCGTCGTCCGCGCTATTGATGGAAAATGAAATGGCAAAAAATTGTGAAGTCCTCGAAGCGGACTCGATCCCATTACTACGGCTAACCAGTGGTGACTTCCCTTCATTGTGCATTACGTATGATGGTCACACCAAGCCCACGAAGGGTTGGCCTGAGTGGTGCGAGTACATTCTATCTAAACAGACATATATTACAACTTTATGGGAGGCTGACATATATGAAGCTTTAAGGATTTGTTCGCATCTTAGCATCCGCATCTGCTCGCTCGTTATTGATACTTTGGTGATGCGTTGGAGTAGGCAATCTCACTCCTTTATTGTTGCTTGGGGAAGGTTCACGCCTACTTTAGAAGATGTCCACATGCTTTTGCGTCTTCCATTTTTTGGCAACCACAACCCGTTTGAGAGCGCCTTAACCCCTGAGGAAACATAAATTCTTGAATTGCTCAAGGAAGGTTTATCACACTCTCATAAAACCGATGCAACGGGTTTCCCAAGCAAGAAGTCAAATTTTAGTGGGTGCTTGTGCTATTTCTTCAAGGACGTGGAGTCCTCCAAGAAAAACTCGACGCTGGAAGTTAGAGAGGGCGCTAGATTCAAAGATAAAAGGGTCGAACTCGCCGCTTTCTTGACCACATGTGGCTTTCTTGATACATCTTACAAGGTATGTTCTTTCTTTATGCATTTAATTATAAAAATATATAAATATTTAACCATACTCGCCTTGGGTTCCCCCGGAATGGTGCGGCAAGCATACCGCCGTCGGGTTCCTTGGGGCTGGATAGTGAGTCGGCCGACCTTAAATTTCTTAGGGTCTATGCCTTAACTAGATGAGCCTCAAAATTTTCCATTGTGGCGTCTCTCCATTTGTCTTTCCACTTTGCAGGTCGGCCTGATGATCTGGTCAGTGCGCGAGTTTTCACAATGGCCATCATCAGCCTTGCTAAGGGTCGTCGTATCCCCTTAGCACCAATATTCTTGGGAAATTTATATTACATGCTGGATCGCCTCCACGAAGATCTCAAGAGGAACTTGACAGTATAAGATCAACTCTTATATTGATCAGTCATTCTTACCGTCTTTCATCTGGCATCGATTCCCAATGTGTGCCCCTTCTTGGTCTCAGTCTGATATTGGTTGTGTCGATCCGCCCCAGGCGTGGGCATGGTGTAGTAACAAACTTCCAAAGCATCTGTCTTTTTCTACTGATATTGACATCTTTGGATACTTTTTGGCGTGACTTTGTACCTTATGTGTGGACGGTTATGTTAAGGATGACCTATGGCCCTTTTTTGGGAAGCACATTACTTTAGGCATGTGTGGTTCTCCCCTTCGGCTCTCTGATACTGACTCGACTATGTTGGCTATTTTGATACCATCGACGCTCCCAATAGTGACTAAGCGTGCGAGAGAGGCTGGGCTGAATGAATTTTTGAGCACTTGTTACCTGTGCAACCGAGTGGCTCGCCAATTTGGTTTCAATCAGTGTATTCCATCAGGGCGACGACCACAATTCAAAGAAGCCTTTGAGTATTGGATGGTAGAGGCACGTACCTATAATAACATTATGCAATTTTTTCATGTTCCCCAATCCACCCGTAAGCCTAATGCGACGATGTTAATGAAGAGATATTTAGGAGGCCTTGGCTGACTTATGGAGGCAATACCTTTAATCTCCCTTGTTGAACTACCAGAGGAAAATATTTACAGAGGGGACCTGATGCTGCGTCCATGAAACCACTTCCTAGCAGAGGAGTGGACCAGATGGCCCCTACTGTACCCCATAGGAAAAAGAAGACTCCCGCAGTTGGTCACGAGACTTCCGTCGAGACGTCCGAGTTGGGTGATTCTGATCCTGACTGTGTTGATTCTTCAGCCAATCCTCATACATCCTCCTTGAGGTCAGCAGCTAGCCCTATGCTCAAATCCACACCTATACACCGACACCCAAGAGTTGTGACGAGGGATGTCCCGATAGAGAGGCATGTTAATGCTTCTACTCCGAGAGACTTGGAACCACCTTGGTGTAAATTTTGAGGTAACATCGTCAGTTTTGGCGATAAACCTTCGGTAAGTAATAGTTTTTCGTTTCCTCACGCTACCTTTTTGTATCCGATTACATGTTAGCGAACAAATGTACTTTACAAGAGGCATATAACTCCTCTAGGGATGTCAACGAGGCCTGTGAAATGCTCTTACAACAGCAGGCTGAAGGCGTTTGTGAGGCATCTGTAACACACCTCTCTTTTTTAATTCGATTGTTCTGACTCAATCTTGTCATACTTCTTTTAGGTTCATGAGTTAGAAATGGTTGTGAACTCTCGAGCTTCAAATGCTGCTTGAGGATCTGATCCTACCATTGCAGATGTTTCACCAGCATTTCATGAGGTGGATGTTCTTCGCAATGTATTTGTCCGTTTTGTCTTTATATACAGTTTCCCTTTAACTCTTCCTTTCCTTTTTTTTGACACTTACTATTTTGCTCTTTTAGAACCATGTCGTAGCTCTTTCGCCTACTTTTAGGCCAACGCTCGTTGACCGGATCGTGGGTGTGGATAACCCGTCGAATCCTTCAGTGGATGTCACCCCCGACCTGAATGCTCCAGCGCCCCCACAGACACTCCCTCCGAGCCCCGAGGTTCACACAAAGGTAAACGTACCTTTTGTAATTTTCTTTCTGAGTTGCGCTTTGTTATTTCTGACTTGCTTCTTTTCAACAGGGTTCCCTTGATATCTTCACGAATATCTATGAGTTTTCATCCCTCAATCTACTGCATGAATCCATGGGCGAATGCTTAGTTGGTCTTGATATTCCCTTGGAAGATCTGGATGACATTGGTATTGACCTCACCCTTGGGACCACATACTTTAACGTTTTTGGACCTCCTACTGGGGCACGACCTATGCCGCGAGTGAGCCTTCCGCACGTCCAGTGACGGCAGAGAAAGCAGGGGTCGGGAGGGAGGCCCGTCGACAGTCTTCTCAAGATGCTCATAGCATTGCAGAGGACAGTACCAGTCTAGCATTTACTATCGATACCTCAGTCGCCAACAATGGCGAATACTCTTCTTTTGATATAGAGTCTTTTACCTTGCCACTGTCTGAGGTAATGAGGGAGTTTCACGGATTGATGATTGACATCCTCCTACTCTCGTACTTGTAGAGGGCGGAGCATTCGTACCCCCGTACCGGCTTCAGCAGCATGAAAGAAATGTCCGGGATCTGCCGGGTGTCTCAAGAGATGTTGGCTCAGATTCTCTACATCATAGATCATTCATCTCATGAGGACGCGGACCCCTAGGCTCTTGCTTTATTGTTGGGTAACTGGCGTGAGCTCCCCCGATAGGACTAAACTTAGATTGGCTTGATCCTCACATTCACACATGCAGAAGGCTTTAGAGACGTCATCTTAGAATTAATCAGGTAGAAGCTTTTGAGGCATAAATGGCAGAGTTGAGGCGATTATAACTCGAGTAGAGGCGGAGGTGAATAACATTAGAGTCAAGATAGGTAAGCATTGCTGGGATTATGTCTATAAAATAGGGTATAATAACTATTTATGAGTATTTAGCTTTTTCTTAGACATTTTGTATTATTAAATCTAATGAATGAATGAAAGTTTTTCTATTAAAAAAAGTATGTTTATAATTTACTATGAGTCTTGAGGCATGAGAGTGGAGACTCTGAAGGTTGACCTAGGCATGTTATGGAACATGTTGAATAGATCGGTAACAAATTAGTTTAGAGAAAAACTGTTTACCTAGCTCTAATCTAATTATTACACCTTAAAGGTATTTTCATAATTACATTTATCCTGAGGTGAATATGAGTGAGTTCGAATTACCAAAGGAGTGAGTTCGAATTGCCAGACAATACTTCGACTATTAGGATCGTAATTCAACTATGTTGGAGTTGTGTGATTCAGAGATATGAAAATTCGTGGTTAGATTTCGAAATCAACAATATCATCTTATGTTTTATTTGATGGGTGTGTGAATAAATTAACTTGGTCAAGTATAAGATGAAATGAGTCATTGAATAAGACTTGTGAATTGTACGAGACAATTCATTGTTATGTCTTTCTTATTGACAGTCAATAAATGAGTTAAGAAAATAATAACAAGAGGGATAAAATGGTAAGTTTACATCCCGCTCTTGTTATTGATACTCACGAAGGGTAAATATTATATGGACCGTGAAATAAAAGAGTTTATTTGCACCAACATAAAATATAGCGTGCATGAATCGAGAGTTGATTTGGCATCGAACCAATAGTGGAGTCGTACGATGTTAGGATTAAATAGGTCAGGAATTTATAAAGATAAAATTTTTAGGTATTTGAATCCTATATCTTTATTCATGTGGGTTTATTTGGTCTTAGAAATAACTCATGAGAAAGAAGAATAGAAGAAACAACATCAGTTTGACCAAATTGTGTTTTGGCACCAAACTATATTTCTCGAACCTATATGTGATGGATTTTGTCACTTAATTAGTGATAGACAATCAATTGATGTTCAAATTAATTATTTTATTATTTTCTAATTATTGAATAATTAGTAAATAAAATATATTAATTAATTAATTGATGGAGATCAATTTAATTAATCAATTGGGATTGATAAATTTGGACACAATATTGACTTTAAGGAGAAATATAATTCTCGATAATTACATAAGTATTGGAATTGGATTTTTGGAAATTTGGCATATAGGGGTATATGTAGAAATTCCAAAATTATTATATAAGAGAGATATGTGTTGAAACAACCCTAAGAATACAGAGCAGAAGTTGTCTCTCTCCTCCCTAATGTGTTGCCGCCGAAACCCATAAAGGAAGAAAACAAATTTTTATTCCTCAATTATTTTGAAAGCCCACTCTCAGTTCCTGATCAATAGTCTCTACAGATATATTTCTGAAATCCATGAGTGATTCTTGGTGCAAAAATAATTTGAAGTTCTTGATTCTTCAAGATTGAAGAACACGAAGCTTAAATTAGGATTCCACCAATTCAGAAAGTCTTTGATTCGGAAAGTCTTTGATACAAGAAATGTATAAAATTGTTTCCACCTTTTTTTTAATACGTTTAACTTAATATGCATAATCGTTTGTATGATTTTAATATTTAGTATGATTAAATTCGTTGATGTGAAATTTTTTTGATCTTCAGCCCACGAACTTTTCGTGGTTCATTGATTTTTCCTTAAATTTTAAAACTTGATCCAACAATTGGTATCAGAGCCTTGATTTCTTGATTATGCATATCATGTGATTAAACATATGTATCATTGGATGTTGTGATATTGACATATTTTTGTATGGTAGATTCAAAATTATTTTGAATGTGTTTTATGAATGGATCTCGATCTATTGGCTCTAGGCGTTTTCTTTTCCAATTATGAAATTGATTTACGCCGAAATTGAGGTATAAGATTTTATGTAATTTATTTTCTTGCAAAAGTTGTATTTATTTTTAAAATTCCATGTATTAAATTTTAAAATTTTATAATTACGTTATCTACTTAATCTTTTGAATTTTGAATTTAAAAGATAATTATCAATTCATCTTTTATATATTAAATTTTAAAAATATTTTAAAGGGATTATTTAATTAGAAAAATAGATTTCCTTAATTAAAAGATTTTGATCAACATTTTGAATTTTGGAAGTGAGATTGCACTGTTGTAAAGAGTTATAAAGTTGATGGAACTTCTTAAAGGACAAGGAGATAATTACAGACACCATGAATACTAGTATTTGAAGTAATTATAATATATTTATTAATCTTTTATGGGTTATAATTAGAAATGAGCTAATATGGAGGTTAATTTTGAATAGATGATTTATTATTAATCTCGCATCATCATATAACATGTCATATAGAAATAGGGATATTCCAATATCAAAATACCATGTAGCATGTATACGCATCATTGTAGTTTAATTTATAGTAGGTTATAATTTAAATACAATGCGAATTTTATAAAACTTATAAATTTTAAATTGGGATTTGATTTTTATAAAAGTTTATAATTTTCGAAGTTGTTTTTTTCAAAATTTATAACTCCTGAAAAAAAAACAACGAAAAATCTATTTTTTCCAAAAACTAAGTGAGAGGGTCGTTTATGTTGAAATGTTTCTAAAGTCCTCAATGCAAACTTGATTGTGGCATGACGAATGGTTTAGAGACGCCCTAGCGGTCCTCTCTTCAGTGGGAGAAACTTGGAAATTGTGTTGCTTTGAGTCATCGAATTGCTTAAGAAGCTAAAGGTTGTAAATGAAGTGGTGAGGCAGGACCGTCCCTAGACGGACCGTTAGTTCATGACAACCTTTAAAACCGATGCGTTGGTTAAACACTTAGACCGAAGTACATTGGAATCCCTTATAGGGGTAGTCAATAGGGCTAAGGTGACCAAAATAATTGGTAATTGGTTAAGCTAGATGTAGTGACATCTTGAGAAGCGTTAACCAAATGAGAGGAGTCTTGAAACAATATGAGGTAGCTTGGACGTTGTCCTTAGATGAGACAAACTATCGTTGTTGATCGTAGAAGAAATATTTTTTATTTGATTTTTAAATATTTAAGTATTTGCATCATGTATCATACTTTTTTAAATAATTGAGTATCTACATTGGGCAATGGAAAATCATCTTTCGGGCATACCTTGTTCAAGTCTCTGAAATCAACACAACACTGTATTCATTCTTCTCCTTCACCGGTGCAATGTTGGCCAGCCAGGTGGGGTGCTCTTTCGACCTTATGAAATTGGCCTTTATAAGCTTAGTAATCTCAAACTTTATCTATAACTTTACTTCAGGGCGAAAGTGTCGAGGCGGCTGCTTGACGGGTTTGCACGTCATGGAAACCCTCAGCTTATGTGTCACCAGGGTGGGATCCACCCTCGGCATCTCTGTGTATGACCATACAAAAACGTCCTGAAATTCTTGAAGTAGGGCCAGTAGGCTCTCTCTTTGATCTTCAGACATACCTTTCATCAGGAAACGGGTTTCTGTCCTACTTCTTGTTTGAGGAAGGCTTCCTCTAACTCCTCCTCCGACGATATTGGTTTCAGATGTTCTTCCAGCACTTCGCATTTCATCACGTAGGTCCCATAGGTCAGCCCTTGCTATTTCACGAATGCCTCCTCCGACATTATTTCCTCTGTCACACCGTTGGGGGGATCAGGGTGTTCCCCTGATCCCGTTCACCATTACAATCGGTACGCCCTTTTGTCGTTTGGCAGTATCACTTGGGTGACTACTTCGCTGCCCTCCGTCATCTTAGCCTTGCCCCGTTTGTCTTCCCACTTTGGCAAAGTGATAGTTGTGATCCTTCTCGGGGCCGCCATTCCAGCAGAAGCAATCTCATCAAATAGTGTAGCCTTAACTAGATGAGCTTCTGTTTCGTTAAACGACACTTTCACGGCAATGGTAATATCCTTCCCTTTCCACCTGGACTTGATGCAGTGTATAGGGGACACATTCATGATCATGGATCCAAGGCCTTCCCAACAAAACGTGATACATGGTCTTAGACTTGATGACATGCATACGGTTCGTAGTGCGGATTGGTGCCACTTGCACCTCAACATTCATATACCCTAACATTCTAACGGGTGACGACGAAAAACCCATAATGATAATATGCTACCTGACTAGTCCCCTTTTAGGTATACTCATAGCCCGAAAAGTGGCGAGTGATATTACGTTGATCCCGGGCCCATTATCAATTAAGGCCCTTTTGACTTGCATCCCATTGACCAATGGGATCTGCAATGGTAAAAGTGATGGCACATTCTTCGTCCCTTCTTATCCTTCCTAAGGGCGGCTGAGAGAAGTAACATTGTTCTCTGGCCTTTCTCTGCTCAGAGAAATTCACCAATGTCTGCGTCACTTGGCGTCGTGCCTCCTGGTCCAATTCCAACGTGTCAAAAAAGTTTTTGCAAACTCTCATTCGCAGCAACGATTCTATGAAGGCAGCATCTATCTCCATGTGCATGGCTTCATCTTCTTCCAACTCATCCACCACGGTCCCTCGCGATGAAGAATGACCTTCTATCACACTGATCATATTCACACTAGCATGCAGTGGGAACGGTTGGTTCACCACAGCATCCGTATCTTCTATAATGATTCCCCCCCTTCTTGAGTTTATCGTAAAAAATCTGCCTCAAAGTCCTATAGTCCTTTGTTGCATGAGAGGTGTCCCTGTGGAAGCTACAGTAACGAGTCGGCTCTCTTTCCTCTCTTGTGGGCAATCTGTCCACCCAGGGGCCTCTGTACGACCTTATCCTTGACCTAGATGTCCAACATCGCCTCTACTTTGTTTATGGGGCAGGGGAAAAGCGGCGGAGCATCCCTCTCGCTCATGTTCCTTTTAGCACCCCGCCCCTGAGGTTGCGCCATTGCTACTTGGAGTGCGTATCTCGTGGGTTTCCATGCACGTCCCCCACGCTCTCCCTGTTCTGTGGCCTTCGGCTTGGGCACCAAAGTGTTGGTGAGTTGAGCAGCAACGTTGAGACGAGAGAATGTGGTAGTGCCCAAGTTCTCCAAATGCGCCATGTACTCCTTAAACATCCCGCAGATGCACATCTTTACGAGTGCCTCCTCCTTCCATTCCTTATGACAGTCGAGTGCCTTGTCCTTGAGTCGACTGACAAAAGTCATTAGATTCTCGTCCTTCCTCTGAGGCTCTTGTCTCGACTACAAAATGCTCATTTTTTCTTTGGACACTAAAAACTTGGTCATGAAAGTCAAGACCATGTGCGGCCAACTTGAGATCGATCCTGGTGCCAAGTTGGTGTACCAGGTGTACGCCCGTTCAATAAGTGACTTTGAGAACTCTCTCAGCCACATGGTCTCGTCACATTCGTATGGGCCCAAGTCATCAATAAAATGCATAATGTGCTCTCTGGCACATCCTTCCTTCCCATTACTTGTGAAACTTTTGAGGCACATAATCATACGGGTATGGCTTCATGGCTAGCTCACATGGGTAAGAGGGGCAAAAGTCCACTATCGTATCGCTCGGAGAGGCCTTGACGCGCTCCATCTCTAACATCGTTTGTAGTGTCTCTTTGGTAACGAAAGGACCAGTGTTAGTGACATCGACCGGGACATCATGTGCCAGTGTGGGACGTGCGAAGGCTACTAGAATGCTTCTGGTGGAATGATAACATTGGCGGGGTTGCTCGAGTGACCCGTAACTTGGTCACTTTTTATCGTTCCTAACCCGGGCAAGGCCCCAGAATTTATAGTTGGAATATGTCCATCGGCGTCAGTCTGGTTCGTCGCGTGAGGAGGGACAATATGAACGACAGGCGGTGGTGGAGGGGGGTTCTGGGCACCCACGAGTAAAGCGGTCGGTGTACTCAAAACGGTACGAATCACAGCGTTGGAGGTCTAAAGCTCTCTAATGGCGTTAGTCTGCTCAGTCGTCATCATTGTAGCAGCAGTAACAGTGGGGAGGTTGATTCTATCCCTGGAGGTAGCATCTTTCATGTCATGGTTCTCAATAGTTAGGTTAACATTCTCTCCTTCCAAATGAGAAGAAGCTCTCGTGATTCGACTACGTCCAACCACACTCGAAGAAAGAAGAAGATGGTAGACAGATCACTCCCCAACAGAGTCGCCAAAATGTTTTGGGGTTTAGAGTGATGTGTGTATGAGTGATCTAGTCTATGCCAAGAAGGTTGCGAGCTAACTAGAGGATTTGCTTCCTAACTACTAATTTGTGTCCACACTTAAAACATGGTCACGCACTAAAAACGTGACACCATGCCTAAAATGTACATCCTTAAAATGACGTAGCATAGGAAATTACGCCCAAGGTTCCCCCGCGATAGCATGGGAAGCCGCGCTCGGGATCCCCCCGTGATGGCATAGGGAGCCAGCCACCCTCGGTGTTCCCCCGGGGTGGCATGGAGAACCGCCTTTGGGTTTCCCTCGGAGTGGTATGGGAAGCCGCATTGGGGTTCCCCTGTGAGGGCATGGAGAGCCACCCTTGGGGTGGCATAGGGAGTCGCACTCGGGGTTTTCCAGGGTGGCATATAGGAGGCACTTCCAAGACTCGTAAGGTGACTACATCTTTCAATGAGATCTTCCCATCCCGATGTAGCGAACCTTGTCCTGATTCTACCAGACCACAACTTCCAGATTGTTCCAGGCAAGAAAAGATGTTTGAATATTTGTCACTCAACTCGAAGATGAAGTGCCAAGTTTAATACGCAATTTCATATAATAAGATCGCTACCTTTATAAAACAGGAGCGTCCCTTACAGGCATTATTTTGTCATTATCACGCACCGATAAACATTATTCCACGTAAATGTCACATGGACCTATCTTTAGGCGCCCCGCGTTATCTTTGATACATTATTCTTAACGACACGGCTCACTATTTACACCCTCATTCCTCTTACTTTTCCTCTCATTCTTCTTTCCTTCATGTTATCCCCATACTTGTGTGACTTCAAAATCATGAAGGAAACAGAAAAGAGAGGAACGGTAAAAGAAACGAGAACGAAAACTAAGAAAATAGATAAAAAGTAGTACATTCTATTCCTACATGTATTTTCCTCTTCGTTTCCATAAAACCAAACAACGAAAATGAAATTCTTCAATTTCTTTTCTTTTCTTCATGTTGTTGTTCATCAAGATCCAAATATAGCCTAAACATTTTATATACAGGTCCCTAAAGATTTATTCAGCGGTTGAGTTGAGAAGCTTCATCATGAAGTTGAACTTTATATCTGGAGATGTCTTTGGCTGAGGCCACTTTGCTTCTTCTGGTACTTTTATACATTTAAAACCCTGCTCTTTGTACAACTTAGTTGCTCCTGGGTTCCTCGAATCACAGTGTAATGCTACGGCACGACATCCCCATTTCTTGGCTTCCGCTTCCGCCTTCGTTATTAACCTTTTTGCTATTCCCTTCCGTCGAAATCTCTCCCGTACAGCTACATTCGATATATACGCAATCCCCGTTCTGCATCAAGAGATAAATCCATACTTGACCCTTTATAAGAGAAGAAACATATTCACTGTGGATTCCCGGCATGAAAATGTGTCTGAGAAAATGGACGGAGGGTTTTAGCTCTATAAATAGACTCTTGAACTAATTGACTATTGGGGGGGTTCACACCGTATAAGATAACCACTAGATTCTTCTCCATGACCGTAGACAGATGAAAACTTCTAAAGAACGTTACAAGAAGTGAAACATGAACCAACAACCTTAATTAAAAATGGTAATTGAAAAGGGGAATTGAATTATGAGATCCCGAGATCATTGTATATAAAAATCGATACACACAACACATTCACAAATTATATCGTCTACAAATTACTGTAATATATCAAATATAGAGAGAAATGGTATAGACGATATTAACGTAGCGCCATTAGTAATAGAGGCAAGTACACCAACTAGTTTTTGCCATTAGTAATAGAGGCAAGTACACCAACTAGTTTTTGCCATTAGTAATAGAGGCAAGTACACCAACTAGTAAAGAAAACGAGAAGAAAAGTAAAAAGAATATTAACTAGATGGTTAGTAATTTCAAAGGCATACCTTCTCTGATGCAGAGGTCCTTTTCTAGGAAGAAAATCAGCAACAGTATCCACTGTCAAAATTCCAGCTACATACCCCTTGTTGAGACTGAATTTCCCGTCAAGACCGCCTAATTTGAAATCTTCGTTCCCGAAAACGAAGGTTTCATCGACTGAGTTACCTATGACAGCAACTAAATATGTCCTTCTGCAGCCATTAGGCACAGAGAATCCAAACAGCATTCCCACCAGCCGATCGATCCTCAGCACAAAATCTAATGGGAAGGAGTACTCGGGAAAGAATGAGCTGCAGTGAGTCTCGGCCACTTCCCAACAGTCCTCCAACCTAGCCTCCCGGACGACAATCTCGGGAGATACAGCTGGAAATAAATCGAAAACTTGACTTGCTCTACATAGTCCTACACCCAAAAAGAACCATAGCTTTCCAAATAAAACTCTTACGAACTTCACAAAAACTAGACAAATGTGGCGGGAATAACTCTAATCAAACTAAGGCCATGTTTGGATCTTGGAAACAATGAAGGAATGAAAAAGAAGAGGGAAAAGCAAAATGAATGAGAAGGAAAGCCTGGAATTTATTAAGCAGTGACATTCCTATGCTTATTCCCCTCTTCATTTTCAACTGAAACCAAACATTGCTGACATGAAACATGAATAACCACGATGCTCAAACAACTGTGTAAAACTACAAGTCTACAACTAAACACTAATTCCCAGTTTCAAAAGATTTTCCTAGAAAATTAAAATAAGGTTTTAAGTGTCAGAAGTATGTTGTATAAAGTTGGAGGATTTTTTTTATCCCAATCAATAAGTTTGATCAGAAGCTGCTACAAATTAAAGCCATGACTATGAGTTACATATATAAACTGCAAATTAAAGCTACTCCTACTACTATGAGTTGTTATGTCAAGCAAGCATTAAAGCAAAACTAATAATTAAAAGAAAGAGTATTTTTTTTATTTGTGGTGAAATTTAGTGTAATAGTGCTCTTGTTCCCATCAAACACACTCACAATTAACAACGGAAGACACTGACCAATACCCAAATCCAGGGCTGCCTAGAAATGTAATAAAATGAAAGTGAAACACTAATCTGCAAAATACCCAATGCAAGAAAGTATCAATTTTACGAAAATCCAGTTAATTTTTTTCTTTTGAAAAGAGGGATAATTTTAGAAGTTGAGGATACCGACCTGGCTTAGAGAGAGAGTAGAGAAAGAAACCATCAGGGAAACCAGAAAGCTTGGAAGGAAAAGGGTTTGATTTTCTAAAATTAAGGTTGTTGTTGTTGAGAGAAGAAGCTTTGGAGGCGCTGTTTATGGAAGTTGGTGACACTGAGATTCCCAACGTTATTGACCGCATTTCTAGTGGGATCTTCTCTCTCTCACACACTCTCTCTAGAGAATCGGAGATTCTCTCTGTGAAGAAGCTAAGGAGTGTAAGACTGTCCGAATGCCGACCAACGTGCGATTGGTGTCTGATATTTTGCTTTCAAACTCACGTGTTCATTAGATGTATTGACTCAACCGTTAAGCTTGTGGTGTAAGTTCAACGGTTTAATGATAGAATTTGCTTTGTTACAAGTCACTAGTTTGATTTGTACTCAAGATAAACAAGAGTTTAGTTAGGCATTAACTTTAAGACTCACCTATTAGTTAGATGCATTGGGTTAACACTAATGGCTTATGGTATAGTTCAAGTGGTTAACGGTGAGCTCGCTTCTTATAAATCACTAGTTTACTTGATCGTTTATTTGGTCATTAACTTTAAGACTCGTGTAATAAATTAGATACAAACTTGAATTACAAACAGTTGCTAGAAGAAGACTTAACAGCTATATCTGCTACAGAATTACAAGCACGAGGAATAAAAATCACAGAAGGAGAATGGTAAGGAAGAAAGTCATATAACATCTAAAATATTCCGTTTTGTATTCTGTAAATTCTTCACATATACCCAACTGAAGCAAAATAATCCAACTTTAACTTTTATTATGCTTTCTATGATTAAATTTAAATCTAACAAGTTATTGAAAACAAAAACAAATTCTAAATTTACATTAATTTCTATGAAAACATAAAGTGACTAGAAATTAACAGGGAGACTAGTTAAGAAGGCCAAGGTGTAAGGAGAAGTGGATTTGCCAAACAGGGAACACCAAGAAGGAAGCTTTGAAATGACTGCTTCAGCTTTTGGTGTTAGTTTGTTCATATCAGTTCTTAGCTTCAGAAGAGGTCTTTCGTTTTTTATATCCACATCTTCTTTTTCAGCAAACCTGGTTGAGTTTTTCTTCCATAAAAGGCTCATATTGAAGTTTCTTGGTGCATTCTTCCCTCCCGAAAACTGGATTACGTGCCACCCTCCCGAGCTGGTCTTTCCGCCGAGCGGAACCAATTCATCTTCTCCTGCACTCGATATTGCATTTTTAGAAAGAGATAGAGATTGAAATCTTCTATTTCAAGTGAACAGAACGGAAAATACGAAGTCATATACTGTCAATGAAGATCAGTATACCTTTAAGCTTGAAATCTTCTATTTCCTCGGTGTTAATGGCAAGGGCCCAACGCGTGGAACATTTCGTATCTATTGAAACCCGCGTGATTCTTTTATCACTCCCGGAATCATTGCCAACGACCAACAAGGGAATATCAGACTTGCTCCACCCATCTTCACTACCGTCATATGTCCAACAACCGTACTTCACTGAGAAAGTAACGAAATCAACGGTTTCATCTCTACCGCATATAAACCCTTCTTTAATATGTTCAGCCTCCTTTGTCAACTTTCCCGGAGTATTAGAAAATAAAGACACGTACGATTTAGGTTCTTGCTTTTCACCATATCTTGTTGTTATTGTATCCACAACATGAACAACCTGGGGGTAAAAAGAAAGTGCAAGGATTCAATAGTTAAAACAAAAACAGAATTTCTATACACCTTGTCGGGTCCAAATATGAGTATGTATGGGAAAGTGAAGAAAACCCATCAAAATTCACGACATTACCCTCTTTTCCAGGCTGTAAATATGAAAAAATCGAGTTTAATCTTGAGTATTTGATGTTATATCTGGAAGAATACAGAATGAAAAGACCTCAGATCATTTTGTATATTTTACGCACCTCTATTTGAAAAGCATTAAAGTACTCCAAATTTATCAAAAACACATACTATTCATGTTTTATTGTTCAGTCAGTAACATTTTATATTCAAACTATCATATTTAGATGCTCATTAATGAAAAGCTTCAAGGAATGATATCTGAATGATATAGGAACAATGTTTTATAGCATAAAGAAGGGTAGCAAGTCAACGTGCATAAAGTTGCAATTTAACTTTAGTAGAGAAAGCACAATATACGAGGGTGCTGGTGAAACTCACATTTACAGCTCTGGCAGTGTCATCAGTAAATGGTGGAATGATACCCGACGCAATGAGCATGAGCGAGAGGCCAAACAGCAAGCAAGATGCGAAGATGATGGACCTTTTCGCGCCTATAAAACAAAGATTTTTCTGCATAAGAATTGAGCTGTGACTAGATGTGCAGTGTAGAAAGCTATTATGCATCCTCCAGCCATGTCCCAAATTACACGTGCCAATATTTCGCCGTTAAATTTATGTTTTCTTATAGAAATAGATTGAGTATGGCCCCACTTAACAAGGCTTGATTTTAACAGTTCCATGAAGATTTAGACCTACATTTCAACATGGGGATAAACTCCAAATATAAATAAGGGTCAAATACATTTTCGACCCCTCAAGTTTATGTTTGTTGTCAATTTGGTCCTTGCACTTACAAATCGTTCACAAATTAACACCCTCCGGGAACCAAATTGACAGCGAGCACAAACTATAGGGTGCAAAATGTCAAACACTTTATAAATTATAATTCAGCAAAATCATTATGCTCCGAGTTTAATTTGTCAAAATTTATCAAATTTGATACCCAAGTGGCTGCTAATCAACCAATATGTGGAAGTGTCAGGACCAGAAATACCATTTCAATCAGCAACTGAAAACCCTTCCTACGAGTAACACTCTTGTCATGAACAAGGAAGTCAATTCTATAGTTAATCAAGGGAAAAATGTCTAAAAGAACAAAAAACCTGATAGATGAAGATACGACAGCAGATATACGAAAGTCAGGCACATGATGACAGCGATAAAGGCAGCAATAACTAGATTCCCCAACCACTCAGGGGTGCTTCCAGGATTTCTGCAAAAGGTTTCAAAGCAATGTAAGCATTCATCTTAGTTCTTATGTATGTGTATCAAATCAAGCCAACTAAAAAGAAAAGTGGCCAAACTTGAAAATTAACTCATCGTCAGTAAAAAGTAAACCATATAGTTTTACGGACCTCATGATAAACACCTTGTTGAAGTTACCAAAACCTTAAATGCTTGTTCTCCTAACAATACAACTGATGCATACATGCAATAATTTGTACAATTATATTCTTCATGTTCAAGACAATTCATTGCCAAACAAATCAGACAGCCCTCATTGTAGCCACACTTCAACATGAGTTTGACCTTTCTATAACGAAAACCTTTCTTTACGGGTCACAAGTTCATTAATCAAACTGTAGTCACAAAGGAATATAAAAAAAAAACAAAAAGTAGCACTCAAGGTCAAACACGTGAAAATTGCTTCATTCCAGACTCTTTCTGTTCGTTCTTTCAAAACCTGTCATTTTATATAGTAATTTCTTCACCACTATTTATTGCAATGGAAATATAAGAATAAAAAACTTTCAATTTAGAGCTGTGTTGCTTTCCAATACTGTAGAGCTTACCTATCAAAACGTATTGTGGTCCCAATTAAACTGCTACCCAACCGTATAAAAACCCCAGCAGAAAGTAGAATTGGGGCAGCTAAGCCCATCAGTAGTGTTGCAAGTTTGAGTGGCTTTGGCAACCTGGTGGGGGTTAAAGTTGCTTCAAGCAAGCCATCTGAATATTACAGGGTATGGAATTAGCTCAAAGCAAAGACTACATTGATAAGAAGCAAATCGAGATGATTATCAATCGTGGCAACATCTAAGACTGAATAACTTACATGCAAATGCCGGTGAAACTAGCCAAACAAGAGCCAAATAGGATGATCCAATTTTATAGTAGTTTCCTATAACCAAAAGAATGAGCCATTGAAAAGATCCAGCTTTGAAGAGCCATCTTTCAGCCTCTAAGTTAATCAAATCTGCATGGATAGCAGGTGGCAACTGCTTTTTCTTGGAATATATATTTGACAAGTATTTCTGAAGAATAAGAAAACCCACATGTTGACCGGTCAATGCCCCAAGAAAAGCAGGTGAAGCAAATAAACCAACTACCAACCACGGGCTTGAAACATAGGGCACTGGCGATGACGATATTAATGGTAGAATGAACGCAACAAGAAGAGAGAAACTTAATGAGAATATCCACATAAGAAGTATGCTCAAGCATGACAAGGCCAGTGAAACTGTAGCAGGATAACCACCCATTAGCAATGATGTGGTCCATATTAGAAGTGACTGTAAAATCACTGAATTATGGAGCATGGTTGCAAAACTTTGACGGTATACAATCATATGTTTTCCCTGAATTCAAATATTAGTAACACTAATTAGCAAACTTGAAAAGTAAAACAGAAGAATGCCTGCACCCATTAGCAATGATTCTTCTAAGACTTAAAGTTTGCGGAAATGTGTTAAGTTTTATCATGCATTTGGATGGCTGCACTACTTTCGGATTAAAGGGATCTAACAAACGTGTCTGGAAAGGGATTAGAGATGGCTAGAATGATACATCAAATGGCAGAAGAACTCAACTATGGGATAATACGTCAAGCAAAATCTTAATTGTGTCACTTGCTTTTACATTTTCGTACTGCCACAGGCTTTGAAATAACACCTTTTTCTTTTTAAGGGGATTGCTTTGAGAAGCAACTCATAGGCTTTTATGTTGATGGCTAATTTGAAGGAAGGCCAAATGAAGGATAGGATGATTGCTCCACAGTGCATAACATGAAATATTTTGAAGAATGAGAAGTAGAGCTACTCAGAATGTAGAATCTTCTTGTAAAAGAGAAAAAATGTAATCTTCGTATCGAGAGAAAAACAAAGGAATGCTGAATCTGCTGTCAGAAGCTAAACAATGTTTTGCTAGTTCTTCTTCATTTCTTTTATTTGGTGGGTGGGGGTAAGTGAGGAAATTACTATGTTATGATACTTTCCCTTTGAATTATATTCTTTGCAGACCACCCAAGTAACTGGTTTCCCTTTTGGAATAAAACTTTACTTCTCCATATAAGAAAAGATACAAGAGAAGTGGATGGGAAGGAGGCAGATATGTTAATTGAAAAATAGGGAAGCCCAATACCAATATGTCAAAATATATGGCAGCGTTTTGGTCTGAACTTTGCTGTCCTGTTGCATCGCCTTTAGGAAGTTGAGGGGAGGAAGCAACCTGAAGCAGAAAAGCAAGCATGTTTTCTCCAAGATGTTGAAGAGATCCTGGTTTCAGAAGCTCGGACTTGTCATTCTGCAGAAATAGCATCTTAGTAAAAAGACAACAAATTGAAACTAAAAAGACGAGATTTGATCGTAAATATTAGTTGATTGGGTTTCATTTCTTTCTTTTACGATTTTTTATAAGATCCGCAGTTTAACCGTTTTATTCTTTGATGCAGGAAAGGTACATCAATAATCAAAAGCAGCTATACGTAGTTCTTTTAACTAATGATACACATGAGTTCAGAAAGTTTCAGTGCTTTAAGATCCTACACCACGTTTCTATCAAGGATGAATCAACATAAATTCTCTTACATAAGAAAAACTTGTGTTAACTTATACTAAAGTGAATGAGCTGAAAACCAAGCTAAAAAGAACCGCATTGTAACACCTGCAGACACTAAAGCCACACAACAGATTCTCTGGTTAGAATCAAACACATCTGAGAATAATGTACCTTCTTCTGAAAATCCTGATAAATCACACAGCCTATCGCTGGACAAACATCCATTGCACATCACATTGTTCAAAGAAATTAAATGCCCTCCTCGTTCATGAAAACAAGGGAAACAATATTGTTTTTAAAAAGATATAATATATGAAAACGTGTTTGGTATCAGAGTTCAAGAAATGTTTTCATACAAATTTTCTGAAAACTTGTATACCAACAGTTTTCAAAATCAATTAAAACTAGAATAAGTGTTTAATAAACTTGTTTTTGGTCACTTTTTTATTTCAACTAAATCTAATCCCTGACCGCAGAGCCTAAAGTATATGAACCAAGACAGCGGCCTATGTTATCTGACTTGGTTTACGCCTCATTTCTTTAGCCATGATACAGTATGATGTTCATTAAAGCAAGCAGATAAGACTTCTGTATTATTTGAGACGAATTTAAAAAATGAGAAGCTTATTAAGCAGAAACCTTTGTATGATAAACTGCTGTATTATCTGCATATGCAAAGTCAAGGCCTGAAAGACCAGCAACCTCTTTGTATACTTGAAAATCTGTTGCAGACTTTATGGCTCCAGAAGTGAAAACATCCTGCAAATCTTAAGTCACACTTAATTAGATATACAAGTTAAGTATCCAAACATGAAACGAATGAGCTTGAAAAGATACTACAAACAAACCTGGGCTACTATTATGCCAGATGGGTATTTCGCAGCTGACGCAAAGTTCTCAATAGCCCATGGATGCGGACCAGTCTATAAGACGAAGACGAAAGATTAAACAAACGGTAAATAATTTCTTGGCAAGTTTTTAGGCCAAAATAGAAACAGAAGAAAGAATGCCCACCATAAACTATAAGCTTGTCTGCATAAGCCAACATTAGAATCAAGAAACTTTAAAACACAAAAGTGCCATCAAAACACATTTTAAAGAGACTAGGACTACTAATCAGTATAATATATATTTTAAATACAATCTATAACTCATCCACCCTCAAGAAAGGTTACAAGAATTTGTTTTTACTAGCACTCTGTAGTACAAACTACAAAAGCAATACAAGGTGAAAGAGAATTGGCTATTTGTTCGAATTCAGACATCACTTTTTATGTATTTCGACAAGAGTTAGTAGCCGTTTGATTTTGGTGATTCTTAAAATTACTAAAGCAACCATATCAAACATGGTAGACAAAAAACTTAAACAGAAACTAGGACATAGGAAATAGCCACAGGATATACGAGGAAAAGAACATATGAAAAATTTAGCTCTCCAAAATTTTCTTTCCACATTGGGAACTAGAAAAGTCCAGCAGGCAGCAGATGCATACCCATATCAGAAGCATAATATACAAATATTTAGCATATGGTACATGATTCTAAACAATGGATTTTTAAATGACTACATAAAGTCATACCACATGGTGAAAATAGCAATTTAAATCATTCTACATTGATACCTGAAAAATGCCAGACTTTCCTCCAATACCCATTGCCTCCAAATCAACAGCCAAGCGAATTGTTTTACTCCACGGATGCTGCACATTAACTCAACATTAGTTCTTCAACTCGCATGGTATTTTCTTGCCCAAAAACTGCCATAGCAGTAATAAGTAGGAACAAGCACCTAATCTATTTGTTCTTATGGAACACTTCTGAAGATAGCAATCAAGAGACACGTTATGAGAACTTCTTGATTGAAAATGAGACAAATTTCAATCACAAACTAAATTACTTAACCACCAGGTAGGAGCACACTACAACCTTACCTAAAAGTATGATATTAAGTATTTGACAGATGATTCCAGCCAAAGTTAAAGTGATTGATAAAAAGTGTGCTTGAACTGAATATTTTGAGAAAAGCTTCCGACCTGAGTTATAAAGCTATGCGCACCATTTAAACCCTCCTCCTCGCCAGTATTAAACAAGAATATAACAGCATGTTTGAACCCGTGAGCCCACTGAGAAATCCCTCGAGCAAGTTCCAACATAACAGCTACACATGAGCTGCAATCTCCAGCTCCTGCACTGAAAAACACACTCATCATATCATGTCAAAGATAGAGGAGAACAATATGCCTACAATCACGAAAGTTGACTAACAATACCCTGGCATGCTGTTACAGAACATTCTATTTAACTTTCTTCATAGAAGAAACATTTTTTGGACAATTAATGAATGTGACATAATAATCTTCATTATCCAAGTTCCAGGCAAAATATTTGCATTTTCTATAGAATATTTCATGAGATTAGAATATTGAGCACACGTGAATGAAGTAAATGAGATTAAATGACTTGATTCAAAATATGTTGTAAATGTGTAACTACTGTTTATCTCCCTACAAGGAATTTGAATTTGGCCCTTAAAGAACATATCAAGATAGAGGGAGGGAGATAGAGAGTTTACTGCAAAATAAGACAAAAATATAGTTAATAGTCAAAGAAAGCGTACGTTGAGAAAACAGTGTCAATGTGTGAAGAGACCAGAATAGCATTTTCTCCTGCTTCAGATACATATTTTGGCAAGATTCTTAGTATGATGTGATTTAGATCTGAATAAACAAGTGTTTTCCCCATGAATAAGCCACTGACCAGACGATTTGCACCAGATTTCACATGAAAAGTTTCTACTTCAACGTCAACTTCCCAGTGAGCTGTTTTCTTAATCTGTTCCGTTGCTGTCAGAACATACTGTTGCAATAGCATATAAATAAGACTTTCTACGAGAATATTAATCCCAAAGGGGAAGTAAATTACATTACCATATTAGAGGATGAGGAAGAAGAATGAAAATTATACTAACTGAATTCAAAAGAAAAATTTAGAAGGTACAAACACTACTAGAATATCACAAATCAGACTAATCGCTGACACAGTAATCAGGCTGTATACATAAAATGCATGACAATGCACTATCTAAAGTTTGAAATCCATAGGTTAGCCAATGAAAAGAAATTAAATTCTCAGTGTCCCTATTAGAGAGATGATTTTTCAATTTTAATCATAAGACAACATTTGCTTCCTCTTAAAAGTCATCTTGACTGAGATAGATTGAAAAGTATCCCAAGACAGGAAAATTAAAGTTGATAAATAGACTCAACAGGACGAGACAACACATCTTGCAATGACTGAATAATATATTGTAGAAATTATTATTTCCAAAAAACTTTTTTTATCAGTAAAGTTATGTGTATTGAAAAAGATAAACACAAAAACAATCCAACTAAGAGCTTAATATCAAGGCATCTAATTTTCAATATAGCCTACTAATACCAAAAGGACAATATGATCTTGAAAGACAAGGAGAACGTCCTAAACACACATTATACATCGTATTTGTCCATTTTTCTTCCTTGGATTCATTTTCGTTGCTACTCTAATTAGGTTTTGCATTTCTAGGATGTTTATGACAACTACAACGCAATGCATATTCAACGTACATGTGTAGCAGAAAATAAAATATTCACTAGATCGGACCTGCAAGGCAATATCAAGTGCATCAGAACCAACAGAATGAGGACCCAGCTTAGTCAAGGCTTTGACGTGCTTCATGGCCTCAACCTCTGAGAAACCCCGTTTTCCTGCTTGGTCAGCACTAAGAGGGATAGGCAAGTTCTCAAACTGTTGTTGATAAATAGCCCGGCAACTATATATTATCACCACAAGCAAAGTCAGCCACACAAATGGTGATCTCTTTGTTCTTCTTACTTGAGCAATGCCACGAAGATCTTTATCACCTGAAACTGAAGAACTTGCCTCGTGAACACCTGATGGTTCAAGGGTTGCTGAAGAACTGACTTTCCTCCGTCCCATTTTGATTTCTAGATGATTAAATTGAATAAGTACCTGTTCGAGATGGACAAGCCAAGGATATCAATAACTTAACGCAACACCAACCACCACCCAAAATAGTATGTGCCTCTGGAAGTGGAGAGAGAGAGAGAGAGAGAGAGAGAGAGAGAGAGAGAGGTAAGAGGAGCACAATGGTATTAATCTAATTTAATTACAGAAAATTCATTCACTTGTTTTAAACTCAATGAAGCTGTCTGGATAAAACTTAACCAAGATGTTTCATCAAGCTGAACTTGGTTCATTTTCTATACATTACTGTAGCGGATTATGCGAGAAATCCACTGTGCTTGTACGTTTTCATGCTCAATTCAAAACCACTTCAAAATGGAACTCAATTCTTGGGTTTAGAGACGTAATCATATTTTCAGATTGAACATTCTACATAACAAGACTCGATTAAGTTCATAAATATCAAAATAACACGAACATGAAAAGACTTTGGTTTGACAGCATTAACACATAATAATCCGCTAAAACATCAAGAACAACATAAGCATCCAGTACACTTCCCATCCCAGATAAGAGCATGTATGAAGTGAGCAGGCATAGCTCTAACATTCATTATCATACAGATATTATGATTTTATGCCCACACCCAATATAAAGCAACGACTTTTAAGATTCCCCAAGCACAATTTTGTCCCCAATAAAAAATTCACTGAGTGAACAGAACGGACTCTATACGCCACGAACCGCGAAAATGTATTACTCCAAAATAAGTATAAGCGATGCCCGAAACACCACCCAGAAAATTAAAAAAAATAAAATAAATAACTAAGCATACCCAATTGAGCCGCAGTGAAGTTTAAGCTAAACTGAGACCATCTCACACAATCAGTGTTGAATTGCGTTGGAAAAATATAAAGGGACGGGAGGTAGAAGGAGATCAAACTGTATTAATTGAGAATGAATAAGATCAAACGGTGCCGTTTCACTCGAGTAGACCTGAGGGGTTAAGTCAAACTAGATTAGAGAGATAGTGATCGATCTAGTTGTTGAGGATCCTCTTGGTGGTGGGACTGAGGACTAAGGAGATAGGGGAAGCTCTCCAATGCAGGAAAAAAAATTTCCGGGATGGATGTTGGGAGTCTTCCTAGCCATTAGATGACGCAAGTAGACTCTCAGCCGTTAGATTAAAATAGAGTAGAGAAAATGATATTACATGTTGAATGAGTTGCAGGTTACCACTTTGTCTCTTTCTTGGAAAGCTTTCTCCTTCACCTTCGAAAGCTCAACTCCATAGCTTCACCAAACTCAATCAAGGCCACGCGATTTTCACCCCCAATCTCCAGGCTCTCTCTATCTTCGTCATCCAGGCTCTCTATGTGTTTGTCATCCTTGCTCTCTCTCCATCGCGGCTCTCTCTCTTTGTGTTCGTCGTTGGTTCTCTCTCTCCATCGTCGACTCTCTGTCTTCATCATTGTTGATATCTCTCTGTCGCTAGCGCTTTCTCAGTCATCGGTGCTCACTCTCAGTCAACGGTGATCTCTCTCGCGATTTAGGTTTTTGATTCAGTAAATTCACGAATTCTTCAATTTCAACGATACCCAGATATAATCGAGCTTTCTCTCTGCCCTATATCATTTTTCTTTCTCTTGTTTGAGAAGTTCTATATTTGTTTTTTTTAATTTATCTTCCATCGAATTCTATCTCCAATGCGAACGGCCAATTTCTTCCTGTCCAAGTTGATTCTGGCTTTTTGTCAGAAGTTCACCCACGAAGCTCAAAGTGGAAGCTCCCACACGAAGCTCGCTTCGGAGAAATCTCAGAAGTTCATTTCACATGTAAGATCTGATCTTTTAAAAAAAATTATGATTCTACTTACATTTTTAGTTCGCATGCTTCACCAATGTGTTTATATTATCTTAAAGCAGTATAGTTTCAAATTTCTTCATTTATCACAGCGACAAAGGATTTTTCTTGGTTTTATCAATTCTTTTTTGTTTAGTTATGCTCGATAACCCAAGCATATTCTATGAGAAATGTAATTTGGGAATGATTTGCAAAGATTTTTTATTCTACTTACATTTTTAGTTCTCAAGCTTCACTAATGTATTTATACTATACTGATGGCAGTATAGTTTTAAATTTCTTCATTTATCACAGAGTTTGTTTTGGTTTTATCATTTCTTTTGTTTCAATTATGTTCCATATCCAAAACATTATCTTATGAAAAATGTAATTTTGGAATGATTTGCAGAAACGAGCATTAGTAATCACATTTTATATTTTTGGTCATACCTTTTGCATGTTCATGTAAATATGTTGGTCTTGTTAGTCAGCTAATGTGATTATTGTTGAGGAGAAGCATTTGCCTATGTGAGTTTCTTTTATTATCTTATTATCTGATTCAATTATTTTTCTATCTTATCACATTCAATAAAAATATCACATCCTTCACATTTCGCTTGATAGTCAGAAGAGAAGGACTGGTTATCCCTCTAGTTGCTGTTCAAAGTGACTAATCTCAACAAATGAAGCTTACCTATAAACTAAGTTGACCAACTTATGAAGCACTCACAGTTTGTTTGAGGCTATCGTCACGGATCGTAACTCGATCCTAAAGGTAAAATGGTGTAGCTGAAGTACTCATTAAAAAGTATCGAGATTTGCATCCTGTTATGTTGCTTTCTTATGTAATATTTGTGTAGATATGTATATAAGTAGGTTTGAAGCGTGTTTTTTGATTGTTTAGAAGGGATTTGTATCAAAAGAAATATTCATTTATAGTAGTATTGAATTCAATAAGTGAAACTTGTTAATGTTTGTATTGACAAATCAGAAATTTTGAGACAAAAATCATTATGTTACTCCCTAGAGCAACCGTGCTTACTGCACCAATGCCTTATATGAATTGATGAAATGGAAGGATCTTTACAAAGAGTATATATTAAGTGAATAAATGAAAATGACTATGTAAATTTAAAATGATCAAGTGTGTGAAGATGATAAATGTAAAATATAATCATATAAGGCAAAGTGTGTGACAATAGCTAAGTGTGTGAAATTTAATAAGTGTGTATAATGGTTAAGTGTTTGAAATGGGAGTGCCTCTACAAATAGTACATATTAAGTGAAGAAATGAAAAAATGATTGAGTAAAATGATCAAGCGTGTAAAAATGATGCTACATGTGTGTAAAAATGACTAAGTATTTTAAAATAACTATATGAATATGTCAAGAATATGAAAATGTGTGAAAATGACCAAATGTGTGAAAATGAGTAAGGGTGTGAAAATGACTAAGTGTAAAAAATGAACTCGTATCAATGATGAGTGGCTATTTGCATATAAATGGCGCAAGTGTGAAAAAATGATTAAGGGATTCAATACAACTACATGAAAATAGCAAGAATATGAAAATGAACAAGTGTATGAAAACGATTAAGTGAAAATAGTTAAGTTCCATCAAAATAAGTACGTGGAAACGGGAAAAGTGGAGAATGAAAATATGATTAAGTGTTTAAAAATAGCTAATTTGTGAAAATATGATCAAGTCACGGAAATGACAATTTGCATATATGAAAATTACTATATGTATAATAGTTAAGTATGAAAATATGATAAATGCAATGCATAATTTTATGAGAGAGAGAGAGATAGAATTTACAAGTACATGAAAGGCATAATTGTGTGAAATTAATATGTATGCCTAAATGTGAAAATATGACTAAGTGCATGAGAATAAATAAGTGTATCAAAACAAGTAGGTCAAACACCACCATGGGGACCTAAACGTCATCACTACATGGTGAGTCGCTATTCAAGACTGGCGTTGGGGGCCTAGTGGTGGAGTTTGGGCCCCAAACGCCCGACACACAGGTGTTTGGTCTCGATACTCCCTATCGGATCGTGACACGTGCATGTCAGCTTTCAGAGGGTATAACTTTTGACTCAGGTTGAACCACGTGAACCGTCACAGCCCGATTTCGGGTCCAAAAATATGATTTTTAGTACTTTCAGAGGCCTATAAGCTATTTCGGCCTTAATTTTGGGCTTTTTGTAATTCTCATCTCTTTTCATTTTTAGGGTTTTTTATATGCTTATAAATTAAAACGTAAATAGGTTATTTTTCAAATTTTATGGGGTTAAAATTTATAACATAAAAGGTTAAAATTTTAAATTTTAATATTCAATTCCAAACTTTTAGCGGATATGTTCGATTTATAGATAGAATCTGACGTTGAGGGTTATACATGTTCGTCAAACCGATAAATAGAATTTACCGACCATCATAACATCACGACCTATAATTATATATGGTGAAAACCTGTCTCGCTTGATACATGTCATAAAAGTACAACATTATCAATGACAACTTTTAACGAGTTTATGAATAAGCGTTCAACTGTATCGAGAATCCTTAATTAATCCAATACAATTTCACATAACAAGTGAGTATCATGAATGTTTGCATTGAAATAACAAATTTTTTCTATTTTTATCGATGATCTTTCCAGTGTACGGTACATAATCACATAAATATCAAATTTAAGAAAATTTGTGAAGAATGGCGATTAGAGCCATATATAAATGACGATTAGGAGCAAAAAAATGGTGATTGGAAAGGAGACTAGCGATCGCATATTTGTACATGACGTTTGGGGACTGAAATAGGTGATTGGAAGCATAAAACTAGCGTTTGGCTTTGACGATGTGATTAGCACCTTCAAGATGACTTTTTAGGGCCTAAAAATAGACGATTTGCTATTAGGTATGGCGATTAGGTTGTACGTATTTGGTGAAACCCTTCTAAGAATTATTATTTTGTACGTATTTGGTGAACCTCAGTATTTAATTGGTGAATCCCAGTATCTATTTGATGAACC
Source organism: Datisca glomerata (assembly GCA_003255025.1). Lineage (NCBI taxonomy): Eukaryota > Viridiplantae > Streptophyta > Magnoliopsida > Cucurbitales > Datiscaceae > Datisca > Datisca glomerata. Next base: position 1,702,146 of record QANY01012298.1, read on the forward strand.
CCTTCAAAAATTATTAATTTGTACGTATTTAGTGAACCCTACTACGTAATTTGTGAACCCCACTACGTAATTGGTTAAATTCAGTACGTAATTGGTGAACCCCTCCAAGAATTATTCTTTTATACATATTTGGTGAACCTCATTACGTAATTGGTGAACCCCACTACGTAATAAGTGAACCTCAGTACATAATTGATGAACTCCTCCAAGAATTATTCTTTTATACGTAATTGGTGAACCCCACTACGTAATTGGTGAACCCCACTATGTAATTGATGAATCCCTCTAAGAATTATTTTTTTGTGAACCCCACTACGTAATTGATGAACCTTACTACGTAATTGGTTAACCTCACTACATAATTGATGAACCCCTCCAATAATTATTATTTGTACGTATTTGACGAATCTCACTACATAATTGGTGAACCCCTCCAAGAATTATTCTTTTGTACATATTTGGTGAACCTCGCTACGTAATTGGTGAACCCTATTACATAATTGGTTAACCTCTGTAAGAATTATTTTTTTATACGTATTTAGTAAACCGAACTACATAATTGGTGAACTCCAGTACATAAGCAGTGAACCCCTCCAAGAATTATTCTTTTGTACGTATTTGGTGAACCCCACTCCGTAATTGGTGAACTCCAGTACGTAATTGGTGAACGCCTCCAAAAATTATTCTTTCGTACGTATTTTGTGAACTCCACTACATATTTGGTGAACCCCACTACGTAATTGGTGGATCACAGTACGTATCTGTGAATCCCACTACATAATTGGTGAATCTTACTATGTAATTCGTGAACCCCAATACATAATTGATGAAACCCTCCAAGAATTATCTTTTGTACGTATTTGGTGAACCCCACTACGTAATTGATGAACCCTAGTACATAATTGGTGAACCCTTCCAAGAACTATTCTTTTGTATGTATTCGCTAAACCTGACTACGTAATTGGTGAACTTCATTATGTAATCGGTGAACCTTAGTAAGTAATTAATGAACCCTCCAAGAATTATTCTTTTCTACGTATTTAGTGAAACTCACTATATAATTAGTGAACCCCAATACTATTTGGTGAACCCAAAAAAAATTCAAAAAATAAAAATAAAACCTGCTACCTGCTCAGCTTTGTGTGGCTCAGATTGCTTCAGAATGTAATCTAAGGGCCACAATAACCTAGCATCCATGCAGTGAATTTTTTTCACGGCATGATAAAAGATCCCAGGAGATAGATTTGAATTCATCAGGTCTCATTTTGATTGTTTTTTTTTAATTTTTGAAACTCACTTTTTTATGTGCTTATTTGTGTATCGTTCCGTTGATTTTTTTCAAAACTTACAAATTCCACGACACTCTAGAGAGTAATTCTGGTCCGACTAAAATATAGAATAAAATTTGATTTGTTAGGTGACTTTTATTAATCCATAGTTTGATATTGTAAATCAGCTTAATGATTGACAAACACTAATCTATAAATAAATGACAAGTCATTTGGTTAATTAAAACTTGATTTTTAATTTGATCAATCTATAATTACTCAAATATTATGATTTGAACTCATGATCTCATTATGTAAGAGAAGTTATTTATTTTGACAACTCTTATTAGAGGTAAAACATGGTGTGTTTCTCTCTTAGTGCAGCTAGGCCTCGTTTGGCAGTCAGGATAACACTAGATAGTACTGTACTAAATCTACCGGACTATACTGTATTCTATTGGATTAAATAGTACTATCCAATATTTAATACTTAGTTAGTTAAAAATTGTATTACTTACACAATGTTTGACACATCATAATATTGAATTGTAAAAACTGTTTTCATAATTTTAATCCACATAAGTATATTTAGGACTTATTAAAACATGTTATTTTATAATTTCAACTACAAAATAAATTATCATGCTATCAAAAATAAAAGAACAAATTTAAACACATCCGATTAATGATAACAACAAAGTCTTCCTACATCTTTAAAGAAGAAATAAAACCAAACTAAATTAAACACATATCCAATTTCCATCACCCCCCAACCCACTGACACAAAAAAACTCATTCCCACCATCTGTGTATTTTTCTCTTCAATTTAGAACCATCAACGACCACCTGTCAAAACCTTCATCATCATAACCCTTGTGCGTTCCTTAATTTCTCCTGCAATAACCCATCATTACCATCATCACACAAATCATCCAATTCTGCCCTTCAACAAAGGCAAGGCTCTCAATTACTTTCATTTTATCTCTGTTTACAGTTAAATTAATTCCAGGTTCAGTCCAATCCAAGCTCTTCAAAAGTCTTGTCTTCTTCTTCTACTTCTCGTTGCTCTTATTTTTCGGGTTCAATCCCCTTTGGTGGGTTTTTCATTGTTTATGGAACTGAGCCCACAGTAGAAACTGACAGAGAAAGCTTTCAAGCTTGGAAATGGGGAGAGCCTAAAAGGAAAACAAAAGCTTCAAGCTCGGAGAATTCTACTAGAACTGAGCCCACAATTGAATCGCCCAGATTCAGAGATTTAATTTTTCAAAGATTCAAATATTTTTTAGAAATTTAGAGATTAAAATACCTAAATTAGAGAAGAAAGAGAACAAGAGGATGAGACGAAGAAGAAAGAGAAAAGTATAAGGAAGAAAGAGAAAAACTCACCGGCGACTAGGATGGATTGATTTCCGGTGGTCTTGGGTAACACTCCTCGGCGTCGTATTGTGGGTGAACTCACTGGGTGCGAGCTTTAAAATTGGACTGGAGCTTTGTATAGTCTTGTTTAATCCCTCATCTATAGTCCCTCTATATTAATAAATATAGTCTTATGTTTTATCGTGGAATAATATTAATTTAATACCGTACATTTCTCAGTACTGTCCAATCCCAGCAGCCAAACAAGGCCTTAGACACCAATGGAGCACCAAGTGATCTCTATAAAAAAGCACCAGGGATTTGTTGGCTATGATGTTTTTGAAAGTTGCTACATGCTTAATTATAAAGGTCCAACAACGCGAGGTTCCTACACTATTCAGACCAATCGCTTTATGCAATTTCGTGTACGAGAACTTGTTCAATTTTTTGGTGAGCACATTAAACAGGTTCTAGGAATCTTTATCTAATAAAGCGCCTTTATTAATGGTAAACATTTTTAAGATACACACTGTTGATAATAAGTTTTTTCCACACAAAAAAGAAGAATGGTAAAAAGGGGTAGTAGCTTTAGAACCAACATTACAAAAGTATATGATAGAACAAGCTATATTTTTTGTAATGGTTATTTCTCGGAATCAATTTTTATGGTTTATAAAGACAAGAAAAAAGGATGAAAGAATAATGAGAAACATCATTTTTAGGTATGAGCATCGTCTCACTAAAAAATAAGAAGATTTTTTCAAAGAGTATTTGATTTTTTTGTACGAGCACCATCTTGGTGAAGAAGAATAACACTTTAATGAGTTCCAAATTTTCCACTTAAGCATCATATTATTAAAGAAGGAGCTTCAATCATGATAATGAAAGGAAAAAGGAAAGAGAAACAAAAGAGGAATAAGAAGATCGATTATGTAAAATGTGGTTGGAAAGATGAAGTCGTGATGATATACTGGTGGTCGATGTGGTGGAGAAGATTAGCCCGAGGAAACCCTTGCACGCCTCTGTTACCTTTTAGGAGGCCAACGCCCCATAGAAACTGTTTACCTGATACTGTCCCTTGGCTCGTAGGTCCTGACACAAGGTTAGAATTATAACTCTTCTAAAGTGGTATCTCACTGATGGCTCGGGCCCCCGGAATGAGGCCTTCTTCGCCCTCCACCTAAGCTGCGTAGGAAAGGCCCAAAGCCAATCCCAGTGAACAATGAAGCTTCATAGGGTCTTTCTGTCCAGGTGTAGATAGTCTGCATCTTCACAAATATGTCTATTTTATTGAGCCTCTCTTTGAGACAATGCCCAGATCGTTACGCCTTTCGTGCGGGTAAGAACTTACCTAACAAGGAATTTCGCTACCTTAGGACCGTTATAGTTACAGTCATCGTTCATCGGGGCTTCGGTCGTTGGCTCCCCTTTCATCATGTCACCAACTTTCTTGGCCTTCCAGCACTGGGCAGGCGTCAGCCCCCATACAAGGTCTTACGACTTTGTAGAGACCTGTGTTTTTGGTAAACAATCATTAGGGCCTGGTCACTGCGACTCCCTTTGTGAGTTGGCACCCCTTCTCCCGTATCCAATTTGAATGTTTTACTTATTTATATACAAAGTAACAAACATTAAAATTGGATCGTTGGATTATTTTTCAGTCATTCATTAAATGATAAATCACTACAAGTGACGGAGATGCACGATTTAAATTACGAAAGATCCAATATTTAAAAAAATGGTATCTAGAATGATTGGGAAAGTGGAAACAAGACCGGATATAATTTGATCATCATTAGCAAATCCAAAATCTTTATAGACAGAGCCAATCATTAGTTCCCAACCATGGGATGATGGAATCCTATACATAAATCAGTTAACAAAAGAATAGGAAAAGCTTTTATTGTGTCGCTTCAGTTATATAGAAACTCTTGCACCTAAGAGTTAAGAATAACAAGTTCTTCATTAACTAGAATAGAATAACCACTTTGAATAATTAAACATATTATATTGTCGAGAAGTGCAAAATTGTATGAACACGATCCTCGTTGTGCATCTTGATCAATTTGATTGTTTCTTTGTAGATTTCGACACAAAGCTTTTGTAGATGTGTTTCCGAGTATTCATTTAGTATTTAGTCTAAGAGGAAGAGTTCCTAAATTCTATAAAAAAATTTAAAATACTATTCCACCAATTAGTAACCCAAGAATCTAGGATCAGTGAAGCTTCATAGGGTCTTTCTATCTAGGTGCGGGTAGTCCGCATCATACAGTGCCCATATCGTTATGCCTTTCATGCGGATCAGAACTTACCTGACAAGGAATTTCACTACCTTAGGATCATTATAGTTACGACCACCATTCACCGGGGCTTCGGTCGTCGGCTTTCCTGTCATCAGGTCACCTACTTCCTTGACCTTCCAGCACTGGGCAGGCTTTAGCCCGCATACACTAAAGTAGAGAATTCCTAGGGGAGTGAGATAAATCTCTCTAAGGAACTCGACAAAATAGCCCTATAACTTCGGGAGAAGGGATGCCTTCTCACAAATGAGGTCGCAGTGACAAGACCCAGTTGGCTATTTACCAAAAACACAAGTCTCTGCAAAGTCATAAGACCATAATATTTATCGATTCATCCCTGGAGTTGAATACCTCATTCAAGAATGATTTTTTATCCAATCTATAGGAATCAATAGAAAAGGCAAACCCCTTATGATATATCATATTCGGCTCGATTATTGATAGAGGAATGATCTGCCATTTCTTGAGATCTCTCTTCTGATTCAAAATCATGGTGCAACATGTATCCCCTCCCCATTCCGGTCATGGAATAGATTAAATAAATCAAAAAATAGATTTTTGTTCAATAATAAAATCTTATTGGAGCTGTCTATATCCAGTTCATCATATGAAACCATGTCACATTCCGGATATGGTGAAATATGATGAATTGAGACGGTCTTTTGCAAATACGTAATTATCTTGAATATATTAACTATTTTTTTTTGGTTTTCAATCTCCTGGAAGGGACAAAAGAAACATCTTCTTCTTTTTTCAACAATTTATGATATCTAGTGGACCTCTTAAAAGGGTTCGAACCTAGATGAAGTTTCTGACCATCTGTTAGAGGAAAAAGAACGAATGGATCTTGTAGGATTCCCAAGAAATTCTTCGATTTCTTCCAGAAGCATATGATTATTCATATGCTTCTCATATCCCGTGAATATCCGGGACATTGAGGAATATCCAGAAAAGCATCTAGGGAATCAGACTGATTCTATCTTTGTTCATTCCGTTTGACGAAAAGAAGGATCCCAAAGAATCGATCTTTCTTTTAGTTGTTGAATCTCTCTTTGATTGATCAATGTGTGATATTCGGAATCCTCATTACTAATGGAATCAAAATGATATCTGGATTGATTAGAAGATCATTTTAATTGGCTAGAATTTATTACTTGAATGAAATAACATCTTGTGGAATCATATTGAATATTTGACAATACATTCTGTACCTTGCTAAAAAACAGATCATTGTTTACCAACCATACATGGACGGTAGTTGGAGTTGGCGACTCTCTTAGGGTTCCCTCATCTGCGATCCCTAGGGAAGAGGATTAAGTTGGCCCTTGCGAACAACTTGATGCACTATCTCCCTTGCTCTTCACCAGCATCCATATTGGATTACCGGAATAACCATGCGCTTAGCTCCATCTACCATCTGAGCGAAATGCAGCAAAAGAAAGGAAAATCCATAGACCGACCCCATCGTCTCCACCCCATAGGAACTATGAGATCACTCCAAGGACACATTCAGTATCCATGGGTCGCAGACCAACCATAGAACCCTGTTCGATAGTGGAACGCATTAGCCTCCCGCTCTTTTGCTGGGTAGTAAGGGTCGGAGAATGACAATCATTCATTCTTAAAACCAGCATTCTTAAGACCAAAGAGGCAGGCGAAAAATGGGGGAAAACTCTCCATTATTTAGTAAATTAGTTGAATTTGGTCGGGTCAGGACGTAGGATTCTTATTTTTAGAAAATAAGTATATATTTTTATTATTATTTTCTAAATGATATATTTCTCCAAATAACTATTGTTCTCACCTGGAGGAATATCTCATATCCTCTGTAAAGCATCATTCTCATTCGAAAGTTGATGTTGCCCTAAAGGGTCCTTCGTGCACGGTTTCCCCTAAACCTAGGTGTTGAAATCTCTGTGCTGCGTGGAAGAATGGGAGGAATGGTTTGGACTGGGTTCTTTTTTATCCCGAGAGGGCGATCCGGAATATGAGATGTAAAGGTCTGGATCACGTGGCTAATGTCATTTTCGCTGAGACCATGGCTATTTTATTGGGCCTAGAATGCTGCCAACTACCAGGTGATGCCACCTTACTGATTCTTTTGGATTTCTTGGAAGTCATCTCGACCCTGCAGGAATCTTCTGTCCAGATGCCCATTATGACTGATATTTTTAATTTATGCTCCAAAGTTACCATTGTTAACATTTTTTCATATTCCTAGAGATGGTAATGGTCTAGCTAACAACATGGCTAGCCGCGGTTTCCATACAAGAAGTTAGGGGTGTTCAAAAATTGTCCATACCGTTTAATCCGAATCGGTCTGAACCAAAATTGATCGGTCTGGACGGGTTTTTCTTGTTAATGGTCGGTTCAGTCCTCCTTTTAAAGAGGACCAAAATTTCAGACCGGTCCAGAATTTTTGTTAGCTCTGGACCGATCCGGCCAAGCCGACTGTATATTATATTATATATATTAGGGTTTTAGGTTAAATGTCTTTCTCCCTCTCGCCTCCTCTCGACTCTCCCTCTCTCTCAGCTCTCACGACTCTACCTCTCGCCTCTCCCCTCCCTCACCCTCACGATTTTGCCTCTCGCCTCTCCCTCTCCCTCAGCTCATCCCCTCTTCACTCTCTCTCCCTCTCTCTCACAAATGTCTCTATCTCTTAAGCCCGCCTCTCGAAGCTCTCTCTCTCAAAGCTCTCTCCTTGAGATCTGAAACGTTCTCCTTTAAGTTCTGCCTTAGATATGAGACGTTCCATCTCTCATCTCTCTCCCTCATCTCATATCTGAGACGTTCTTGAAGCTTCTCAAATCCGAGCAACCCCTCATTCTCCTTCTCTCGTCCTTCACGACTTCACGTTCTACACTAAAGCTTTAGGAAATCAGGTTCTTCTTGGATCTGTACTTACGTCGTGGATTTGAAATGATGATGGTTTGTTCGTGTTCGATGGTCTATGAAAGAGGTCGAGAGTTGACATGGTGTTCACATAATGGTTGTGGAAGTTGTGATGGTGTGGAAGCTGGAACTAGTGAGGCTCTTTTGAATAGTAGAGTTGAAGCTGTATTACTTTTCCCTTACTTCAGTCAACATTCTCAGTTCGAGTGTAACTGTTTTCTTTGATTTTTCCATACTAAGAGTTTTTCGTAATATTCTCAGATTGTTAACGAGTACCATGAGCTGCTCACTTCTCAACTTGATAACCAAAAATTGGTGTGAAAATTGTTCCATTTTCATGATTTATGAATCCATTACGAGTGTTGATTTATTTTGATACAATTGATTTAGTTGGTTTAGATCTGCGTAATGCTGATTTAGTTGGTTTAAATCTGATTTAGTTGATATATGTTCATGAATGAGTTCTGATTTAATTGATAAAAGAGAGAGGTAAAAGGCTCAGCCTTTGGTCCGTAAAGTCTATCTGGTCTGACCGTTGATGTTCGGTCTGGATGGATCGAATTTTTAAGCCTGGTCTAGTTTTTCTCCAAAAATCTGACTAAACCGACCGTTAAAAACCCCTACCAGAAGTTGTATTTGATATGATAACCTCGCTTATTGGATATCTGACTTTTTATAACTTTGTTTATTGGCCATGAGAATCATCCTTCTTGACAAAAAAAAAACTCTTAACAACATTCACGTGTATGATTAGGATAGGGTAGTTTGTCCATTTTGAAATTTCATAGTTATACTTATTTCAAAGTTTGTGGGTGTAAATTGTTATTGAACTAAATTTTAAGGGTGTAAGTTGATTTTAGACAAAAAAAACTAAGTAAATAAATAAACGGCCAAACACGGCCTAAGCAGAGAAAAAAGCAATTAAGCGGTGTCGTTGTTCATTGTTCTCAGTCGCAACATCTGCTGGTGGTGTGGTGGTGGCGTTGATCCGCAGGAGAGCTCTTTACGGTTAACGAAGCGAACTGGAAGGGCTTCGCTCGAAGAAGATTATTCTGGATTTTCTGGTGGGACCCAAACTCCGTCTCCATGGCCGGCCTCCACCGGTCTTCGAGTAATCCGCTCAAGAACGGCCTTCCTCCTCAGGAACTCCTCGATGATCTCTGCAGGTTATTTTCTAGACGCGCCTTTTACTCCAACTAGCTCCCTTTTCACTCCCGTTCTTGAACTCATGTGGCTTTATTTGGATTCTTAAAATGTTTTGGGATGCTGAAACTTGGGGGTTTTGTTTGAGATTCGACTGCTCTTAAAAGTTGAGACTGTAGGTCTTTTCGTTTAATGTTTACCTTTTCCCCCCTCTGAATTTATGTGTAAAAAACAGAGCATCGTTTTCTTCGATATGGATTACAATTGTGAAAGTTTACTGTCATTTTATTCGAGTGATGGATCTGCTAGAAATATATCTCACGTTGCTCAGTACCGTGGACAGCAAAAGAGAGTAGGCAAGCAAGCAACAGTATATTGCATTAAATCAATATCACAACAAAAAGAATGGACAATTTGGCTTATGCAAAACCTTCGCGGGTTTATTAGTAAGGAAGTTAGAACTTTCATTGGAGGCCATAACAATGAAAAAAGAGGGAAAAAAACCCTATAATGGGTTCAGAAAGCCTTTCGCACACCCTGACTTAATAGGGCAAGCCCTAAATGACCTTCACTCCAGGCAGGAAGTGCTCAATTGAATAGCGAAAACTCCACCTCAGGAGAGGATGCAACATATTGAAATAAAGAAATTGGTGGATATCCTCCATCAGACAGATCAATGGCACCAGGCATGGGATCCACCGTATTTATATATGGATTTGAGACTAGTCAAATCCTTGTCATAAGTCTTTTCATATAACTACTGGCTATTCAAGGTCTATTGGCATCGACAAGATTATACCATTTAGGTTAGTGGAAGTGTTACTTTTCTGTAGAATTTAGGGAAAGGTGAGGCTTGTTGTGGTCAGCGCGTCATACTAGTTTCTGACAAGGAAGTTCAGCCGTGAACCTGTCTTTTAACTATGAGGTAAAGCCAAAGCTACTGAATGCCAAGATTGCTGTTTGAGGTAATATGGATATCGTAAGTGTATGCCTCTATTAAGTTGTCACTCACAAATTTCTCTCCTTCACTAACAAGTGATGCAAGAACATGGGACTTGTCAATGAGCGGACTGTTGAGGTGAAATGGGATTTTGGACTTGATGGACGTTCTATGCATGTATTTAAATTACTGGTGAAGGAGAACTCCTTGACAACTTATATGATTTTGGATTTGATCTCACATAATGTAAGAAAAGAGTTAATACTTCCAAAATGAAGAGAGAAGAAAAAATGAAACCAAATTCAATACCGTTGCTTGAGTATTACTTGCTGTTCACCATTGATTGCCAACTAGAAATGTCGCTAAATCTGAACTTGGTAGCATGTCAATTTGTCATGCCACTACAGATCTCTATTCCTGCTAGATTATTGAGCTATCGGCTCTGGTTTTGATTGTATGCCAAACAGTTGTCTTGTTTATCTATTATAAGTAGGTCCTTTGGAGCTTTGTTATCAAGAGATTGTATTCCTCTCATGTTCATTAGACGCTTGATATGTTTTTTATCAGCTTCTCTCTCTCTCTCTCATATGTTGTTATAGCGCTGCAGTTCCTCACATTTTCACATTTCTTGCAGCCGGTTTGTATTAAATGTGCCAAAGGAAGATCTACAGTCATTTGAGAGAATCCTATTTCTTGTTGAGTATGCACATTGGTTCTATGAGGACAACTCAGTGGAAAGAAACCCTTCACTAAAATCATTCACTTTGAAGGAGTTCACATCCTTATGTATCCTTGCGTATATATATGACACTAGAATGATCTTCTCTTCTGAATGTTGTTCTCTCTTGCTTATTATTATGTCTCAGTGATCTGTATTTTGCTATCAATATATGCTTGTTGTCCTTAAAATACTGTAGTGTTTAACAGTTGTGACGTTTTAAAACCATATGTCTCCCACATAGACGACATATTTAAGGACTTCACTTCCTACAAGTTTCGAGTTCCTGTAACTGGAGCAATAATTCTGGATGAAACTCTTGAAAGGGTGAGCTATAACGAGTGTATCTTTCATTAATTTCACTCTCCAACTTATATGGTGAAGTTGATGATGTGGTTTGCTTTTATATCTTAAGAAGGGTTTTTATGTCTCTCTCTAATGGTTCATATGTGCGAACAACAGTGCTTACTGGTGAAGGGATGGAAAGGATCAAGCTGGAGTTTTCCTCGTGGCAAAAAGAGCAAAGACGAGGAAGACGATGCTTGTGCCATCAGAGAAGTATGCTTCTTTTCTTTGCAGAAGTTTTGACTGCATTAATTTATATTCTCCTCAGACTACACTATTTGTTTGACAGAAGTTATTCTGACCGAAGCAGTTGTTTAACTAGTGTGCCATGGCATGCGTTTTGTCTACATTGACATTGCCGTGCATCTGTTTTTTCATTGGGAATGCAGGTCCAGGAGGAGACAGGTTTTGATGTGACAAAGCTTCTTAACAAAGATGAATATATTGAAGTGATATTCGGGCAACAACGAGTGCGTCTTTACATAATAGCTGGTGTCAAGGATGATACTGCATTTGCCCCACTCACTAAAAAAGAGATCAGTGTATGTAATACCTTTCATAGATCTACATATATAAGCAGACGGGTGATATATGTATATGAAGTTAAAACTTAAACCCATTCTCGTTTTGACCTATATGCCTGAGCAGACCCTCCCCTTCTGTACCAACGTTTGTCAGATTTGATTAAATTGGATCAGTAATCGTTTTCTGTGTAAATTATTAAAAAAAAAAGAGAGTCAGGATCAGTTTATTGCCTCTATGCATTTATTTTTGTTCCTCAAACTTATCAGAAAACGTTAGTCATAAATGTCAATTTTTGGTTTCTTATCTCTGGACTCCAACTATCTCTTAATATTTGTTTAAAATATTTGGAGCCAGCTGCTGAATCATTGTATAATATCCATTTTTTTTCTGTCAGTTAGTATAATATCCATGATGTTACGAGCATGCATTTTGTCAAGCAGGAAATTGCATGGCATCGGCTTGATGAACTCCATCCAACAAGTGCTGATGTGATATGTCGAGGGATCAATGGCCTCAAGCTTTATATGGTTGCACCTTTTTTGTCGTGAGTACTCCGTGCGCGGTTTTATTGATTTCCTCTGTGTTCTTTTGAACTATTATAGAATCTGCGTCTTGTAATCATGCAGGTCATTGAGATCATGGATTTCGGCACATCAACCTCCTATAGCCCCGAAACCTGATATGCCTCTCAAAGGTACATTTTCTTGCGCATAGACCATTAAATAATTAAACAATATCATCGTAGACCATATGTGATGCTGTAGTTGGGCAGACACCTGAAGTTTGAATTTGATTCTGCACTCCCTTTTGAAGTGAAACCGCAATTGATCTAAATTCGTGTACTAATTTTCTTGTGTTCTTTTTGTTAATGAGCCTTGTTATCATTTGTTTTCAAGGAATTTGTGTGTGGAAGGCGAAGAACAGCTCAATGGGAAATAACACAACAATAACGGAGGGCCAGTCTAGTAAGCCTGAACCTGATGTTCACCCTCCTGATGTTGGCCCTGGTAAGAGCTTCAGGAATTTCAAATTTGATACTGCCTCAATCTTACAAGCCATGGAAAGTGCTTTTAATGCTTACAGTCCGAACGCTGCCCTGTAAAGTGATCCGAGTTCAACTGTCCGGGTTAGTTTCACCTGTTTTAGCTGCACAAAAAGGGTAGGATATGTTTAAAGAAAGAGCAATAGCTTGAACTCATTGATCCATCTTGCAGACTTGGGTAGCCATGCTACATGATGTATATTTCCATGCCGGGTTTCCATGTATGGGTTTTGCGTATATTCTGTACATAAACTCACATGTAGCAATCAATGACGTGAACTATGTTCTTTTCTCAGCTGTACACAATCCTAGGCTCACTAGTCACGACTTCCCCAGCACTGTTACCGAGATGATCCCATCTAGGGATGACAATGGGTGGGTATTTTAGGGTACGAGTAATATCCTACACATACCCATCTTAAATTCTTACTATTCATACTCTACTCATATTCATATTAAATTAAATGAGTGGGCATGGGTAATATCCATTAAGATATGGGTACCTTAATGGGTATTCTATGTGTATTTGTATGTTGAAATGATCAACATTAGATTAATATAGTATGTACAAATTATACAATGGGTCATGGGTCTAGGGTAGTTTGCCTCGTGGGTCTGGGGTGGTCGTGGGTCGATGGTCGTGGGTCGTGTGTCGGGGTCAGGGCACTGGGTTGTGGGTATTGCGGTATTGTACGCAATATGATTCATGTTACATGAGTAATTTTTTTTCTGGTCAAAGATGTTACATGAATAATTAAAAGATGTTAAATGGGTATTTAATACTCATTAGGTATTACCCATACCTTATCTATATATAATGGGTAAAAAAATATCCAACCAATAAATATTCATACATATTTACAATATTTTATATCTACCCATTAAGTTAATTACTCGTAGTTATTTTTACCATCCTTAATCCCATCTTTGGATCCCTCCATGTAGACCCACAAATGAGTGATCTAATGGTTAGATAGTTTGGTACCGAGCCGGTACGGGAGAATGATCCTTTCTTGGTTTTTGACTTTCTATATAATTTTTCTAAATTTCAAATTAATAATACCGATAAAAAAATCCAACTAAATTTCTTGTTTTGGTCTTTGAAAATTAGTAGAGAAAGTGAAATAAAATATAAAGAATTACATTTCCATTGTTTGTAGTCTTTGAAATATTGTAAAATGAAATGGTAATACGAATGAATTTACTATATTAATCATTTTTATTTTCTTTGAATTAAATTTATTTTTCATCTCGTTTTTCTTTCCCTCACATTTTTCAAATTTCAAACATAGCCTAAAAGATCTAGATTTCTAACTCCTATACAGATGACACATGCAAGAAATTTTTTGGAGATTGAAGTTCGTGTGATTTGAAGATCATTTGCGTCAATCCATACTATACATATATGTGATATCATTCGCTAATAATACGTCAATCATATTTCCTTTTTTGTCATTAAGTTTTTCTCTTTTAAATAATCCCGGTGAGGTAGAAAACAATTTTAACCAGCCTTTAGTTAGCCATACCCAATGGCTAACAGCAATTTGCATTCATAAAACTGAAGATAAAATTGTAGTAAATTCTGGAAATTATAATAGATTATAGGGTAAAATGATTTTTTATAATGCAAGTATATTCTGTAGTAAATTGTGCTATTGGTAATGTAATGTTTGTAATCAATATCCATATATGTTTCGGTGTCTACATCAATGACATCATAATTATTGAACCCTGAGGCTAGCAGAATGGCTTGATTACAATATTTTAAATTGTTTACTAATTTAAGAATCGGACGATTTTGGAGTATCAAACCGCATATTTTGTAATAATGTCATATGATGCATTAGCAAAGTTAGTTGGACTAAATAGCACGTAAGGCGCCTCAAATGGTACATAGACTCGGATCACGATTATCTACCGTTGTAACTATAATGAGCATCCAATGGTACATTGACTCGGATCAACGATTGTCGGCCGTTGAGTTCCAATGACAGACACGACAGTTGAGTGAATCTGGATCGTCCGATCAGATTTAGACGATTCTAATCAAATGAAACTTTACTTGGGGAAAACGTAAAAAGTAAAATTTTATTTTTTATTTTTTAACATTTCATTTTAGCCATCCAGATCTTTTTGGATGGTTGAGATATAACTTCCATTCTGCAGTTGGACAACAACTACAGAGGAGCCCCATCCCATTGACTCATGGAGCAGTATGGAGTGGTTTTGGTTTAGTGGTAGATTCTTATGATTGTGGACCATTTCCCCCCAGTAAGTTGATATTGATATGTCAGAATTTAATTTCGTCATAATAAATATTATTGATATGTAGTTTGCTTCTTCTTTAAGTTTTTTCAGATCCAACCTTCTAATCATTGAGTATCCGAAGCAGAGCTCCGACTAATTTCGGGTGTGCACATGCCCTCGACAAAGAATTTATCGCAAGTGCACATCGGTTAATTCAAGAGATAAACCTCCAATCTGATGGCCCTGAAGATTTGATGTTGATGGTGAGTTTCGAACCCAGGACCTCATGCATTACGACATTGGTCCTGGTGCCCGCCCACCACTAGGCCAACCCCTCAGGGTTGCTTCTTCTTTAAGTTGAATATGAAATTTCAAATAGTATTTCAGATCAGAATACAAATAAGTGAGTAAACTAGCTAGCTAACCGCATTGCCAGTAACTTAATACTCTTCATTACTTACAGTTAAAATCAACCAGAGGCTAGGGTGTGAATTATTATTGTCGGGAGACAATTACAAAAGAATTTTGATTACAGTGCAACCACATATAAAGTGTTTTTTTCAAGGAAATTAGGAGAATATAGTACTTTAAGTTTTAATTTTGTATTATATATTTTAATTTTATGTTTTTACATGTGGCCGGATTCTCCCTTTAGTTTGTTAGTTAGTTATGATTTTATTTAGTCATTTTACCCTTTTGTAAAACTAACCGTATGTTTTCTAGGTTTTATTATTATTTATTTGTTTGCAGGTTGCCGCTGCTCCACGTCTCTCTTCTTCCTTATCTTTGGCAGTTTTTGCCCAACCATGAGTTCTCTCCAACTTCTCGTCCCTCAAACGTTGTCTTCCCTATAGTTTTCTCCACCAAAACACCCACTTCCTCCCTCACAAACTAGCCCCAATAACCCCTAAAACGCATTCTGCATTGCTTCCATATCCCTCACCCAGGACCTCTGTTCCAATTCCCAAGAAAAAATAATTTTTCTCGACTCCATCGGTTTCAACTTCTTCTTCTTCATCGAAAACCACCCTCCAATCGTCTCTGTATCTCTCACCAACATTAAATCTGTCGTCGAGTTCATGGCCTCTCCATGAACTTCGTCGCCATCGAGTTCCGTAGGATCGTTGGGACCAGATCTGGTCGCGGTTTCTCTGATCGTCGCGACCAGATCTGGTCCCGGATTCCTTCACTGCGATGGTATATAAAAATATATCGTATGGTATATAAGAATACACTACAAATATACTACGACATACTAATAGTATATAAAAATATATCATATATATACTGTGATATACTGATGGTATGTAAAGATATACAATATATTATTATATACAATAGAATATATATCTATAAACTACGTAATATTGTCGTGAGGGTTGCACGATGATCCTTTATTAGTGAAGATAATTTTATATATTTATTATATTTTTTAAGTTTTAAGGATGTGTCATTATAAATTTCAGAAATTTATGTAAATTGCAATTTTTTAAGTTACTTTTTTTTATTTTTTTTATAATGGCATATATGCCTAATTGAATTTCGTTGTTGTTCAATATTACGCAATAAATTAGGGAAGAGTATGCTGGGAATTAATCTTATTCTCTAAAAGAATACATAGACGAATTTAAATCTTATTTATCACAATGAAAGATTAAGTTAACTCTAATAAAATGTATACTTGCAAATGAGCAATCTCAAAAAGGGTTGAGAGAGACTATAATAAAAAAAAAAAGAAATGTTAGTGATAAGCGTGCCTGACATGCCTGAAATCAATTCTTAATTGAAGACTCACTAAATAATAAATTTTGATTTTACTAATAGCACAACTCATAATAAAATTCAGAGGAAAACCCATGTCATTCTATGACGTGCCTGAAAAGAACACTTCTTTGAAGGCTCGCTAAATAATCGATTTTGATTTGAACATTAGTAGCATAACTCGTAATAAAATTTAGAGGAAAGCCTATCGTCATTGCATAAAAATGTGATGTGATGCCAAGTAATAGAAGATTTGGATGAGATGGAGAAATCAATTTTGGCTCTGTTAGGATGAACTGGGTCCCATCACCCAAAAAATCCCAAAATGAGAGTTCCCAAATCCCAAACGGTCCATTTCTCATGTCACTGATCTATATTATGATGTGTATATTAGTTTTTTTACGTTCATTTTCAGGACATAAGGATTTAGTTCGGATTACAATATTCCTGATCATCCAGTAAAATTTATAAATTTGTGACAAAATGTTATCACTATTTTTATCATAAATAGCTATTCTTGAAAATTAAAACCATTTTGTTTTATTTTTTTTAATATTGAACACTGTGTGGGTAAGTAATATATACATCCAGTGTTACTTTTCTCATAGTAATATTGTGAAAAAAATGTTGAGTAATTTACGCAAATGTTATCACTATATTATCATACCATATATGTTGAAAAATACTCAGAAAAGAAAACAAACGATTAGCCAACATGGGCTTAATTAAAGTGCTCATGCTTTAATGTATAAACCACATTCTTTATGGATTTGGGATAACGTGGTATTTCTTCCCACACGAGAGGTTATTTTTAATATTGTTTTGAATAATATGGTTATTTTGAATTATGTTAGTACCATATAAATTAGATATATTTTTATTAGTTTCATATTAATTTGTGCAAATTTTCAAAATAACAAAAAATAAAATTTTTGTATAACTTTGAAACATTAAAAGTGAAAAAATGATGGTTGCAAAATTAATTCTAAACTGATTAAATTATAAATTAAAATATTAAATTATTAAGTGATATATTGTTTGATAATTTATTTTAATGAATAATAAATCAATAACTCATCATTTCATTACTTATAACTTGATGGATCTTGAATTGTTTTTTAACTAAATTATCTCCTTGGTCAGAACAAAGCCAACATAAATCCACCCCTTATATACCCAACTCTATCTTTCAATCTAAGACTAAAACCTCTCTCTCTCTCAAATCACTGTTTGATTTTTTTATTGGAGAAATGGCGAAGGCGGTGGAGGTCTCAGAGCAGAGGCCATTTTCAGGGAAGGACTATCAAGACCCACCACCAGCTTCGCTGGTTGACGCGGAGGAGCTGGGGAAGTGGTCATTTTACAGGGCGTTGATTGCAGAGTTCATAGCGACTCTGCTTTTTCTATATGTAGGTGTCATGACAGTGATTGGCTACAAGTTCCAAACAGACCCTGTCCAATCTAATGCTAATCCTTGTGCTGGTGTTGGAGTTCTTGGTATTGCTTGGGCCTTTGGTGGTATGATCTTTGTCCTCGTTTATTGCACTGCTGGTATTTCAGGTTCGTTTTCTCTTCCTTGTCTTATCTTTTCGACTGTTTGTTTCTTGGGAAAATTGGGTTAAGTCACTGTCATACAAATTTAGCTAATTTTAAAGCTTTTCTAGCTAAACAAATATTTAATTATCTGCTTTGGATGAACTGAAAGCGCTCTGTTAACATGTTTAACCATTTGGGTTTACCGCAGGAGGACATATTAACCCGGCAGTGACGTTCGGGCTCTTCTTGGCTCGTAAGGTGACACTTGTACGAGCCATATCGTACATAGTGGCTCAGTGTTTAGGAGCCATATGTGGCGTAGGGCTCGTCAAGGCCTTTCAAAAGTCTAACTTCAATACGTATGGAGGTGGGGCCAATGTTCTTGTTGATGGGTACCCCAAAGGCGTCGGATTAGCAGCTGAGATCATCGGTACCTTTATCTTGGTCTACACTGTCTTCTCTGCCACTGATCCTAAAAGGAGTGCGAGAGACTCTCATGTTCCTGTATGCACGTCATCATACCCTTTAATTTAATTAGCTTTTACTTAATTATTTAAATGGTAAAAACCAATTATATGTAAATTATTCATAACATAATTTAACCAATCACTTGATTAATTAAAATTATAATCATCAGTTTAAAATTACTCAAAAGTAAATATTTGATGTTACATAAGCCATGTTTATATTAGTCTTTAATGATCAATAAATTGAAGAATTATAACTAGACAAGTTATCGAATATTAAATTATTTGAGGAACGTGGTTTTTATTTTACAATTTTTGTAGGAAACAATATCTTTCTAATAACAAGATATTTAAAAAAAAATTGTCAATGTATTTAAATAATTAATTTGGGAAGGTACTGGCTCCATTGCCAATTGGGTTTGCTGTGTTCATTGTTCACTTGGCAACTATACCAATAACTGGAAGTGGTATCAACCCTGCAAGGAGTCTGGGAGCTGCTGTCATTTACAACAATCACAAGGCTTGGGATAACCAGGTCGATCACCATCTTTCTCCACTATCTATATCTTTCCTACACTTTCAAATAATATTTTATGTGTTTTTATCGAATTTCACGTAAATTACATGTTGAATAAAAAAATACGTGTAAATGATGTACGTAGAGATATTAAAACTAGTAGCTTTTGTGCAACAGGAGGAGAGATTAGCTGCTAAAAATTTAAAATATGATTAAATTGTTGCAAAATAGACAAAATGCAAAGAAGGCTTGTTTTTGCATTTTTAACCCTTTTATACATTTTTATAATGGAGATATTTTATGCATTTTCTTTAATTGTGGGGATTTCAGTGGATTTATTGGGTGGGACCCTTAGTTGGAGCAGGCATTGCAGCATTCTACCACCAGTTTATACTGAGAGCTGGTGCTGTTAAAGCTCTTGGGTCATTCAAGAGCAATCAACCTCTTGCTTGAATGTTGTCTACTTTTCATTGGGTCTAAGTTTTTTTTTTGGACTCTATACATAGTTTAATTATGCTACAATACATTATGGCTCTCTATATATAGTTGTTTTTGTCGTCAATTTGGTCTCTATATTTTCAAATTATTGGCAATTAATCTTTTATGGACATGAATGACATGCATATGACCCACTTACGTTGAATTGATGTCTCATTTGACATCTGTATATCATATTAAATAAGAGTTTTTCACTTGAATTATTTACCAAACAAGTCATTCTCGACAAGTCATTAATTTATCACACAAGTGGTAGTTCACTGATTCCCGTATCTCATAATGCTACCAAAAAATGCCGTACAATGTTCGGCTGTAAATGCTTAATGTGAATGTCAATGGTCCAAAGCAAGAGTAAGCTAATAACATCTACGTTTGGACAATATAACAAGAACGAAAATGGCATTTTTTCCCTCAAAATTAATTTGAAGATGATAAAATGAAAAATCTGCAGACATGATAACTGAAATTCGTAATTTTGATGTAAACAATTACAATATATTAGCTCAAAAAGTATGATAAGCTTTTTATACAATTTTCGGAAATCACAAAATAGTGAAACAAAAACATAAAACCAGCTGAGCTTTGAGATATTACTACTACATTTCTCACCTTTAGGTAAACTTTCTCAAAAAATTCAAACTTTCTAGAAATTATTCATTCTCCAAAACCAAACACAGGATCTCTCTCCAATGCTGGGAAACAATTGACCAGCATTGATGCTGAGATTGATCATGGCCGTTGGATCTCACTAGGACAATCTCAGCCGTTAGTTTGATTCTCCTCATCTTTTCTTTACAATCGGCTCAACCGGTAACCGACCATCATCTCCTTCACACGAGCTCCCTTCTCTCTTTTCCATTCTTCCTCATCCTCTCTTCAACCCAAAACCTAGAGCACGCGATCTACAACTGAGGCGAATCCACCACCGCTACAGCTCTTAGCAAGGTCACGCGCACAACGATTAACTTCTCTCGGTGACGTCGATCGAGTTCTCTTCTCCAGCCGTAGACTTATAGAATCTTTTCATAATTTAGGATTTTGATTCGATAAGTTCATGAATCCTTCAAGTTCAACGATACCCAGGTATGATCGAGCTCTTTTATTCATCCCTAGATCATTTTTCTTCCTCTTGCTAGAGAAGTTTTTGGATTTTTGGATTTGAATGTTCCTAGAGGAATGTTAGTATTTTTAGGACCTCTTTTGTTAAGATTTGAAGAGAGAGATGTTTTATGTTGCTACATCAACTGAAAAACGCCAACTGGAGGAATGTTGCTCATTCCTTTTCTGATTCAAGAGTTCTTTATCATTTTTGCTGGATTTTTGTTTCTGTTTGGCTATGGGGGAAATGACTGAATTTTGTTGTTATGTTTCTATGCTCACTCATTTTGGTTGTCTATTTTGTTTCTGATTTATTTATATTTTGTATGCTCCTTACTTTATTTATAATGAATTATAATGAATTTGCTAGATAGTTTACTCACTTTAAATGATATGATCTTTAAGTAGAAATTTCAGTCATCATGGTAAGAAAATATGATAAATTTTTGGAATATGGATTATGCTTGTGGTTTCTAGAATGATTTTTATTGTAATTAATGGGTTTTACTTTTCATTATATTTTGGTATCTTAACCTATTTTGTAAGTTCTTTATCCAAATTTATGCTGAATTCTTCTTAATCTTCTTTCAAGCAAGAGAGATAGCTAGAGAATGAAGATGAGAGACAGAGAGAGAGGGATGGAGGGAGAGAGAGGCTTTATGGGGTTGTGGACATGCCTGTCAGGGATTCCAGCTAGATAAAGACAGTTAATAGAAAAGCATCTTATTGGGTCCCTCTACAATGAAATGAGTTTTATATTTGTAGTTTGTCTAGAACATATTTTTGGTATCTTGTGCCTTTCAACTTATTGGTTGGGATGAACAGTATTGTCATGGCTTGTATTGTGGTTGAATAGTTCTATGTGAGTGTTGTGAGCTCAATGGGTTGAACATATTATTGTTGTCGCACATATTTTTGATGTCACAAATGTGGTCTACTTGCGGTTTTCATTCTTCTTTACTTTCTCATTTACATTCTCAGTAAGTGGCTGTTCTATATAAACTCGAAATAATTTATCTGCAACCAGAAGCATATTGCTTTAATGTTTTCTCATGAAAACTGTTATTTGTAAAGGTGCAGTGATTTGTTGGGCCTCGTTGGTCGGACGAAAATGTATTGAGTTCCCAAAACTTACTTTGTCATAAGGTTAATTGCTCATATTGAAATGAATATCTTCTTAGTTGGACATTTCACACTTTACATATTTCTCACACTAGATCTAAGAAAATGTGAATGGATCTTCATCTTTGTTAAACCGAAATGCTAATATGATTACGCATTTTTTTACTAATCTATGCAGATAGAGTGATGTGGATGTTCTTAGTTAGATTTGTTTTGTTTAGCTATGGATAACTATAGTTTTATAAGACAGTAAAATATATGGTTGTGAAACAGTTTGGTATACTAGTCGGGTTGCCTTTATATATGAATGATTTATGTATTCCAGTGACATTTTTATGTAATGGTTATTTACTTCATTGTTTATTTTGGCACAAAGGTTAGATTATGTTCATGTCTTAATGTTGTGGGTTGCTCTTAAGAAATAAGATTAATATTTTGTTATAATTAGAATAGATTTACTTGAGAACATAACATTGGTTTGAAGTTGGATTTTCACCCAATTATAAAAGTGTCTCCTTATTTTTTGCAGGTGAAACCTCTTGATTATTGGTCATCAATAGGGAAGACTTGTCGGCATTGACAAAGTTGGTAGTCATTTACTTTTTGAATGTGGACTTGTATAAGAATTTATGTCTCAATATCATTAGCTTGAATTGGATTTACTTGATCAAATGGAACTTGCTATGGAAACTATGTTATTTCAGGTGTATGTTTGTTATTAGATGAATATCATTGTACATATTATCCTTCAAGCAATCAAATAAAAGAAAAAGTCTTACTTTAGAGAGAACTACATGATCAACGTTATTTTTTATATGATTATAGAGATTTTCACATTTATAGAGTTTTTAACTAGTTTACCTACGTGGTGAAAATTTACTAATATGATTCTTTTAACATGATAAATTGTAAAAAAAAACTTGGACAATAGCATGTTGCAACTAGATCAACTAAGTTTCTTACATTCCCTAAATTCTTTACTTCACCATATTTTCGTGAAATCTTGCATCGATTTTTGCAAGCCATTGACATTCACATCATGTTTATCATTAATTAAGATTGTTAAAATTATTGATATATGTCACTTTTAATTAATTCATTATCTCAAATAATCATTGCATAAATCTGATTAATAACATAATATGGGCAAATATATACAAGAACATAACATTATGAACATAAATTTAAGGGTATACAAGACCTTAGCATTCTTACTAGATGATGTTCAATCCGTTATAAATTAGCAACACAAATGTGAACGTGAAGAAGGCACACAATGGTCTCTTTGAATACTTGTAAGTTAATAATGAGATCATCAATTTAATGTTACATATTTTCATATCAATTGTTGCAATGTTAATGTTATTTTTAATAATTAAAACAGTGTGAAAGAATGTGCTAAAATTAGGGTGGAAGGTGGAGAGATTAGGGGTCTTGAAGTAAGTATGTTTAAACAAACATTACATTATAACATGAAATTGATAAATTTTGATTGTAATTTAAGTGAGTTTGTGATATGCAGACACGAAAAGATCTAGCTTTAAAGTGGAATAGTGTGATGAAGGAAACAAAACTCAATTATTTGAAGAAAAATGAAATCCACGCCATTGAAAGCGGAGTGGAACAACCCAATCCCAGTCCTCTGAGAAGGTATGTCTTTAAACATAAGTTGTTCACATGCTGTATACCCGAGAAATTTATGGATTTTGTTGCAAATTTTGATGAGGGGAAGAGGAGTACGGTCGTAAAGATGGGATTTGGAGGATTGTTGGATATTAAATGCAGAAAACTAAAGAAGAACTTTTTACATCAGCTATTAGGTTGTTTCGATCCAGCCACCTGCTCGTTGAATGTCCATGGATCAACATTCAAAGTGACCGCAAATGATGTGACTTCTATATTGGGTATCTTTGACGGTGGGTAGGAGATCGA
Source organism: Datisca glomerata (assembly GCA_003255025.1). Taxonomy (NCBI): domain Eukaryota; kingdom Viridiplantae; phylum Streptophyta; class Magnoliopsida; order Cucurbitales; family Datiscaceae; genus Datisca; species Datisca glomerata. The sequence goes on from QANY01012298.1 coordinate 1,725,856, forward strand.
GTTCGATGGTGATATGAATGAGACAAAAGATCTAAAGGCGAAGTGGGTGAACGTCAAAGGTGATATTCTGGTGAACGCCTTGTCAAAATTCTTGATTGAGGAGTCTGACAGTGACTATTTGAGGCAAGCCTTTATGCTGTACACTGTCTAAGTTTTGTTATCTCCTCAATCAAAACCAATTATTAGTCATTTGTGGTTGCACGATGTGAAGTCTCCTGCGACTATCCAATAGAAGAATTGGGCTTCTGCTTGTTTTAAAGATTTTGTGGATGGTGTCACGAGATATCAAAATAACCATCATGATAGCATTACCGGATGCTTGTTATTTATACAAGTAATATATTTAGTGTACATTCGTATTACTTCCGCATTATAACATCTGTATATTTGCTAATAAGTTCATTTTGATGCATCTGTTTTATCTGAAGAAGTTGACATGTGCTGCCAACTATGTTGACTTGCACCACCCTTCGCCGCTAAAGTGGAACAACAAGGTCATTGCAAAGATGATTTATTTTGTAAAATCAAGGGGAGGAGAAGCTTGGCCTAGAAATTGTGCCGTAAGCATTTTAGAAAATTACAAATTATATTATGTAGATCGATACAATCGTGCAAGCCATTTCGGGTGACCATAAGGTTTGGGAGGACCACGAGCGTAAGCACGTTCGTGAGGATGAGTGTGCAGATCTACCTGAAGAGCAAGCCTTCGGGATAGGTGCTTTAAATGCACAAGTGATCGCTCTTCAGAAAGAGTCCAACTCCATGTGGGCAGCTCTTCAGGTGGAGTCCAGCTCCATGAGGGAGGAGATTTCATAATTAATGGCCGTGAAGAGAAATATGATGTTCGTCCAATAGTAGATGTGCACAAATTTGGCGAGCGTTTTGGCATGGGACACTGGTAAGTCTAGAGCCTAAGACGATGAGCCACGCGTGACCCCGAGTGAAGGTAAAAAATGAGGAGGTTTTGATGAGGATATGAGTCCCTCCCATGAAGAAGAGTTGTCGGTCTCTTCATCACCTTTATATAAAGGTGATAAAGATGAAAGTGCATCTAGCTAGTGCTTCAGACAATGCATTGTTGACTTGCTATTGATAAGGAAACCTTCTACGACTGGAATGTCTAAAGGACGTCAAAAGATATTCTTCTGTTTATTCATTTCTCATCTTTTATATATATAACATGTATAAACTAACTATTAATCAAACACCTTACTTGAGGCTATATTTTTGTAGGGCAAACAAGTCTTGTCCGAGTCTACCAAAAGCCAATTTTTGATGCAGTTGCGCAGTACTTGGGAGAGGAGAGATGGTCATCAACTCAGTTCACCCTATATGAAGGGTAAACCGGCCACTAAACGCAATAAGAAGGTATTTAAAGTGAGTCTGTACACGTTGCAGGACCCACTAGAAGTGAAAGATGAGCGTTTAGTGGAGTATATTTTTGGGAAAAAAATTATAGGATAGGTAATAGTCACACTAATCTAACAAAATTTGACACACCATCAGTTCTAAATTTTGATTAAGTTTGTCTTTTATTTATCTTTTGTAGTGAGATTCTCATTAGACATTTTGGCCTTCATGCTAAACGGAGAGACTTAAAAAATCCCAGTCTAGAAAATTGGCTTAACTTGGACCTTATAGACTTGTTTATTAGCTTACCTTGGAGGCTCGTCGTGCGTCGATGAGTAACAGATTCAGGTTTCTTCCCACGTTTTTTGCTGTGAGTATCTACTACTCAGTATCATCCTTATTTAAGGTTTGTATGTATGTTGTATATTATGTTTTTGTCATGTGACTGCAGAGTCAATGTGTTTCAAAATTAGTAGAGCTTCCTAAATTTTGTAAGGATACACAAGATCATGGATATATAGGCGCCAACGCTTGATCTAGAAATGACAGTAAATAAATTTAATGTAGTTAAAATATTAAATGTTGACTTAGTATGATTATGTAATCTAAATCTATATTTTGGTACACGATGGTCGAGATAATTGGTTTATGGCCAACATCTCCATCATGGATGAGGAAGTCACCGTATGAGACACCTTGCCAGACGGCTAACTTAACGCGGGACGAACCGAAAAGATAAAAAAGATTGTATGTTCTAACCCCTCATCATGACTTGTAATTTTTCTTATAACATGTGTGATTTTGACATTAGTTACCTTTTTATATTTTGTGAATGAAATTATAGTTAGAGGTCATGGACTTGATATTTGGGCCTAAACTCATAGATTTGTTGCCCCCGCCAACAATCTTCTCTTCATTCAAAATTTTGAGGGTGCTCTAAGTGGTCACCCAATCAAATGGGTAAGTTCACTGATCATGAATTTGATTGGGCTTCCTTTACCCTTGAATTATGCACTTATTATTACGTTTGCATGAATGTTTAGGTGTGTGGGTCTTGAGATATATGAATGACATCAGGGAAGAAATTGTTCGCAACTAATTCCCAGGTAATTTGTCAGATATTGTTTACATTTTGTTAGACTTGAAAGCTTTAGTTTTATTTATTATAGTTTCGGTTACTTTTAGTTCTATAATTGGAAATTTTCTGATTGTTTTGGATTTGTTCATATATGGTTGTCATTACTTGGTATTTGTTACGGTGTAATGATAGTTTGGTGAATATTCAAGCTTGGAAGTTTTATGTTTTGTTTCAGTTTAGAGTTAGGATTCCTTTAGTTATGTAATTGAGTTTTTTCTTATTGTTCTGCACTTGCTCGTTTGTGGCTATCAGTATTGAATTTGTTGAGGTGTATGATAGTTTTGGTGAATATTCAAGCCTTAGAGGATCATGTTTTCTGTTTTGTTTTAGTTGGGTACTTTTAGTTATATAATTGAGATTTTTCTGATTGTTGTAGATTTTCTCATTTGTGGTTGTCATTATTAAATTTGTTGAGGTGTATGATAGTTTGGTGAATGTTCAACCTTACAGCTCTATTTTCTGTTTTGTTTTAGTTTGGAGTTAGGGTTCATTTAGTTGTGTAATTGAGAATTTTCTGATGTTTAGAATTTGCTCGTTTATGACTGTCATTGTTGAATTTGTTGAGGTGTATGATAGTTTGTTTAATATTGGGAAATTTTTTATAGGAGTATAAATCACACAATCTTCGGTGTAATATTTTTTTGAAGATCATCAACCATCATTGGAACGTCTTGTATGATATGTTACATGATAGGTTAACCGATTCTATAATAGGAACTCATCTTTCTCAAAGGCTTGGGAAGAGGAAAAAAATGAAGGGATAGATAATATTATAGACATTATTGTGTCCTATTTTCTGATGTTCTTGTTCAAACACTCGCCCATTTGTCATTTCTGAGAAATTCGGTGAGCTAGAGGTTATTGAAGAAGACAATAACGATGGTGCAATAAATTTCGAAGCAGATTCAAGAGAGATATCTTTGTACGCTTTGAAATTTATTCCCCTGTCGTTATTGTCTTCTTCAATAATCTCTTGCTCATCGAATTTCTCAGAAATGGAAAATGGGTTGGACAGAATTAGGATCATACGCCTGTCTTGGCCGAGCATGCCTCCAGGTAGACATTATTGTGTCATATTTTGTATATGATTATTGTGTATAGTGAAGATAAATAGATTTTTGTAAGTTATTGTGTACATCATGATAAACATATTTTATATATCGTTATGTACAAGGATGATAAACATATTTTGTATATTATTGTGTACAACTATAAATAAATGAGATTTTTATAAGTTATCATGTACAATGATGATAAATAGATGTTGCATAATTATTGTGTACAGTTATAAATTAGTAGATTTTACAGAATTATCGTGTATTGTTATAAATAAGAAGGTTTATAAATATTCGTATATTAATCCCAAAAAATTATGAAAGTAAGTTAATACCAAAATGTACATTTACTGCGGCGGGAGATACAAAAAATTTTACCAGTATGAGATGTTTGTGTTGTACATAGGGTACCCACCTTGTACGTTGAATGGTGGTGGGTATGCAGATGGGTCGAATGGGTACGCACCTTGCACATTGAATGGGGACGCACCTTGCCCGGAGACCCCTATCGTGTGTGCACCTTGCACATTTGATGGTGCTGGATCATCATTATTATCGTCCGGCATCGTGGCCTGCACATCGCTCGGTAATTCTGGACATTTCCGTTTGGTATGTTCAGTAAACTTACAATGGCCACATCGACGGGTGGTTGGTCGTGCTTTACTCGAGCTGGCACCTCGACTGCCCTTTGTCTTCACGATTACTGGGCCTTGAAACGAGCCTATTTTAATCTCTACATCATCCTCCTACTTCACATTATGTTCGTTGGCGACCTTCTCATTCCACAATGTCTCATATTTTTTACATAGCATCCCAATCTCCACTTTGGCTCGAGTCGACCATTCACTTGACTTTGATGCAAAGTGAGAAAGTCTTTTGGCAGCTAGTTGGATCAAATTGTACTGAAGCAATACTGTCTCATCTGTTTCCAGATGAGAACGGCTTGACCTGGTTGGTGGCATATTACTCTTCACAGTGATCGGCCACCGGTCTAGTATACAAGTTCTTGGGATCTCTCGCACATGTTCAACTTTCATATAAGTGAACATATGATGACACAGTATCCCCACTGATTAAAACTTGCCACAACTGCACTTTAGCGTATTAAGTTGTTGGTCTCATGACACTATGTATGAGTCATTCGACACCCCCAAACTCGACCAGCGAATAAATTCAAGTCTCCCCATCATGTCTCAAAGTACAACCTGTAAACGATGCCTCACCTATGATCTCCTTATGTAATAGCTTAAACAGTTTGTGTGTGAAAACATTTGCCGCGTGTTGCTCTAACGCACGCAAGTGAGTCTTAAGAAGAGGCGTTTCCTTTGTCAACTTGAAGTCATCCAACCTCTCTTTATGGCGAATATGTGCCAGCGCCCGATCAAATTGTAGCACGAATTCAAATAGTTTAGATCAATGTTCAACGAATCGGTGGAGATACACGTTCATACCTTCAGATCGTTGCGTCGTTTTCATGAACACAAAAAATTTTCCACGTTGGAAGGCCTCTGTCCAGCATTCACGCATGGCATACATCCATTGTACCCATTTGTTTCGCCTGAGGTTGAATGACCTCTATCAAATGATCACATTCATGTTCAAACTCCTCTTCACTGAAGATGTCAAACATTACTCTATTGAAGGAGTATAGAAAATCTGGGTTTTGCACGTTTGATTGGGTATTTCGTTCAAGATGCCAGACACAAAGTCGATGATTGCAGTTGGATCGTCTTGATTGCTTTACTACAAGACGAATGCATACAAGAAACCGTTTGTGATTTTGCTTGGCGTGAACAACCACTACAAGACCACGGTATATTGGTTGTGTGTTATTGGTTAATGAGACCTTGGAAACTTATCAATGGGTGTTGAGGACTTTCTTGGATGCCGTGAAAAACAAGAAGCCACAATCGAACGCCAATACATCATCGAAACAGTGATAGTCAATTTGGCACGTCTAGTCTGCCTAGAAAAACTTCGCCAGACGATTATCCATGTCAATGTTTTATTTGTAATACAAATCCTTATTCATCTCCAATTTTGCAGTAAAAAAAGCAATAGCTGCCTCTAAATCAGTTTGGACTACCTGCGATCTTCGCTGCTTGTCCATCTTATTGTATATATTCATTTTCTAAGCACCCCATATTCTCATTACTGCCGGCTTGGTCGACCATGTAATCATACACTTGGCTTAGTTTGACACCAACATTATGCAATCATTTTGCCTGAGCCATGTCTGCTTCATTCACTACTTTATTAGAGTGAAGAAAGGGCACGCCCTGTGGTTTGTCGAATCATGTAATCATACACTTGGCTTAGCTTGACACCAACTTTTTTTTCTAGAATCTCTGAAAACGGTTTGTCGACTAGCTTCTACAATGCCTTCTTGTTATTGTACAGATCTAAATCGTAGTCTAGCTGTCGACCAATGACTTTCAGGCCGGTAATCGTAGCAAAGTCCAATGGGGTCATTGTCATTTCACCCACTTCATCTAAATGAAAGGTGTGGGTTGTATCCTACCATTTCTCGGCCAAGCTCTTCAAGAGGACGCGATCCATGTGCCTCCTTTTCAATATACTTATAAATTATCTAAACTCGAAAGCATCGATGTTAATTTTCATATTTTCAGGTAGCATACTGTACCACGTAGGTATTAGTGTGGTGATCCCAAAAACACATACACCATACTCATAGAACTCAGCCTAGAAAACTAAAATTTAAGTCATGACTCAATGAAAAATGTGTGTGAAGAAGGATGTATTACATAGGAAAAAATATCAAAGAAAGCAATGACAATAATTTGTAATTTCTATTGTCACATTTCGTCGAACACCTTAAGGGCACATAAACATACACTATAATTTTTCATCTGAAACATATATTACTATCAATTATCATACATTTATAGAAGCATCACATAAAAAACACTTAATTTTCAAAATGATTCAAGTATATATTTGGTGTTTTAAAACTATAACACATAACAACCAATTTGTCACAAAAAAAACATACATTTTTTTCCTTGGATGGCATATAGCATTTCATTGAACGTGTTACGAGCATTCATATAAATATAGTATAGACCCTAATGTGGCATTTTATCAAACACCTTACAGAAAATGATAAATATACGCCATATAACTCATTATGACATTTCGTCGAACACTTTACGGGCACTCAAAAAATATATAGCTTTCCATCCAACACATGTATTCCTACCAACAACCATACATTTCTACAATCATCACACAAAAAATACCCATTTGCAGAATGAATCAAGTATCGATTAGATGTTTTAACACGTATAACACATAAAAATTTAAAATCTTTAAAGAAAAACTTATTTCTTGTTTGCTTGGGTGAGATATATCCTCCATTGAAGCAATATGAAGAACATGGTTAGTAAGAATTTGATTCTTTGGACGAAATCTTCTCACCCCATAACCGGAGACATCGTACGGGTCTTTCGAACCGCTCGAACTCGGTTGGCTCGTTAAACTCAGTGTTCCCTTTGTAACTTTGTGCTTTCCTCTAGCCATTTTTTGTGAAATAATACAATATTAGAAGGATTTGGGCTCGGATTGGATGAATTTCTCTCGGATGGGGCGCGAGTTTGACTCATGTGTTGAAGGGATGTGCGAAATGAGAGATTACGGGTTTGACTCGTGTGTTGTGACAGAGGGAGGCTCGGGTTGGACGAATTTCAAGCTATGGAGAGTAGATAAAGATTAAGAGATGAAGAAGAAAGCTGTGAGTATTTAGAGATTAAGGGGTTCACAAAAAGTTGGTGAACACAAAAAACTCATTAATATATTAGGATTAAGGGGTTCACAAAAAGTTTTTTGTGTTCACCAACTTCTTAATCTTTAGAGAGGTTCACAAAAAATATATTAGGATTCACCAAATATGTAAATGAGTTCACTAAATATGTATTGGAGCTCACCAAATACGTACACATTAATAATTCTTGGAGGGTTCACCAAATATGTACTAAAGTTCACCAAATATGTATTGGAGTTCACCGAATACGTACAAAATTAATAATTCTTGGTGAGTTCCACCAAAATTGATTTTGTACGCAATTGGTGAACCCTAGTAATGTTTGATGAACCCCTTCAAGAATTATGAACTTAGTATTTGGTGAACCTCAGTACATATTTGGTGAAACCTAATACATATTTGGTGAACTCCTTAAAAAATTATTAATTTACACATATTTGGTGAACTCCACTACATTAGGTTCACTAAATACGTAAAAAAAATAATTCTTGGAGATGTTCACCAAATATGTACTAGGATTCACCAAATATATAATGTGATTCACCAAATACGTACAAAATTAATAATTCTTGGAGGGGTTCACAAAAATTAATTTTGTACGTATTTAGTGAACCCTAATGCGCAATTGATGAGCCTCGGTACATATATGATGAACTCCTCTAAGAATTATTGATCTACACATATTTGGTGAATTCTAATATATATTTGGTAAACCCTGGTACGTATTTGTTGAACACCTATACATATTTGGTGAACCCCTCCAAGAATTATTAATTTGTACGTATTTGGTGAACCCTAATACATTAGGGTTCACTAAATATGTAATAGAGTTCACCAAATACGTATAAATTAATAAATCTTGGAGAGGTTCATCAAATATATACTAGAGTTCATTAAATACATACAAATTAATAATTCTTAGAAGGGTTCACCAAATATGTACTGGTGTAGAACCTCTCCAAAAATTAATAATTTATATGTATTTGATGAATCTCAATATATATTCAATGAATCTCAATATTTATTTATTGAACTCTAATACATATTTGATGAACTCAAAATATACATTTGATAAATCTTAATATAAATTTGGTGAAAAAAAGGCCTGTGACCTGGACTTTTTGTAGCCAAATAAGAGAAGACTCAGTCTTTCCCCAAACACAAGTACAAATGAACAATAAAGCCATATAAGAGAAAACTCAGTCTTTGTATGGTACACACGTGCACCATTGAAGGGAATAGGAAAGAGAGAGAAAGATAGGAGAGATATTTCCTCTTTTTTTTTTCTACATATCTCTCAATGTGATCATAATAGAAAATCGAATTCAATTTTTTTAAGCGCAATCAAATTTTTGGGGTCATGATTCTTACTTTTAAGACAAACGACAACCGTCACTCATATAAGGAAACTTCTAAAATCACAGTGCACAAAACATATAGAATCAATCGTAAATTAACATGAACACTTATTAATATATATTTTTTGTGACAATAAAAGTAGATCTAGCAGTTGGATAGTTCAACTGTGCCAACGACCTTGACCTCTTTTATTATTCACATCCAACTTCCAACCTTCTCTTTACAATTTACTGTATTACTCATCCCCCGCCTACAATAGCTTTTAATAAAAATTTGGAGATCACCTACATCTGGGACCCTGTAGTATATATTTGTTCTCAATTGGTCCTTATAGTTTTTATTTTGCCAGCTTGGTTTATCAACATATGTCATGTTTGATCATGGGAAGTGCTTACTCTAGTAATCATGGGGGGGAGTGCTTTCAATATGTGATATTTTGATGACGTCTATTTTTAACGTGCAGCTTCACAATTTAATCATTGTGTTTAACATCTATTAACCAAAAGGATTATAAGAAGTTCCCATCGTTAGTGATCATAAGAAGTGCTTTTACTTTATGATATTTGATCATGTGATTCACATCTACTCTTAACGTCCAGATCAACAATTTTATCATTCTGGTTAACATCTATTAACTAGGATTATAGGCCCTCTCATATGCTTATGTGTTAGAATTAGCACAAATTGTTGAGTGATAAGTTTTCTTATCTACGATGATGTTTTAAGAAAGACAAATATGTGATGTAAAGCACAGTTTGTAACTTTTATTAGCCAAGATATTATTGCATCCCACTAGACGGATTGAGTTGCAATAAAGTTAGGAGCTCCGGTCACGTTATATTACTCCAACTGTATTAAATCAGCCAATAGCCATGCCCCACGAAGTTAATCATACAAAAGTTAATTGCATTGGCGGAGCAGCGGATAACAATATCCAAACAAACACAATAATAAGTACTCCCAACTGATTCAAACAAAATCCTCACACAATTCTCTTTCCAACACCAAAACAGGGTAAATCTCTGAATCTGAAAGCTGAGCCCATCAGCATTATCCTCTGTGCTCCGTCACATATTATCCACAAATGGTACACCCGGTGGCGGAGGCCAATGAGCAGAGCCCTTTTGGCTCCCTCACTCCCGACGAGTTCTACGCCCGTCACTCGGTCAGTCACGGCTCCGAGTTCATCACCAATTCAAGGGGCTTCAAGCTTTTCACCCAGTGGTGGACCCCTCTTCCCCCTACTAAGCCCATCGGAATCCTCGCCATTGTCCATGGCTTCACCGGTGAGTCTAGCTGGCTCGTCCAGCTCACCGCCGTGTATTTCACCAAAGCTGGCTTCATCACCTGTGCCATTGACCATCAAGGCCATGGCTTCTCTGACGGCCTCATCGCTCACATTCCCGACGTCAACCCCGTCGTCGATGACTGCATCGTGTTCTTCGATGCGTTTCGTGAGATGCACGCGCCGTCCTTGCCTTCTTTCCTTTACGCCGAGTCTCTAGGCGGTGCGATTGCACTCCTGATCACGCTCCGTCAGAAAGAGCGCGTGAACCAGCGGGCTTGGGACGGCCTTATTCTCAACGGGACCATGTGTGGGATCAGCGCAAAGTTCAAACCTCCCTGGCCGCTAGAGCACTTCCTCTCCCTCGCCGCGGCGTTGATCCCCACATGGCGCGTGGTCCCAACTCGCGGCTCGATACCCGATGTTTCATTCAAGGTTGAGTGGAAGCGAAAGCTGGCGATGGCGAGCCCGAGACGAACGGTGGCGAGGCCACGTGCTGCGACGGCGCTCGAGCTGCTGAGAGTGTGCAAAGAATTGCAAGGAAAATTCGAGGAGGTGGAGATCCCAATTATAATAGTGCACGGCGGCGACGACATCGTGTGCGACCCTGCCTGCGTGGAGGATCTGTACAGACGCGCCGCAAGCAAAGACAAGACGCTCAAGGTATACCCCGGTATGTGGCATCAGTTGATTGGTGAGCCGGAAGAGAACGTTGAATTGGCTTTTGGGGACATGTTGGAGTGGCTAAGGAGCAGAGCGGAGCATGGCCCGGCGATGTCTGACGACGGTGGCGCGTAGTTAAAACTATCAATGTGTTATTGGACAGTTATAATTATTTTAATAAATCAACAGATATGGTGATTCCAACGTTGTTTTAGTAGATATTTAACAAATGATGAAATAATTTATTAAATTTTAAGTGAATAATTGATATAAATTATTTATAAGTTGATGTTCTATTATTTATTAAAATGATTTAATAAATTAATTTATATTATTGGTAAATTGATTAATCACTTAAAATTTAAATAAATTATTATAAAAAAATTTAAACAATTATTTAGTTGATATTGAATTACTTGATATTCAATGGTAACAAAATTTTCTTCAAATTTTATTTATGATTTACAAGAAATTCAATAAGAAAATGTTAATTTTTATGATTTTTTTTATTTTTTAAAACACAAACAACTAAGAATTGATTTGATTGAGATGATAAAATAATTCACAAATGTAAGACAATTAGATAAAAGATCTATCAAAACAAAAGAAATAAATAATTATAGGATACCAAATGGGTTGTTCGCCTTCACTCATTTTATAAATAGTGAGCCACATCGTTAAAAGTAACATGTCAAAGAGAACACGTGACGTCTAAAAATAAGTTCATGTGGTACTTACGTGGAATAACGTTTATCAGTGCGTGATAATGACAAAATAAGCGCATGTAAATGACGCTCCTGTTCTACAAAGATTCAAAGGTATTTTCTTGCTTATGAATAATTTGGGAGTTGTAGTCTGGTAGGATTAAGATAAAGTTTGCTACACCGGGATGTGAAGATCTCCTTGAAGGATGTAGCTGAGTCTTGAAAGTGCCCATTTGATGCAGCCCTGGGAGAACCCCAGGCGCGGCTCCCCATGCCACTCCGGGGGGGGGGGGGATCTCCGGAGGTAGCTCCCCATGCCACCCCGGGGGAACCCCGAGGGTGGCTCTCCATGCCGCCACGGGGGGAACCTTGGGCACGACTCCCCATGCCACTCCAGAAGAACCCTAAGGATAGTTCTCCATGCCGCCACACGGGGAACCCCGAGCGCGACTTCCCTTGTTGCCACGAGGGGAATCCCTGGTGCGGCTTCCCGTTCCGCCACGGGGAAACCCCGGTGGCGGCTCCTCATGCCACCCTAGGGGGAACCCCGAGGGTGGCTCCCCATGTCGTCACAAGGGGACCCTGGGTGCGGTTTCGTATCTTGCATCGTTTTAGGGTGTGACACATTTTAGTCATGGTGTCACGTTTTTAGCGTGTGACCATGTTTCGAGCGTGACTCTTAATGGTGTCAGTTTCTGTCCGGACACGCGTTTAGCATGCAGTTGTAAAGGATGTGCGTGTGGTCCCCACTTGACTCCATCTATAAAAAGGGGTTCCTAGCACCATTATTGAGACAAAAAATCATTTATCATCAATCCCGAGATCAATCACTGAGAATATACTCTCCTCGAGTTTCTCACATACCTTAGAGTCTTAAAGGCATTTGTCACCTTCTGACGGCTGCCTAAAGTTGCTTGTCCTTCACCCTGCGACCATCAACTCTCACATCCCATGCATACTTGATGTAGACTAGATCACTCATACAGACATCACCCTAGACCCCAAAGCATTTTGGCGACACCACTGGGGAGTGATCTGTCTTCCATCTTCTTCTATCTTTGAGTATGGTTGGAGGAAGTCGAATGACGAGATCTTATTCTCATTTGAAAGGAGAGAATGTTAACCTAACTATTGAGAACCATGACATGGAAGATGCTACTTCCAAGGAGAGAATCAACCTCCCTGACGTTATTGCTACTACAATGACGACGAATGAGCAGACTAACGCCATTAGAGAGCTTCAATCCTGTAACACTGAGATTCGTACCCTTTTGAGTACGCTGACCACTCTCCTCGCGGGTACCCAAAACCCTCCTCCACCACCGCATGTTGTTCATATCATCCCTCCTCATGCGGTGAACCAGACTGACGTCAACAGACAGATTCCATCTATAAATCTCGGGGGCTCGTCCGGGTCAGGAAATACAAAGAATGACCAAAAAATGCGGATCACTCGAGTAAACCCAGAAATGTTATCATTCCGTTGACAGCCTTCATACGTCCCATGTCAGCACATGACGTCCTGGTTGATGGCGTCGACACTAGCCCATTCGTTACCAAGGAGACACTACAGAAGATGTTGGAGATGGAGTGTATCAAAGACTCTCTGAGCGAAATGATAGTAGACTTTCATCCCCCTTACCCATGTGAGCTAACCATGAAGCCATACACGTCCGACTATGTACCCCCAAAGTTCTGTAAGTATAACGGGAAGGATGGATGCGCTAGGGAACACATTATATGTTTCATTGATGACTTGGGCCTGCAAGGATGTGATGAGTCCATGAGGCTGAGGGAGTTTTTGAAATCGCTGACTGAACGGGCATACACATGGTACATCAATCTAGTGCAAAGATTAGTTTTAACATGGTCCCATATGGTTTTTGCCTTCATGATAAAGTTTTTTGTGTCTGAGGAAAAGATGAGCATTCTCGAGTTGAGGCGTGAGTGTCAAAAGAAAGATGAGGACCTAATGACTTAAGTGAGACGGTTCAAGGACAAAGCATTGGATTACCAGGAAAAGTGGAAGGAAGAAGACTTGGTGAAAATGTTCATATGTGGAATGGTGAATGAGTATAAAGAGCATTTGGAGAACCTCGACATCGCCACTTTCTCTCACCTCCATGTAGATGCTCTACGCACCAATACTTCAGTGTCAAAGACAAAGGTTGCGGAGCAAGGTGGGCGCGGGGGGTTAACATGGATGCCTGTAAGATACACAAGTAGCCATGGCACAACCCCAAGGACAAGGTGCAAAACGGGACAAAAGTGAAATGGATGATCCACCACATTTCCCCTGCTCCATGGATAAGGTGGAAGCGTTGTTGGATGCCTTGGTCAAAGATAAGGTTGTGCGAAGACCTTGGGTGGAAAACTTGCCCACCAGAGAAGAAATGGAATCACCTCGATATTGCCGTTTCCATCGAGACACCACTCATGTGACCAAAGATTGTAAAACTTTGAGACGGATTTTCCATGACAAGCTTCAAAAAGGGGAGATCATTAACGCGGACATAGAAATCGTGAGGAACCAGCCTTTGCCCCCACATGATACATGACCATTGTGACAAGAAGTTGTTGATATGCTACAAAAATCGAGAAAGGGTACGTTAAGTACAAAGGCAATCATGTGTAGTAAGGTTCAAAGATTATGTACTCGGAGTCACAATACACATGTTTATTTATGAAATGCCTATTCTAAAAATTACAACTATTTGTCTATGTGCATGCTTGTACGAATAGGAAGGGCCACATGAGACCACCTCTATTGCTGATAGTAGATGGGATGACCCTCAAACGCTTCAAGTTGTACCCACGATGTTCAACTTTAAGTGCCTAAAAAAACTATTATGTTTAACATTGTAATTTTTACTTCAACTTTTGTGATTATCAAAATAGCCTGAAAACTTATAATAGGTTCTTAATCCTGAAATGCATGTAAAACGTTTCAACGAAGTTAGTTCCTGCAACGCCTTTAAGACGTTTTAGCAATGATTGATCCTGGAATGCTTTTAGGACGTTTTGGCGAAAGTTGTTCCTGGAATGCATTTAAGACGTTTCAGCAAAGATTGTTCCTAAAATGCATCTAAAACATTTTGGCAGAGTTTATTCTAGAAATACGTGTAAGACGTTTTAGAAAAATTTGTTCCCGAAATACACTTAAGAAATTTCAGCAAAGCTTATTCCTGGGATGCGTTTAAGACGTTTCAGTAAAGTTTATCCCTTAAATGCAATAGAAACATTTCGGCACAGGTAGTTGGGTGGAACTTAGCCGTTGTAGCAAATCCCTTCACAACGGAACTTGGCCGTCATAACGTGTATGAAATACACGTTGTTTTAACTGCTTACTTCACACGTTACCACAGAATATGACCGTTGTCATGTAAATTGAATCTAACTTAGAGATTTATTATGAATATGCTCATGTTAAAAATCGTATGTGTGAAGTAGGGATGCATGATAATGAGGCATGATAATAGTTCGAAGTAGGAACGAATGAGCATGTCTAATGAAAATTCAAAGTATGAACTGATGCATGATAAAATCTGAAGTACAGATGGTACATAACCATTTAAGCACGATCATCGGATAGTCCAATATGCATGCGCCTTCTTACGCAACTTGATTATATTTTTTGAGTATGTGTGTGCCTTTTTAGGCAGTATCATGCAGGTTCCTACGTGTATGTACTTTCACAAGTTGAATAGTCTACGAATGACACTCCAACATGTGCACCTGCCACCAGGCCATTTTTTTATGAACTTCACCCTGGTTAGTTATCTCAATATCAGAAAGTCGTGGTATGTTTGAATTATCTACAATAATAATTATGAACACAGACACATTTAGCTGCATCTGTCATATACGAGCATGATATAGGTATAAAAAAATATTGACTGACTATATTAACTTATCATGATACTTTGGTATTTGGCCACATAGTATGAACATGCAAATGGTGCATATATTACCATATATATTCACTCGTCATGATACTTTGGTATACGTGCTAACATTGAACTTGAGGTTGTGCATCGCTAGTGCGTGTATTTTATTCAGCGTATTCGTTTAGTTGAAAACACCCCACGGTTTTAGTGAACACTTTGAAGGGGTGGCATTTTTTTTGGAAAATGAGTATTTCTCTATAGACCTTTTACTTCAAACTAAAGTCCAAAAAGTGAAAATAAGAGAATGATCATGGCCGACTAACTTTATAAAGGAGGAGAGTTCCCATGACACATCCCGTTGAATGAGGGGCTTTTGGCGTCTCATCCAAGGGAGGACGGGATGCAGCACCACATCCATTGGACAATGCATTGTCGTATGCCTCGAGGTGAGGTGCAATGTTGTCAAGGCGTGTTGTCGCACAGGGGGAACCCAGAGGGTGGCTCTTCATGCCGCCACAGGGGAACCCCGAGCACAGCTCTCCATGCCACTCTAGGGGAACCCCGAGGGTGGCTCTCCATGCGCCACGGGGGGACCCGGGGGGTGGCTCCCCATGCCACCACGGGGGGAACCCCGCAGGTGACTCCCCACACCGCCACGGGGGAACCCCAGGCACCGTTTCCTATGTTGCATCATTTTGGGGATGTGGCACATTTTAGACATGTTGTCACGTTTTTAGTGTGTGACTCTTACTTGTGTCAGTTTCTGTTTGGACACGCGTTTAGCACGTAGTTGTAAAGGATGTGCATGTGATTCCCACTTGACCTCATCTATAAAAAAAGAGTCCCTAACACCATTATTGAGGAAAAAACAATCACTTCTCATCAATCCCGAGATAAAACACTGAGAATATTCTCTTCTCGAGTTTCTCACTTACCTTAGAGTCTTAAAGGCATTTATCACTTTCCAACGGCTTCCTAAGGTTGCTTGTTTTTCACTCTCCGACCACCAACTCTCACGTTCTCAGACATACTTGGCATAGATTAGATCACTTATGCACGCATCACCCTAAACCCTGAAACACACTTATTATTGATTCCAAAAGTTCTACTCTAAAATTAAATACTAAATTTGTAACTTCATAAATTTAAGGACAACCAATTAGACAAAATATTTACTTTGAAGAGGTAGAGATCAATCCGCTGGATGCCTTGAGGGTAACAGGCTTTCATATTGAAAGTTTTAGATCAACAATGTATGGGGAAGAGAGATATACAGTTCAGGATTTGGCCATTAAATCCTCTTCGTTTCCTGCTAGGAGATGGGGACTTCACGTAAATGGTGCTTGGGAATCAGAGGGAGGCAAGACTGGGTTGGGTTGGTGCTAATGAGGTCCTGGTGGCAACCTTTATACAGTAGGTATGGGGAAAAACTATGATGTTTATAGTTCCATTCTTGCTGGAGATTATGCTCTCTGTTGGGCCATCAAGAATACATTACAAGTAAGTAAAGAGGGAATCAGGATTTTTTTGGACTCTTTGACATTGATCGACGAAATCAATAACAGAAATCACACAGCTCGGGATATAGCTCCAGTAGTGTCCGATATTATCCATTTCACAAGTGGGTTTGAAATGGTGGAATTCATCCACTGTCCATGATGGGAAGCAATTTGATGCTGACGGTGTAGCGTTGGAGTTTTTGGAGCGAATAGATATCAGCACGCACAGTCCATTTTCCGGAGACCATAACTTTTTACTCGGGTTGACTCACGGGGACAGTAAGATATCAAATCGAAGCTCGTTCAGAGATTTATGTGTGTAGTGAGTTTAATCCATTACGACTAGGTTTCAGGTTCAAAAATGTTATTTTAGGCACTTTCAGAGACTCGGAAGCTGTTTTGGCTAGTTTTGGACATTTTTATAATTTTCACTTTCTTTTATGTTTAGAGGTTTTCGAGACAGTTTTAATACCTTTGGTTTAGGGTTTTTTCGATAGTTTTTGGATGATATTATTGGAGACATTTTCTCTATAATTTTAATTTTTGGTATTTATTGATTTATCAAAATTGTTACTTAAATCCTAGTAATATCAGAATTCAACAGATTTTAAAAAATCGAATTACTGAGAATTGTGCTGCATCACAATTCATTGGGTGATACTATGTTGAAAGCTACGAATTATATATCTCGTTCAGTTTTCAACTTTTTGGATTGTAATGAGATTTCTTTATGAATGAGATGATTTATTATTTGACCAAAGAAAAAAAAATTAGCCAAAAGATAATCCAACGAAGAGTGCCTAAATCTGAGAAGACGCCAACAATATGTGTGTGGCTCCACCCTATCCCTACTCATAATTCTATTTTCCATTTTCTAACGACAAAGATAAGATGACTCGAAACTATAACTGTGCATTCTCAACGTTCAAAATAAGTTTATCGTCAAACTAAAGATTTTGAGTTTGTAATCAACGTGATCGTTTATACATTACATGCATATTTTCTCAAAGTAAAAGGCTTAACTTTAAAATCTTACGTCCCAACTTGTGAAATTTGAACATGCAATAAAATTTCTTTATTATTTGAAACAACTGACACCAAAGTCACAAGTATGTGATGATAAATCTGCCTTCCGCACAAGTAATGCATCCACCAAAATAAACATACGATGAATTGCTCTAACTACCCCTCTATTTTACTTTAGATACATGTAGAGATGTCAATGGGTGAATTTGTATTGGAATGAGTATACTCAGTAAATATTTATGTTAAATTCTCACAACTCATACTTAACTCATATTCATATTAAATTAAATGAGTGTGCATGAGTAACATAATATAAGATATGGGTACCTGACGAGTACCCAATGAGTACTCATATATATTTACCTTTTTATTTTGAAACTAAATGACTATTCATTATTTTTTTTTACTAGTGTAAGTTACACTCAGCTTTATATTAAAAAAAAAATATGGATGCTTCCTTGAGGTTACACTATAATCCTAGAATTAACCTCATTGATAGAATTATCCTAGTTGTCGCTAACTGCTTTTACAGATTTTATACATAGAATTGTTCATGCCTATTTTTACATGACGTATGTTGTATATGTGCAGTGTATAGATAAAATTTTACATGACACGTGATAAGATCTAAACTGAAGACTCCATCGAAGAGAAGATAGAGCGAGAATCGTAAAATCAACTAGGCGGTTAAGAAGAACAGACCAATCAAACGAAACTACATGAATTTCTAACGTGGCAATCCAAAGAGAAGCTAATCAAGACCATTAGATTGATCAAACGGTCAAGATTTATTTAAGTTATCAATGTTGATAAACTGGATCTTAGAGAAATATTATGTTGATAATATTTTCAGATAAAATTAGATAAACTGTAACAGATTATATGAAAGCTTATAAATAGAGGTAAGATGTAACTCCAAACATAACATAACAACCCTGAACACCTATAAGAAATAAGTTGATTATGTAGCTTGCATTAGCCTTGTACACCATTTCTCCATAATGAAATACAATCAAAGTCTCTTCACGGTTTTTTTTCTTTAAGGGGTTTTCACGTAAATCATGGTATTATTATTCTCTCATTCTCTTTCTAAATTATTCTCTTGATTTTCATATTATGATGTAGGAAATTCACAACCGACATCAAAGACGGTGAATTTTTTCCTTTACATTTAGTGCTTTCATTGAGAGTTCAGAAAAAAATTCAAGAAAACTCTTCCTAAAACGCTCAAAACTAAATCAAACGCCCCCCTTAACAACGGAAGCGAAAGTGGAAATGAAAGAAAAAGTGGAAACGGAAGTTGAACCAGAAGTGGGAATGAAAAAGACAGCGGGATGGAAACTCAAAACATAAGTAGAAATGAAATTGACTACAAAACCAAAAACAGAAGCGAAGAACGGTAAATTCACTCATTCATATTTGATTGATTTATTTCTTTTGTGGAATTATTATTTAGAAAGACATATTAACACTATTCGTGAAATTGAATTTGGAAAATTCAACAACACCACGAGGGGACGGTGAAACCCATGGACCGCCAGACGATTGAAGCTCCGCCTAAGACGGCAAGGCCAAGAACAAAAAAAAAATCTGAAACTGCCGGCGACAATACGGACAACCTCGAAGCACAACCAATGTCGAAGACGACAAGTTCACGGAAAAAACATCTTCTAGGTCACTGGAATTATATCTCAGATCTACATCAAAAGCAAAAATTTTCAGACCCCAAATTCCCATATATGTGTTCAGACGTAAACCTTTGTCATTCTAGAGCATTTTCCAGCCAGAAATAGTTACCGGATGAGGCCGCTCGCGCCCTCACACGCCACCTCCGGTGGCTGTCATCTTCTCTACCCGTTTTCTAATCGTCGGGTTGACCTACCCAGTCCATAACCCGTTGGTCAGTAGCCCACGCCCAAGGGAGGGCTCACTTCAGGAGCCCAATGGAAAGCTCTCTTAGCCCGCGGATCAGCTCAGCGAAGCCATGACAAGCCCAACCTGCGCGGCCCGCTAGCGCATTCCGTTCGTGGCCCGATTGAGAGCTGCACCCAAACTCCACCCGTCCATGACACGCGCGTGCATTAAAGACAAGCCTAGCTCCTCATAGGCCCAACGCATGCTCTCTCCTTCAAATGACCCACTTCAACTCCTCCAAGTCAATTTTTCCAAGTTCTGAATAAACAAAAATGATGAGCGAATACGCAATAAATACAACATTTAAGGGAAGGTTTATTTACGTTACTATTATTATTATACAATTAATTTGCAAAATTCTCATTAATTAAATTATGCTATTTTATGTGCTTTTAATGTTGGGAGAATAATGCAATCGTTTACATCAACATTATTTAATATTTCGGAAAATAACGAGTTTTAAGATTCGGATGCAGAAATCATAGCTCAAATCTGCATACTTTCTCAAAATCAAGGGTCATATCGATGATCTCCATTAAAATTGTGAGATTTGATCCATGAGCTTTCAAAGCTTTCACAAAAAAAATTCTAGGAAATGAATTAGTTCAACCTCATTCAAAATTCAACTCCGGCGATGCTACCGCTTTTAAACGCACGGGTTGTCTTATGCAAACATATAAAGAACATCAAATCGCAAGCTATGTATTTATTTTTAATTATTGCTTTGCCTCTAAATACATATATTATCCTTTAAAAAATTGAATAATTACATGAGCATATCATACAATGTCTAGAGAAAAATATTTATACGATAGTTCAAGTATATTAAATTAGTAGAAATTAATTCTATGCTAGTTGTGTAGGGTATGATTAATTAGCTCTCCGTGTTAAATTTTATCATGCTTTGATGTAATTATAGAAATTACATTTATCCTGGTTAGGTCATTTATCTTGATAAAATTCATAGCTTGACCCTATTATGGATAGTATGAAATATTGTAACCAGTATTCAAACTGATTTGATGCATATATTGCATGAGGAGTGAATTTTTAAATTTTTAATTCTAGATTTTGAATTTAAGCTTTTCTAAAGCTATAAAAAAATCTGTTAACGGTTGATGAGCGAAAGCATGAACTTTGATATGCGTGTTTTTTTAGACTAGCTCTTTCGTAATATATATGCCAAAGTGCCAAAAAATAAAAGATGAATAAATGACGAAAATGGAAACTTTGAGAATGGGAAACGTTGTGGCAACAGGAACAGGAAATGTTAAAAACAGGAAATGTTGTGGCAACGGGAAAGGGAGATGTTGAGAACGGTAAATGTTGTGGCAACGGGAATAGGAAACGTTGAGAATGGAAAACATTGTGGCAACGAGAACGGGAAACATTGAGAATGAGAAACGTTATGACAACAGGAACGAAAAATGTTGAGAACGGGAAACATTGTGGGAATGAGAACGAGAAATGTTATGGCAACAGTAGTGAAATGTCATGGCAACAAAAATGAAAATGGCAACGGGTATGACACTGGAATCGGAAACAAATTGGAAGCAAAAATGGAAACGACCTGGCAACGGAACCGGAAGTGAAAAAAGGGAAAATAAGAGATGAACGAGTAATGAAACGTAAACGACTCATAGAGTAATTTCACAACCAAGAGTGGAGGTGCATGAAGGTAAAGCGGAAAAATGACTGACAAGGTGTGGCCAATGAAATTAAGAACTTGCAAACGACATTTACAAAAGCACATTGAACTCAAAGCTAAGATGGTATTTGACGTACAACCCATTACATATCAATCAGATTCAGCTTTTAAACTGTACTGAATGAAACATCTGTACATATAAAATCATACATCGTTTAAAAAATATGAATACCAGCTTTCTGAAGAATTTTGGGGAACTCAATTTGGAGCTTTGGGGTAAAGTTATGGCAGTTTTCATACAAGCTATTCAGAAAGAAGAAAATACAGAGCTGTCAACTTTAGAAATTAAACTGTAATAATTGGGTGCCTAAAACATTCTGAATCATATATCATCAGAAAGATGCAAAAGTATACTTCTTGAAGAATTTTACAGAATTCAATTTGGAGCTCCCAGTCAAAAGTTATTGTAGTTTCACTACACACTGTTCAGAAATGAAGATTACGCAAAATAGTAAATTTAAGAAATTATACTGTATCAATTGAAAGCTATCAACCTGGTAAGTTTTATATTATTACAAAGATATGGAAGTCTACTTCTTGAAAAATTTTACGGAATTGATTTTGGAGCTAAAAAAAAATTATGATAATTTTCGTAAAAACTGTTTGAGAAAGTAGAATATATAGAATGATCAAATTTGGAAATTAAAATGAATTTACTAGGAGTCGACTACACGGAAATCTTATATCATTGGAAAGATACAAAAGTCTACTTCTCAGCAAATTTAATGAAATTCAGTTCGGAGCTGCTGATCAAAAGTTATTAAAATTCCCATGGAGAATGTTTAGGAAAGAAGACTGTGTAGAACTGTCAGCTTCATTTATTAAATCACATTTATACTTATGTGACAAATCATACATTGCTACAAAGCTACAGAAGTTAGTTTTTCTAAATTCTTTACGGAACGAGATTCGAGCTTCTAGAAGAAAGTTACACTATACTCGTTCCCTATTCATTCCATTAAGATATTATATATGGTGTTATTCAACATTCTTGTCGCAGATATTTGTGTACGAGAAAAAGAAAAAGAAAATCAAACGAGAGAAACTCTAGTAAGAGCCTGATAGGAAATTTAGGGTCGAGCCTTGCGAAAAGCTTATGTCCTTGGGAGTGTCTACAGAAATTGAAAGCTTATGTCCTTGGACGTGTTTACGGACATCGTTCTCAGAAGGAACTTTAGGGCCCTTGAGCTTTGCAAAAATCTTATGTCCTTGGGAGTGTTTACGGACATCGATCTCAGAAGAAAACGGGCTCCTGAGCTCACCAAGAGTTCTATAGCATCACCCTCTAAAGGAAACCAAAAGTAAGAAATCTCTGGAAAAAATGGAGAATTGCAAAGGAAGAAGGTCTCAAGGCGTCAAAATCTTAGAAAGAGTGTTCAACACTTAGAAAAATAACCAAAAAGGAGAAAGGAAGAAATATGAAAGTGAGGAAAATCAAGTGAGAAGCAAATGAAGCTTCAAAAGAAATTCAAAAAAAGGGAACCAAATGGGAATTGTGATGTCAAGTGATCAATGATTGTGTTAGCTTCATCTAAGAAAACTAAAAAGAAGAAAGGAAGAGATACTAAAAGTGGAGAAAGTTAAACTGGAGAAAGGAAAAAGTGAAAGATGAAAAGAGAAATAAAGGAAAGGGAAAATGAACAAAGAAAGATAAAGTAAGAAGCAAAGTAAGATGAAAGTACATAGGAAATTTACTAAGTCTTGAAGAAAGGAAAATTACAAAAACATACAAAGGACTACGGTTGTATCAGCAACGATATCTCCAGCATAAGGGCTAAAAGCAGCATCCTCAATAGGGAGATTAATAACGGCCTGTCAAATAGCAGCTTGAAAAACTATATTCCCAGAAAATACTTAATGGAAATTCTCGAATCAAGTCCTATCAATACCACGTTGAAGCTGCTCTCAAAGTGGAAACAGAGCCATGATTCTTTATTTGAAACTAAGTCATTGAAAATGGACAGTTTGTAAGTCCCTTTCAAAGTGGAAACGGGGCCATGGTTCTTTATTTAAACCTAAATCCTTGAAAATGGACAGTTCTTAAGGTCCTCTTAAAGCGAAAATGGGGCCATGGTTCTTTATTTGAACCTAAGTCCTTGAAAACGAATAATTCGTAAGTCTCTTTCAAAAAAATGGGAGAAACTCTCTAAGGAACCCGTAGCAAAGGAAATGAGAGAAATTCTCCAAGGAGCCCGTAGCAAAGGAAATGGGAGAAACTCTCCAAGGAGCCTGTAGCAAAGGAAACAGGAGAAACTCTCCAATGAGCCCGTAGTAAAGGAAACGGGAGAAACTCTCCAAGGAGCTCATAACAAAGAAAACAGGAGAAACTCTCTAATGAGTCTGTATAAAAAGAAATGGGAGAAACTCTTCAATGAGCTCGTAGCAAAGGAAACGAGAGAAACTCTGCCAATAAATGTCGAACATCAAACTCAAACTCTTACGATGCAATTATGAAATGGTACACTCACTCCTTACTCATTTTAATAAATTATTATGTTATAGTTCTTGTATAATATTATTGTCATAGATCTTCCAAACATCAAACTCAAACTCCCGAGAGGAGGAAAATAAAAATGAAGAAAATTGGAAATTTTTAATCAATGAGCCCACAGTGAAAGGAACGGAAAGACATGACAACAAATGAAGGAGAAATAATCATCATCAACAACAAGCTGACAAATAAGTTACTCGACAATATCAAATCATCTGTAAATGGGAATATAAGAACATAACGGCAGAAAGAAAAGAAGAAGTCGTCGATGACAGTAGACATTCAAAAAGTTTTCTGGAAAACTACATTGCATGTTTCCAAGAAGTACGTGAGAACATAAAAAGGCATACGTAAAGTCATAACAAAAAAAGATGATCATTACACATCAACGAATAAAATTCCATTGAGTGTAATAAGGGCCAATGTACAGGTAAAATTTTACATGACACGTGATAAGATCTAGACTGAAGACTCCATCAAAGAGAAGATAGAGTGAAAACCGTAGGATCAAGTAGACGGTTATGAAAAACAGATCAATCAGACGAAAGCACATGGATTTCTGATGTGACAATCCAAAGAGAAGCTAATCAAGACTATTAGATTGATCAAACGGTCAAAATTTACTTAAATTATCAATGTTGATAAACTGGATCTCAGAGGAATATTCTGTTGATCCTATTTTCAGATAAAATTAGATAAACTGTATCAGATTATATGAAGATCTTTAAAGAGGCAAGATGCAACTCCAAACAGAACAAAACAACCATAAACACCCATAAGAAATAAGCTGACTATGTAGCTTGCATTAGCCTTGTAAACCCTTTATCCATAATGAAATACAATCAAAGCCTCCTCGTGATTTTTCTTGCCTTTAAAGGTTTTTCACGTAAATCATGGTGTCATCTCATTCTCTATCTAAATTATTCTCTTGATTTTCATATTATGATGTAAGAAATTTACGACCGATTATCAAAAATGATGATTTTTTTCATTTACATGCAGTATCCTAACATGTGTGTATGAGACATAAAAGAGGGTAAGACCTATACAAGCCAAATCAAGTGTAGAATTCAAATAAGAGTAGTGATAATAGGCACAATCGCGATATGTCAATGTTCCATCCTTTAATTAATTAAGTAATTTGTCAAATTTATGAAGTGTTGGGTTGTTCATTAAAATTTAATATAAGTTAAATAACTTAGGAGTAACACATCACACATGTAATCAATTAAAATTATCTAAATCTTAGTCAATTTAAAACCACCCAATATTTTAATATAGAAAGAGTCTCCACGTAATTAAGAAGAAGTAGATACTTGATGAGTGAAAATTTTCTTAAACTAGTTATATTATAAGTACGGTACACGTAATATGTACGCTTTTATTATTTTGATTATTTTGATTATATCTCATATATTACTTGTTTATATAAATAGAAAACTTTGAATACGATACATTAATTAGTAAATAAAATTAAAAAATTATAATTATAACTTTTATATTTTTCATAAGTCGAACTCACCAAAATGTTTCCAATTAAGTTAATTATGCTATAAGAACATCCTCTATACATATTTTAGTTAGATTCTTTTAGTATATTATTTCTTTGATCACTATATGATAAATGAACTAAGAACATATTTTATTCTTTAAATGATTATTGATTTATTTTTCTAATATATATTTTAATGAAGAAATAATTTAATATATTCACATGTCTAAAAATAAAAAATAAAAAGTTTGCTCAAGAGATACACTATTTTAAGAAAGAAGAAAAGAAGATTTGGAAATCATTTATTTCACCCGTCTCGGTCTATCCTTATTTGACGCTTGTTCCATGGTAAGATGCCTACTGATTCTGCATTGTGTGCTAGTGGTTATATTCTTCCTTCTCGATCTCATATTTGTTGTGCCGCCGAGGAGGACTTACGTAATCTATTTATAGAATGTCATTTTTCTCGTGGACTGTGGGATGTCATGTAGAGTATTTTTAGTAAGGATATCATGCATGACAACACTTTCTTAGATAGGCGGCGATGAAGATATCTTTTAGCATGCTATTGAAACCTTTATGTCAAATTTCCATCATTACCATATTTTGGGTGGTGTGGTTTCTTCCTAATCAAGCCACCTTTGAGAGCAGGAAACTCGTCTTTGCTGAAGCTCTTACCTTGCTTTAGCGATCAATTCGTGAAACAGACTCCTTTAAGACTGGCACAATCCAGAGTTCAATTGAGGAGCTTTTGACACTTCAACAGTTTTATCTTAGAAGCTGTTTGACGTCCTCCCCCATCAGGTTGGATTAAGGTGAATATAGATGGAGTGGCTTTTGGTAGTCCTGGGCTTGTAGGTTGTGGAGGCATTTTCCATTCGTCTAGAGGTTTTGTTAAGGGTTGTTATGCTATTCACCTTGTTGTATGCTTTACTTTTGAGACTGAGTTGGCTGGTGCTATTCATGTGATTATTTATGCTTCGACCTTTGGATGGGGAAAACTATGGTTGGAGAGTGATTGTAATTATGTGGTGTCTATTCTTCATTTTAGATCTCGAAAGGTCCCATGATGTTAGTGTACTACTTGAGATAGATGTTTAAACTTAATCGATCAGATGGATCTTGTTGTCACTCGTATTTATCGACAGAGTAATCGAGTTGCAGATTGTTTGACATTTATGGCTCCTAGTATTGTTACTTCAACGTGGTGGTGGAATGCTCTGAAATTTTATTCTTCGTTTATTTCCGGTGATGTTTATGATAGACATTCTTTTAGGTTCTGCTGATTTTCCTCTTTATGTTTTCTTTTATTGACTATTTTATTTTAATTTAATAAAAATGTGGGTTAGGTTAAATAATGAGGGTGCTACGGAGGTGGCAATCTAACTGGAATGTCATGGTGCATCTATTGATTCTTATCACCAACAACCTTATTTAGAAAAAAATAAAAAAGAAAATTATTATTAATGATGCAATATTAATAGACTTAAAGGTAAATATAAAATTATAAAATAAGGAGTGAATAAAATGGTCCAAAACTGATTATCTTTTTCATACCACTTTTAATATATTAAATATTAAATATATATTACTGTTCTATCTGTGGACAAGTTCTCACGTTGAAGATATTTTTCCAGTAACCACTTTTGAAGGCCGCCCCGATTAATATTTTCTTACCAACCCACATAAACTTAATGAGTTTTCAACACAACGATGTTTATTTGCAAAGTTTTGAATAATAAACTATCTATAGTATATATAAATAAACTTAAGTGTAAAGAAATGTTTTTAGATGTGCATTTTCTTCTATATTTCATAAAATTTCTTAATTGCCGTTCATAAATTTAAGCTTAAATGTTAATAATTTTAAATCAAGTTATTAATGAAACTTTTAGCTCTTCAGATAATATTGTCTAAACTATATTTATAAGTTCTTACATTATATTATACGTAATTAATAATTAAATATTTTTAGTTTTTGTGTATCACCTTGAATAAATCCAGTAACATTATTTTCACAATTTTTATTTTTAACTATATCTTGTTGTTACTAGAAATCTTAACAGTGAGGTGGCATGCAGTCTCCTCTTCACGTAGGGGTCCTCTCGGACAGAACCTGCACAATATAGACAAAGTTTCCTTGTTGCAGAGAACGGGGGTGGTTTCCTCGTTGAAGAGCCTCCAATACCTAAGTCAGTATCCTGAAGAAAATTTGGCAGAGTATCCCTTAGGAGAGAATGCTTATCTTGTACCGTTTGTAGATTGGGTATTTATAAATGGAGCCCTGGAGTAAGATGCGTGTTGAATAAACTTCGGGCAAGGTGATGGCATTTCCTTGTTATCCCCGAGCTGGGGGTGGAATTTAATGCCTTTATCCCCCGAGCTGACGTAAAGGAATGTGCATTAAATGTTGATTTATCTTTAGTCATGCTGGACGTGGTGGATGTGACCGTTTAATGGCCGACTCGATGTTTCATCATGGCAAATGAAGTCGATCGGCGTCTGGTGTTGAATAATAATGATACCTAACACAGGGCTAGCTGATCCCCTATGTCAGATCCTCTTCTCGAGACTTTTTAGCTTTTATTGGTCGATGTCGCCCGAGCTCCTTAAAGACCGAACTGGCCAGGTCAATTCCTATCCCTTTTGGGAGCTTAGTTCTTCAATCCCTTTCATGGAGTAGAATAGAGACATTTGTCATGGCCTGTCATATGGTGCCACGTTATTGGTAGTTCGGGAATACCCATAACAGTTACCCCCAGTGGAGGATCCTATGCGAGTCCTACCAGCTCAGGTCTGAAGACATATGTGTCCTTTCGTGAGCATGAGTCGAAACGCAGAGCTTTTGTCGCCTTTAATTGCTCGTTATGGTCATGGTTCTTCCCAGCTGGAGTGTCCTTACAGGTTAAGTTTGGGCGAGCTAAGTGCCATTTTGAAGTGAAATTCTATATGCGTGGGTTACCACATTTTACATTTATCATTCTCGGGAGTAGTGGTAATGATGGCGCGTGAGGGAGGGAGGTGAGGATCACATGATCTCGGTTACTGAAGCGTCACCTGTTCCATCAACATGTGCACCTGATTTCCTGAGCTTGTCAGTTTGTAAGCTGATGGCTCCCTGAACCGTCAGATCGTTTAAATGGTCATAATCGATGTTTGCCCCAAGGCCTATAAATGAGCATTTCTCCACACCATTCACTTTTCCCCCATCTGAGAGAGACGAGCTCTTTAACAACTTCCTTTTTTACCTTTATCTCCTCATTTCTGTAAAAACTGAAAGCCTCCTTCTTCTAAGAGGAACTTTCGTCAAGTGCTTCTTCCAAGCCCTCTTGTTTTTCCCAACTGGTTGTTAGGTACCACATGGATTCAAGTTCATCGGCTGAAACGTGGTTCCCGTTCTGATCTTGAACATGATGAGAGTCTGAGTGGGGGTTCTTCCCGTTGGGGGGCCTAGACTACCCTTCTTCCTTGACCGAGAAGGACCTAGTCTTTATTTGGAAGAAGTATCATCCCTCAGACTACGTTCACCTACGACTTCTAGAGGATGGTGAGAGAGTTAGTGCCCCTTGACATTGAGGGATCAGCTTGTACCCGGCGTCTCTAGATGGTGGGTTGCATATTACCTTGCACCCCTTCTTTAGGAGGTGGTTCTCTTCTATCGGGATAACCTTGGCCCAACTCCATCCTAACTCTTAGAGGGTCTTGGTAAGATCATGGGTCTTATGGAAGTTACATGGAGGTGGGGACTCTTGTTAGAGGAATTTGACTTCATGTTCCAACTGAAAACTCCCCCCAAGAAACCTGGAGAGGAGGCTCCTTCTCGGCCCCCAGGCTGGTACTATATCAGCAGTATGACTGGGGAGGTGAGGGGACTCATGGACAGTGTTCTCACCTGGTGTAATGAGTTGAAAGATTGTATGTTTGTGGTCTCTAAATCTTGTGAGTCTTGTCTTGGGGATTCAGAGATCGTAGACTCAATAACTCAAATTTTTTGGGCCGCATGTGAGATTGTGAGTAAAAGGTAGAAAGTGTATTTGCCCTCAATTCTGAAACTAACTTCTTCTCTTTCTGTGTGTTGTGGGGAGGCAGAAATTGAAGGAACTATCCGCCGTCTTTGTTGCCCGAGTCCGTAATTTAGCCGGAATCCTTGTAGACTAATGTCACTTCAGCTTCCTTACCTCTCTCGTATTCTTTCTTCAGGCTGGGCTGTACCAGGATCCTTCAATGGATTTCATAGCTAAGGTTCCCAACGAGGCCCGTTTGGTAGGTTCAAGCTCGGAGAGTCTTGGCCCTCGTAGTTCCAAAACCCCTTCTTCAAACTGTATCTAAAGTCGTTCCCATATCTTGTTGTATGTCTCCCCTCTCCCTTTTTGTTCATGACCTTATTGTTGTTGTGTTTGTTGCAGAGGTGGTTTCTTTGGGCAAACCTCGGATGAAGCTCAGGGGTGTTAAGGATGGAGGTCATTCGGTCTAAAAAGATGGGGAGGTCAAATGAAAGGAGGGTAATTCCTACACTTTCTCTCTGTACCCATCCTAAGGGACCTTGGGGGTGTCATCGTCATCCTCATCTCTCCCACCTTCTTCTGTACATGCTTCTGCTCCGAAGACCATCCAAATCGTTCCCAAAAAGCTTAGGTCATCCTCTGATCAAGGCTCGTCACATGCGACTTTGAGCACGTGGCTTCTGAGGCATCCTTTTAATCCCTTCACTCATCTTAGGCCTGATTTGAGGCGACTAATCTTGAAGTTGATGGGTCTTCTCATCTCCTCTAGGCTTCTTATCTGAGTTCTGATCAGCCCGACCTTCATGGTTAGAAACGCAAGGCTCCGATGACCTCAGTTGTAATGAGAGAGAATCTTAGTCCTCGGGACCGATCTCGAGGAGAGGTGAAGAGGTTACTGGAATGGTGTTCTGCGCAAGTGAACCCTAAGAAGGGAGCTGCCCTACTCGACTTGTTGGGAGCAAAGCTTGCTGATGCTTTTAAGGATCACACCTTGGGCGTAAGTACCGTCTCTTCTTATACCTATAATGGTATGATGCTAGTGCATTTTGGCCATTGTAGATCCATGATGTTTGTAGCGACCGAGGCCGCTTCAAAGTTTGAGGTTGAGTTTATCGTCATGACTCAGAAGTGTGATTCCCTTCGCCAAGCCAATGAACAGTTGACGGGGAGATCCAGGAGCTCCGTGTTCTGGCAAAGAGGACGATGAGCCTCGAAGAGGAGTTGGTTAAGGCTCAAGAAGCTCGTCGAGATTTGGAGGCTCAACTATCCAATCGTGACAAGATCGTCATAACTCTTTGTTGGAAGGAGAGCATCCTGTTGAATAAGTTCTGACTTTAGGAGGAGAAGCTTGCTCAGGCTGAGAGTCAAGGGATAGAGGTTACTTGACAACTGGAGGGCTTTAAAGAATTCCCCTGAGTTCATGGCTGCCCTACTCCTAAAGTTCTCCCTAGGCTAGGACGGCTGTCGAGATGAGATTGTT
The DNA here is from genome assembly GCA_003255025.1 of Datisca glomerata. NCBI lineage: Eukaryota > Viridiplantae > Streptophyta > Magnoliopsida > Cucurbitales > Datiscaceae > Datisca > Datisca glomerata. Next base: position 1,756,692 of record QANY01012298.1, read on the forward strand.
GATGCTCATCCTGAGCTGGGCTTGAGCTTCCTCAGTTATCCTCCAAAACTATTGTTGTGTCTCAAAGTCCTGTTCTGATATGCGTGGAGGATTCCTGACCTTCTCCTGCTGCCCTTGATCCTCTGGTGTTGGATGTTGCTTGGGATGGTCTAGTTACGGGGGGTCCCCTTTCCTCTTGGCCAAGATGAGAAGACTCGGCCCTCATCGTCAAAGTCTGCTTAGAATTTCCACCGACACTCCTTGAGCTTTATCATTTTTGTAGCTTTTCGTCCCCTTTTGTTTGTAATTTTTCTTTTTTCTTTTGAATGAAGACATGATCTATTCGATGGTCCCGTCTCCTTTTTTGCTTTTGTTATAAACCGTCGACCTCAAAATTTTGGTTGGGCCTTAGGCTCCCCGAGCTTCATTATTTCAGAGCTTTAACTTGCCCCCAGATGGAGGTTTAACCTCTTATCGTCACGGCTTTACGAATATTTTAAGCAATAATTCTGGTTATCCTTAGTAGTGAAGTTACCTTTGTCATTTTCTTTCCTGGCGGGTTTTCCCATTTAAATGAGGTCAAGTCGAACAACCTTGTTATATCCTTAAGTGGTCACGTCGCCCCCAGTAGGTGGTCTGTTCAAGTAGACCTGTTTCAAACCCCCGCTTGGCATTTACCAGGGTTCCTCTACTCCCGTCTGAAGCTCATTTCCTGTCTGGCGAGCCAGGGCACTTCGTCAGACATCATTTTCCTGTTCGGAGTCAAGCCAGGCATCTCTGCTCTAACTAGAGCTCATTTCCCGTCTATAAGTTTGAACGCTTTTTCAGACATCACTTTTTAATTTTGACTAGCGTGCTAGAGCAGCGCGCCAGTCGTCACTTTTTAATCTCGACTGGCGTACTGAAGCACCACAAGAGTCATCACTTTTTGATTTTTGGACTCTAGGCAGGCATTTTTGCTTAACTAAAGCTCATTTCCCGTTTAACAAGATGGGGTGCTCGACAGACATCACTTTTTTATCCCAAAGGGTGGGCTAGAGCACCACGCTAGTCATCACTTTTTAATCCTGACTGACTGACACGACTACCACGCCAGTCATCACTTTTTTATTTTTAGAGTCTAACCAAACATTTATGCTCTAACTAGAGCTCCGTTCCCCTCTAATGAGCTGGGGTGCTCGACAGACATCTCTTTTTTATCTTGACTGGCGAGATGGAGCATCGAGCCAGTCATCACTTTTTAATCGTGACTGGCGGGATAGTGCACCACGCCAGTAATCCCTTTTTCCTTCTTAGTCCACTCCTCGGAGAAAATAGCCTTTTATCCTATCAAGACATAACCCTCCACTTTTTTCTTTCGTTATTGATAGTAGATCTTCAAATGCTCCGCATTGTAAGGGTACATCAAATCCTGCCCCATCCATGTCCTTTAGTCGATATGTTCCGGGATGCACTACTTTCGTTACCAGGTAAGGCCCTTCCCAATTATGCTCGAAGGCTCCTATTTTCACGCCCTTCCTTTTTAGTAGGACTAGGTGGCCTGTTCAAAATCGATGGACCCTCTTGACCTGGTGCACTTCATTTCGTAAGTTGGCCTAGTCCCGTAGTTCTTCTAGGTCATCCAAGTTGTGCCTCAACTCAATGCTATTATACTCCACGTCATACTGTTAGACTCGGTGGGAGGGTATATCCATTTCCATCGGTATAAGAAACTCTATGCTGAAGGCTAGCCTGTAGGTGATCTTTCCTGTTGTTGTCCTGCTCGTGGTTCTATAAGCCCACAACACGTGAACCTAGCATTATCAAACTATTTTCCATTGTCTCTGTTGATCATGTGAGGGACACCAAACCTGCATATCACGTTCTTCCATCTGAACTCTGGAGTTTTGTGCTCTACAATCATTGCCAAGGGCTCCACCTCTACCCATTTGGTGAAATAGCCAATGGCGACAATGGTAAACTTATTTTGGCCTTTCCCCATTGGTAGGGGCCCGACTAAACCCACCCTCACTGGGAGGACGACCACATGCTTGGGATGCAGTTGAGTGGTTTTGACGGTTGGTGTGGAATATTCGCGGTCCTCTGGCATTTATCGCACCTTCTGGGTGTGTGAGACCATTGTCAGCCAATAAATACCCCTGCCTTTTATCTTCAGGTGGTGTCTCCACTCCCACCATGGCCTTGCTAATGTAGTAGATTGGCTTCTGGACGAAGCATCCCCAATTTGGACTAGGGCAGCACTGACGGTCGTTTCTGAGACCGTCAGGTAAAGGGACAACACTTCTCCAGGCACAAGATTGGAAAGCAACGGTAGGGAACTCATGTAGCACTTCAGAGTTAAGAAAGCGTCTTGGCATTCCTTGGTCCATTTGAATGTCGCGTTCTTCCTTAGGGTTTTAAAGAAAGGAAGGCACTTATCTGTGGCCCGAGAGATGAAATGATTAAGTGCAGTGTTTTGTCCAGTGAGACATTAGACCTCATTGACACTTCTCGGGGCTCCATCTTCAGCACCACTTTTATCTTATTAGGGTTGACTTAGATTCCTCTTTGGTTGACCATAAAGCCCAAAAATTTCCCCAATCTAACATCAAAGGTACATTTTGAAGGGTTCTGCTTCATCCTATACTTTCTCAAGGTATCGAACGTCTCGGTGAAGTCGATAATGTGGTATGCGGACCTCTTGCTTTTAATAAGCATATCATCCACGTACAACTCAATATTCCTCGATATTTGTTCAAAGAACACTTTGTTCACTAGCCTTTGATAGGTGGCCCCTGAATTTTTAATCCGAAGGGCATCACCATAAATCAGCAAGTTCCTCGACTGGTGATGAAGGATATTTTCTCCTGGTCAAGCGGGTGCTTCAGGATTTAGTTGTATCCTAAATATGCGTCCATGAAACTAAGTAGATCATGTCCCGACGTGGCATCGACCAGTTGGTTTATGCGGGAGAGAGGAAAGCAATCTTTAGGATAAGTTTTATTCAAATCTGTGAAGTCTATGCAGACCTTCCACTTTCCATTCATTTTACTGACCAGCACGACGTTCGCCAACCACTCTGGGTATTGGATTTCCTTGATAAATCTAGCGGAGAGTGGTTTCTCCACTTCCGTAATAATGACTTCGTCTCTTTCACATTCACACTCCTCCTTTTCTGCCTGACCGATTTGAACTTCAGGTCTGCATTGAGGTGGTGGGTGATAACGCGTCGATCTATGCGGGGCATATATTCATGGGTCCATGTGCGTCGATCTAGGGTGAGCATCAACCCAATTTGAACTATTTCTCCAACTGTTCTGGCAAGAGCATAACCGAGACTATTTTGTGGTAGATTCGTCGATCATGGCGATTCCTTTATTGGTTTCAACCTCGTGGGGTTACTTGCCCCGATTCACCCATTGGACTTAAGGGCGATTTCAATGTCTTTTCCATAGACGGCACCAACTGTTGTTACCAGAAATCTCAATAGTGAGGTGGCATGCCATCTCCTCTCCACGTAGGGGTTCTCTCAAGCGGGAACCTGCACAACATAGACAAAGAACTCTAAATCGAAGAGAATCAGAGGGTTGTTTTCTCGCCGAAGAGCCTCCGATGCCTAAGTTAGTATCCTGAAGAAATTTTAGAAGAGTTTCCCTTAAGGGAGAATTGCTTACCTTGTACCGTTTGTAGATGGGTATTATACCTGGAGCCTTGGAGGAGGATGCGTTTCGAATAAGTTTTCAGTGAGATGACGACCTTTCCTTGATATGACAAGTTGGGGGCGACATTTAATTCCTTTGTCCCCCGAGGTGACATAAAGGATAGTGTATTAAATGTTTATTTACCTTTAGTAACGTCGCACGTGGTGGATGTGACCGTTTGGTAGCTGACTCAACGTTTCATCATGGCAACTATAGTCGATCGGAATTTGCGGCAAGAGAGAAAACGTCATGTGGAGTGCTACTTTCAGTGAAAACAATGATGTCTAACACAGGGATGGCTGACCCCCTAGGTCAGATCCTCTTCTCAAGGTTTTTAGCTTACGCTGGTTAGTGTCGCCAGAGCTCCTTGGAGATCAACTTGATCAGGTCAATTCCCCTCCCTTTTGGGAGCTCAGCTCTTCAATCCATTTTCCTAGAGTAGAATGAAGACCTTTGTCGTGGCCTGCCACGTGATGCGTCGTTGGTAGTCTGAGAATACCCATAACACATCTCATATCGTCCTTTGTTTGAATGTATTATTTTTTTTAATATAATCAATTTATAACATAAAATTCATTGAAAATTTTAAGGTATATTGTATTAATAACATAAATAGTTTCTTCAAAGTACAATGTTTTTAATAATATATTTTAATTCTTTTTTAATGAATTCTAATATGATTTCATGAATTCTACAAACACATGATGCTCTATATTATTTAGTTTTACATTTCTATTATTTAGTTTATCATTTTAGTTGTGTATTATTTAGTTTATCACGTGCAACCTACAATTTATGAACTAGTTTAATAAAGTGTGGTGTCATTGGTGAATTGAGTTAATGGAATAAGCTCTCATATCCATGTGTTGTGAATGTATATCAATTATCACCTTATTCAGTTATTAAACAATATTCTGAGTAATTTTGTAAGAAAAGAGTTGTCGTTCATGCATAATCTAATTTCTCGTTTCCATCTCCTTTTTATTAATTTTATTAAATCTTAAATAGTTTTTTCTTTACAATAAGTGAGTTGTATTAAACAAAGTGAACGTTACAAAATAAAAAAAACCTAAAAACTGAATGTGCTTCCTAGCACACAACTAAAAGAAAAAGGAGCCACATGAGCTGCTTTTAATAGAAACACAAACTATACATAACTGAGGAGATCAGTGTCTGGCAGTTGATATACTCCAGAGAGCTGTCAAAACTCATTCTGAACCCTCCACAAAAGAACTTAATCTTTGGGGAAACATCCATTCTCAAAATGCCCTGCCAAATACGAGAACGATAAGAGGAATGATCGGTAGCTGAAGAACTTGATGTTCATCGTTGTTTCAACCAAAGAGAAATCTTATAACTCGATGATACTGTATACTAACCATTGGGATTGTACATCCATCAGCAAGCATCGGAAGTTCTCCCTGAAAGAAGAGGAATATTGAGGATAAGAGCAGCATCCTCTCGATTAAAGCTTTGAGTAATGCTTACCCGATTCCAAGTATGATTCAAGGGAGAGATAAGATATGCAACACAACCAAGCGAATCCACTTGAGAAGATCTAGGAAGAAAAGCACCAATCCTAGGGGAGCCAAGGGTCTGACCAAACATTAATCGAGCTGCCATCCTCAATTTTCCACACATAATATGAGTCTACCTCAAAGTAAATTGTGCCAAGCTTATGAAGCTCTCACGACCCATTTAGCCTGAACGAAACCACCTCGAAAGAAATGGTTATTCTTTAACAATTTACACAGTAAAATTGAAGGCTTAACGAGAAGATACCAGCAATTAATATCCAACAAATCCTGATTAAGAAATTCAAAATCTTTAAAACCAATACCTCCACAAGATTTAGCTTTAGTTAAGTACTCCCACGGAGACCAATGAAGTCTATGTTTACCAACCGAGGTATCCCACCAAAATTGGTTCAAACATTTATACATATTTTTATATGAAGAGACTGGTAATTTAAAACAATGCATTGTATAAATCAGTAAAGCATAAGCCACAACCTTGGAGTTTCCTTACCTGCTGGAGAGAGCATGTGTTATGCCCACCCATTGATCCTAGAATCAACATTCCTTCATAATTCATCAAAAATTCTCCTCTTTGATCCCTCAAAAGCATAAGTTAATCTTAAATATTTCCCAGATCCTCCACAATGAGAAATATCTAACATGGCAGTAAAAAAAAATTACCAGGTAAGGGGATATTAGGAGAAAAATATACAGAACTCTTATAAGAATTTACCAATTGACCTGTGGCTTCACAATAAGCTTGGAGAATGCATTTGATAACATTTATCTCATGTTCGTTAGCCTATAAAAAGAGGTGTGAAATATATGGATTCAATCACCTCAAAGAAAACCCATGGAGTTTGTTAGCCTTAGCTACTAATACAAGGTGTCTGAAGAGAACATCAACACATAAAATGAAAAGATATGGCGACAACGGATCACCCTCTTGGAGATTCCGACTAGGATAAAAAGGATCAATGAGTTCACCATTCACAATTATGGAATAAGAGATTGTCCTCACACATTCAAGGATCCATTGCAGCCACCTAGGATGAAAATTCAACTTAATCAAAACAACCTCAATAAGTCCATTCCAATCGATCATAAACCTTTGCCATATCTAATTTTATAATCATATTCCCCATCGTACTTCTGGACCTTTGGCGAAGAGAATGAAACACCTCATGCACCATAATAATATTGTCCTGAATATGTCTACCAGCTATAAAAGCACTTTGGTATGGAGATATCAACTCATAAAGAAGTAGTTTCAACATATTGCAGAGAACTTCATAGATAATTTTGTATAATACATTACAGAATGAGATTGGCCGATAATCTTTCAAAGACCACGGCTCAACACATTTGGGGATAAGGGTAATATGAGTTGAATTATTCTTAAATAGTTACATCTAATTTTATATATGAACGACCAGGAATTCGTACAGTACAATGATTTTTAAATTATTTTCTCATTTTCCTTTTAACCTAATGTACATATTGCAGGTAAAAAGTAAATATTCTTTTAACATATTTCTCCTATATCATTTTTTGGTTAATATCATAGAATCCCCTGTATTTTATCCCAAAATCAACTTATTCCCCTAAAATTTGTTCTCTTCTCTATTAGCCTTTCAATTTTCTGCATCCATCACAAAACTCTCATGATCGTCAAACGACTATCAAATCAGCAAATGCTCGGCACATGCCTAATTGTTTTTTAATTTTATCCATTTCTTCAATCTTATAAGTTATACATTCCCATGGTTTTTTAATCTAACACCAGCTACAATTACATTCCCATGTTTTTTTAATCTAAAACCAGCTACAATTGCATCTCCATATTCATTGATTTGTCTTAAAAAATTATCCTCTAGTTTTAGCAGCACTTTGAGTTTCATCTTCTTAAGGTTCAGTTTCGATTTTCATCAATCATTTTTATTTTTATCCTTCATGAATAAATTAGGTTCTTTTTCAAGTTGATTTTCTACCAATTTGTATTTTTATTTTTCTCCCTCATGAATAAAAAATCAATTAGAAAAATAAAAAATCAATTGTTTATTTTTATTTCTAATTGATTTGTTTTCATGAAGGAGAAAAATAAAAATAAAATATTAATTAAAAAAATAAAAAATAATTTTTATTTTTTTTCTAATGATTTTTTTATTCATGAAGGAGAAAAATAAATAAAAATTGGTAGAAAAGCAATTAGAGAAAATAGTCTAACTTATTCCTGAAGTAAAAAAAAGAGTGATGAAAACTAAAATTGAATCTTAAGGAGATAAAACCCAAACCGCTGCTGAAACTAGAGGAGAATTTGTTAAAATTTTTACAAATCAATGGAGATGGAAATGCAATTTTGGTTGATTTTCGATGAACAATATGAGAATATGTAGCTTATAAGTTTGAAGAAATGGGTAAACTTAGAAAAAAAATTAGGCACATACCGTGCATGTGTCGATTTAACAGTCATTTGACGATCACGATGTAAGTTGATGGATGAAGAAAATTGAAGGGTCAATAGGGAAGATGATAAAATTTAGGGGATAAGTTAAATTTAGGGAAAAGTACAGGATGTCTATGATATTAATCATTTTTTATCAAAGTTACATTACAGATTTTAAAGAGAATGAGTAATATAACTCGAACCGACAATCTCTAATGTATGAGTGTAGGGGTTTAACCAACCGTAATAAAATCATCTTATGAACATATTCTCCGTTATGGTACAAAGAATTTAAAACATTTTTGTAATGTAGAATGATCCATGATCGACCCATCAAAATTACGTTTTGAGCAAGTCAACCGCACTCCTCGAATAATCATAGTTTAATAGTGAAACCACTAGTAGTGCGTAATATTAATCAAGTCTCTTTAGATGAATTAGATATATCCACTACATGCTTAAAAAAGCTCTAAAATTTGCAATTAATCATCCATATCTTACAAATAAATAAATAAATCATCTAGGAAATAAAATATTTTTACAAGACCAGTATAACTTAAAAAGCACTTATAATTAAAATTCTGTGTGGTCCCTATTTTTAATTTCATGGTTATATACAGTTACTTTTCTTCAATTGCCCATGTTGTCTGATCAAATTTTAGCTTGTTCTTCATACAGTTAAGGCTACATCCTATACTTAGCATCCATATATATGCTTTCATAAACTAATTTAAACATGTGGTTGATCTAATTTCTCTTAATTTGTCATTATTAAACCCCCACTTTTAAAGCAAAAAAAAAAACTGAATAAACAAAAAATCTTAAATTTAATTACCATTTTCACTGATTAAACAAAAAATAAAAAACCCTGTCTATATCTTTGTCCTTCAATTTTTTGAAGAAAAATGGATGAGATATTCAGTGTGATTGATGGGAGATTCAGGGTTTCAATAGCAGATTCAACGATGATGTGGATAGTTCATCATGCAATGGACAAAGCCCATGAAAGAGTCAAATCCAAAGAAGGAGTTCTTGAGCGATTGAATGAGATATCAAAGTTCTATGAATTAGCAGTCATGCAATTAGAAGGCTGCTTGAAGTTTGTCCAAAATGAAACAGATCACAACCATGAAGAAGTACTCGCCGGATTGACCGAAATCCGCAACCGCCTTCAACGACGCCTACATGAATCGGAACTTGCGATAATTGAGAAAGATAGAGAGTTAGCTGAGAGGTTAGAGAATGAGGTCATGCTTAGGCAGACATTGGAGTTTAAGGAAAGAGAGCTGCTTTCTTTGAAGGCAAACCTCGAACAAGCCGTTCTCGTTTGCGGTGACAACGATGGAGATGACGAGGTTTATTGTATAGGACAAAAGCCGAAGGCTGACAATAAGTCGAACGAGGACAAGTTTTTGGGTTTCGATGACGAAATGGGATCGGACATTGACATTTTAAAGGAAAAACTGGATCTTGCTTTTGAAAGGATGCAAAATGCTATCTTCCTATCCGAGATCGGGCCGATAGAGCATCAACTACGGTCGAGCGTCGAGAACGACACACTGTCCATCCTTCTCGAAGGCTTCATGAGGGATTTCAAGGATAATTTTGAGGCAGAAATGAGAAACAAACAAAATCAATCCCCCATTTGCTTGAGTGATTTTTTGTCAGATTTTATCAATGAAGTTACGAGATTGCACAACGATCTCGAGCCATTAATTTGTAAAGACGATATGCAGACGAGAGGTGGAGAAAAACGTCCCATAGCAATTGCGGATCAGATACTAGATGAAGGAAGTGATCACCATGTAGCTAAGATGATAAAGAGTCACGAGTCCATTATTCGAAAAAAGAGTGCCGAGGCCGAAGAGCTCAATCGGCTAAAACAAGAAATACTAATACGGGTGAAAAGTGCTCCGTTGTCTTACAACAGAGAAAAGGGGTTTCCCATCTTGAGAAGAAGATTACAAGAAGTTATGTTAAGGTTAGAAAATCTAATGGATTGGAATTCTAAGGTGAAAATGGGAACTCTTCAACTTGGTTCCTTAATGGATGTCGAAAACAAGACAAGACAAGGTTCTACAAAAGAAGATTCAGATCTAAAAAGCATTACGACACAAGACATCTTTTGCTGTGAGTTACATGATTACGAACTAGAGAGCTTGTTGTACAAAACTATAGATAAAGAATTCATCAGTGACATAATTAATCAATGGAACGAGGTCGTGGAAAGTAACGCGATTGAATCTCATATTAGAGAGGAGATAAATACGATGATTTTCAGGGAAAATTTTGAGAAATGGAGTAAAGACGTGGAAGATTATATGGTTGAGAGCTATCTAAGGGAAGAGACATCTCGGATTGTGAGTGACGAGGCAATAAAAAATGTCATTAACACTATCAATGAGTTTCAACAAACTAAAGAGATTGTCGTTAGGATTACGACCGATATCTACACCGTGTTTTTGTGTGAAACGATAAAGGAATGGGAGGAGAAAATAGAAGCGTATAACATGGAGAGTATGATTCAGCAAGAGATTCATCATGTTATCTTTAATGAGGCAAAAAAAGATGTCCTAAACCAGGATGATGAAAAGGACAAGTTCATAATCCAAGACGAAAACGACATGAAAGAAGATCAATGTGAGGAAGATTTAAAAGTGAGTGTAAGTTCTGAAGTAATGTTAACAGCAAAAGATAAGGAGAATTTCGTGAGTAAAGAAAACGAAGAGGGGATAAACACGTCGATTTTCGTCTATTTTTCACGGGTTTTCGAGGATTTTGAGTGCAGAGCCAATGAGAAGTTAGGGATCATAATGTTGAGGTACTATATTAATCTCATCAGCTTGCATTCCTTTATTATATACATAATTCTTTGATTTCCTTTCTCCATACAAAAAAAAGAGTTTCATAAGGAAGTTCAAATCCAATTTCCCATTAATTAAAAACTTAAGCTTGTTTAAATCAACTTCAATTTAGCCTTCTAATTCTTTGATTTGATCCAAAGGTATTTGGATCCTCCTCTTAGACAATACTTATTTAATTTTATAATAATCCAAATCAACTCAGTTTTAAATACTGAAAATTCGATTATACTTAAACATAACTCATGATGAGAAAGAATTCACATTCATCAATGACGGGATAGAACAAGAATAATCAATCATGTGACAGACTAATTTTCCGAGAAATATATGTGTTTGTTCACAGGTTGGAAGAAATGAAGGATCAAATAGAACAACTCACTAAAGTTATGGCTTCCTTAAAAGAAAAAGAGTTACTTTACAGAAAAGCTTTCATTAGCAGATGCCAAAATCTCTACAAGGCTGAAACTGAGGTTCTAATCTGATCCCAACCACAGATTCTATTGCCCAAATCTTTTACTTGGGATTTTTTTTCTCCAAAAGTTAGTTTGTTAGGGTAAATTAGGACAACTGTTTAATCTTAATTACACTAACAGTCCTTCTAATTTAATAATTACACGAATAACTAATTCCATCAATATTTTATTATCCAACCACTATAAATTTTAGTAAACGATAACAGAAAAAGATGTCTTAAATATTTATAATATATTAAAAGTGCGCAGGATGAATCATTTTTAAACAATTTTATCTAATTATTATTGATGCACTACCCAAAGTAACCTTAGAATTTACATGTTGCATTTAATAATTGGTTACTTTTAAAATTATAATAAATGGATCAAAGTAATCATTAATTTTTTAAGTCCATTCACATATTTAATGAATTTAAAAAAGTAAGTAATTGTTGTACATTTTAAGATAATTTTAATTTGATAATTTTGAATGAATTATAATAAGTTATTTAAGAAGTTATAGAGAAAATTATAACTTTTTACTAATTGATTTTAATATAGTGGAAATATAAAATCTCTATAAAATTTAAAATATAATTGAATTTTAACACACTTTAAAAAACTTTAGTTATGCTGTATTTTATATGTTAGTATAATTAACATGTTACATAATTATAATTACATAATGTTTACAAACAAAAAACTAAATTTATCATAAAAAAGAAAAGAAAATCAAGTTTAAAGCTAAACATGAAGTGGATAACTTAATTATAATCATGTCTCTTCTTCTTTTAATTTTTATAGCATATTTCTACTATATACTCTTAATTCTTTTTCCTAAAAGTATGTATTATGCTCTAGAATGTGGTTAAATAATAATATATCAGTAAATAAAAAATAATAAGAATACAATATTGTCTTGATTTTATTCACATAAATTGAAAACAATTCATACGATCTAAATATATTTTTAAATTCACATAAGCACAACATGATTATAAGTAATAATCAAAACTAAACATATAACAAATTAAATTTCACGTGCACCGCACGTTTGTATTGACTAGTATTCTCAAATACTGATATTTATTATTTAAAAAATACTAATATACGCAAGCTACAGTATATATGTAAATAAGATTAGAATATAATTTTCTTAGAAGAAATTTCAAGTTTTCCGAGTATTTTGGGTTAAAATAATTGTCGGACTTATTTTAAGATAAAATGAAACTAAAGTGAATATTCGTATAATTAAAAAAAAACTACATGGAGGTTTTTGTAATTGTCGGACTTATTTCTGATATGGGTCAGGTGGATCTTCTGGGTGATCAAGTGGATCTACTTGTAGGATTACTTGAGAAAACTTATTCATTGTTGAATCATCATTCACCTGTAATGCATCAGTATTCTGAGGTAAATCTCTCTCTCTCTCTCTCTCTCTCTCTCTCTCTCTCTCTCTCTCTCTCTCTCTCTCAATGTTGTGATTCAATGTTTCTTTCAGGTTACAGATATGTTACAGCTGATCAAGAAGGAAATAGGAGGATGTGTAAATAAACCTACCAAAGTAACAAAAATTGTATGACATTCCAACGTCCGTTCGATGACCAAAGGACCTGTATTCTTCGTCATTAAATTTGTGGCACATTTAGATGACGGAGAACTTGCAGAACAATCAAACTAATAGCTCAATGAATTAAAATGTGGTTTGAACTAACTTAATCAAAAGTATAAGGCATTTTAACCAAGTTAGTCATGATATATAAGAATTTTCTGCATGTCATTGAAAATTCGATCTACATGAATCCTCATTTTCTCTTCGACCAAAAAAATTTACGATAACCAAAAGGATTTTTTTTTTTAATCAAGGGTATGAACAGACAAATAGCAACTTGTAATTACAATGTACTAATAAACTAAAACTTAAACACAAATTAACCAAAAGATATGCTAAGCCGTTGCCTCTAAGTGCCAACAGTACCTGACCAACTACTACGACTCTTCAATATTAGAAAGATTAAGAAGTGTAGTTCTCTCCAGTTTTATGTGTACTTTGTCCTTCTATCTCTTTACCTTTTTTTAAGGCTTCAAGTTCATGTACCTTCTTGTACTACCTATAAACCATTTTCACCGCGTCTTCTTGACTAATAGAGAACTCTTGGTACACACTTTCTAAACTGCCTCTGTTCTAGACGTGCGGATGAGCTTACTCATGCACACTTGTAATTTTTTAGATAACTATAAAAATGGCTGAAAGGGAACCATCTTATTGAATAATGGCCCCGGAAAAAATATTGGAAAAAGGTAATTTATACTCTTAACGTTTGACCATTCGATAATTTACATCACTAAACTATTTATTTAGTACCAAATACATTTAAAGTATGAGAATTAGCCATTCACACCCATGTTATCTAACTTTTGTTAAAATCTAACAGTTTTTTTAATTAAACTAATAGACTAATAAGAATAACAACTAATTAAATTGACAAAAAAAATTAAAGTAATTAAATTAATTACTTTAAATTAAACTAAAAGACTAAAAAGACAAAAAAACCTAAAACTAAATCCCCTTCCTCATTCCCCCTTCTCTTCGGTCCCGACACCCTAAGCCACCCCCCACCATTAATCCTGATCGGTCAACCCCTCCATCTCCGTCATTCTCAACTCTCAACTTCCTCCGCTATTCAGCATGTCGTCCTCGTTGTCAGCGACTCCTCCCTCTCATCATGCTCGGCAGTGTGTCGGAGGTATGTTTGGGGTTTTTTTTCCTTTTGTTTTGTCATTCTGTAATCATTTCTTGAGTTTTGGCCTTCTGTATTGATCTTAGCAAGGTATTTTTGCCCACTCGTTATTTGCTAAGATCGGTACAGCTACTAATTTTGCCTTTGTATTGGCCTTCTGTAATCATTTCTTGAGTTTCGATTTAATTACTACTGAAATCTGTATAAATTCACATATGTGATTTTCTAAATTTGATCATGTTAATCATTTATGTAGATGTCATCCGATAAGATTCGTGACTTATCTAATAGCCTCCATAGAAATATACCGAATAGGCTTTGTTATTGTAACAACAATATTGTATTAAAAATATCATGGACAAATGTCAATACTGGAAGAAGATTTTGGGGATGTAAACACTATGATGAGGTGTGTTGTCTAAATGAATTTTTTTGAGCTATGAGATGCAAATTATATATTAGTTTGATTGGTTTTCATATTGCAGGAAGGAAACGGTTGTGATTATTTTGATTGGGACGATCCGCCCATGTGTGTTCGATCAACTCAAGTCATACCCAGGCTTCTACGAAAAGTAAACAAGGTAGAAAAATTGAATGAGGAATTGAAGAAATCAATTGAAGAAAAATGTCAAATGGTGGATGAACTTGTGAAGAGCAATGTTGAGAAAGATCAACTTATTTTAAAATTAAGAGAGTTGAATAAGTTGAGTAAAAAGCGCATCAAGGAGATGGAAGAAAAAATTCGTGCAAAAGAGATTCGACTCTTGTCCATTTTGGGTGTTATTCTCTAGTTTTCTTTGTAATTTTATAATACATAATGTTGATAGTAGAATGCAATATTCATTACCCATGTAACCTTACAATATTAATTTTTCTTATTTAAATTGACTAGTTGTCTATTATGGTAATGTCATTAGATTTCTTCTGTAATATCAATAAACCTTATTCTGTATTCTTAGCCTGAGAAGTAGATTGCAGTTTCATATAAAAATGTCATGAGATTTTTGAATGCACAAGAATGTGCATCTATGAATCGTCTAAAATCATGTGCAATAACATATCCAATTGTAAGAAAACTGATCGCGACCAAAATTGCAAGATTCCCGTTTTTATTTATCTGAGTATGTAAGTAAATTACGAATATTGTCCAAGTAATAATTGCCCAAGTTTTCTTTAGATCCCAAGTAATTATTGCCCAAGTTTTCTTTAGATCCCAAGTAATTATTGCAAGTAATTATTGCCCAAGTTTTCTTTAGATCCCAAGTAATTATTGCCTAAGTTTTCTTGACAACGTATGAAATATGATTAACTAAATGGAGATAGATAAATTGAAAGTGGTATTAAATTTTGGGTACATAAGCTTAAAATGAAAGTAGCATATTGTGCTTGTGTGTATACATGTTCTTTTGTTAACTTTCTAAACGAATATGCACTGCTTATACATGACATGGAATTTACATGTTTCTACACATAAGTAATCAAACCCATGTTATTCATAATCAAACAAAAGCTCAATAAACTTCGAAAAACTTCAAAAATAAAAATAAAAATCTCAATAAACTTTAGAAACAGAATCCTCAAATATACCTTCGAAACCCCCCCTAAATATATGGTATTAGAACCAAAAAATCAGAAAATAAAACCCCCAAATATACCTTTGACAGGCTGCATGAGCATGAGAGAGAGAGGAGTCGCAAAAATGAAGGATGGTGGCCGAGTCGCGGAGGAGGCCAAACGGTGAGAATGCAAAATGCTAAGCCGCGACAGAGGTGGGGTGATATGGGGGTTTGACCTGTCGAGATTAAATGGGGGAAGTTGGGGTATCGGGACTGGGAGGGAAAGAAGGGGAAGTGGGATTAGTTTTTTGGATTTTTTTTAGTTGGGGTGGAGGGGGTTTAGTCTTTTATTTTTAATTTATTTTAAAGTAATTAGTTTAATTAGTTTAGATAGTGTTTTTTTAATAATTAATATTTTTAATTTCAGTAATTAAATAAAAAAAACTGTTAGATTTTAACGAAAGTTAGACGATATTGGTGTAAATAACTAATTCTCATCCTTTAAGAGTATTTTATATTATATAAATAATATAGGGGTGTAAATTACTGAATGGTCAAGCTTTAAATGTATAATTACTTTTTTTCCCACAAATAATTGCAAATATGACGCGTGGTGTGAATAATTCATGTAGTAGGCCCATTTGCCTTACTTACTTCATGACACCAATCACTTCTTGGGCCTGTGGCTTGTTTTGTCGATCACTTACCGTGGCTTGGAAAATGATGCAAAAATTGAACATTGAATGGGCGAACAGCAAAAATGACACACCTTCAGGCTCAAACTGCAAAACTGTCTAGAAATTTTTCTATTACAAAAATAGTCAAGATAAGATATATAATTTATATACGGCGATATAATTTTGATAAATAAATTATTTACTTCTGTCATTTTGGTCAAATTTGTAAATAAAATGTTTTCCGAACATTTTTACAGTTTGAGTTAGAAAGTTAACGTTCTCTGTCATTATTTTCCACTGAATATATTGAGAAGAAATATTTGTTGAGTACAAGCATTCAATCACGAAAATTAGACATGTAAAAAAATTGTGGAAATTAATAAGGTATTGGATTAAATATTTAAACCTAGATGATCTTTTTTAACGATCAAGAATCAACGACCTAGGAAGAATTCTTCTATCATGATTGGGAATAATAGAAACCTCCGATACTAACGGCTCTAGTTTAGATAGTTTCCGTCAGAGGGACCCACAATACCGTCATCACATCAATGAAAAAATGAGATTTGGATATCGACATCTTTTAGGCCTCATTTGGTAGTCAGAATAACATTGAAAAGTACTGTATTAAACCTGTCAGATTGGATTGTACTGTATTGTACTGGATTAAATAGCAGTGTCCAGTATTTATTGTTGTATCAGTTAAAAACTATATTACTTGTACAATATTTAACACGTCACAGTACTGGACTGCAAAACTGTTTGCCATAATTTAAACCACATAAGCCAATTTGAAACTCATAAACACGTCATTTTGTATTTTCAACTACAATATTTATATTTTGTACAATATTTGTATTATCTCATTAATGCTAATAAATGTAAGGGGAAAATATAAATTTCCCTTAATTTGTAATTTGATAAACTTTTTGGCATAGAATGCTGAATAAATAAGTTATGGCTGCCCTTTTTGCCAAAATTCTAAATACAAATAGAGAATATGACTCGAACTTAAGGGTATAAGTGTTAGGTTTATTCAACTACGCTAACCTAATTTATCATTATGTCTGCCTTCAAATGCTACATTAAAATGTTTAACCCCTCACCCTCTTTCCTTCTATGTATTTCAATGCTCAAATCTTTCATCCTTCTAGTCAATTGCCAGTTTAAGTTTTTGAGATGATTTAAAAAACTGTTTTGGACAAAAACTATATTTGTTCTTTCAAAATCTCTAAAACAGGGGCGAACAGAGTCCACTACTCAGCAGCTCAATCATGACTAAAATTCCTCTAATAGTGATTGAATTTGAAGAGGTAACAATATTGTGGGTGAAGTGGTAGGATTGCGATCAGAATGCATGTAATAGTGACTAAAAAATATAAAACTTGAATAAAAATATTATACCAGCTACCAAAATAAAAGAAGTTTCAATCCACCTGAATTTGCCACAATCAACTCTAGACCAAGTGCAGCAGGAACTTCCATAGCTGCTCTAAAATTTGACCATTCCCTCTTTTTCATGTCATCACTCTATAATATTTCTGTCCATATTTTTCTCAACTATTTATTTATTTGATTTACGTTTCTCTCTCTCATCCAAGAATCTCCATTTGTTTCTTCTTCTTGCTGACATTTTACAGAGATTTTCTTATTCTTCGTCTTCTTCGTCCGGGTTAAATATCAATTTTCTGTTTTTTTCTCTCTTTCTCTAACTTTTGATACAGAGCCTACTAAGAAAGCTAGGGTTTTGGGAACCCTAGCCGAAGAGGAAGAAAGAGAAAACGATAAGGTTAGAGAGAGAATAAAAACGGGTGGAGAAGGGTTAGGGGAGATAGGATGGAGATGTTGACCAGCGAAAAAGGGCACAGGATCCGTGTACTGACTACGCGTTTATACGATGATCACACGAGATCAGTGTAGGTATCACGTAGACTATATGAAAATTATACGATATTCGTGTATCCATCGTATAGTATATACGAGGCTCGCGTAGTATTCACGTAGACATTATGATGGCAAAATAGTATACATGATGTGTAAACGAGGTTCGTGCACTGTCGTGTAGACTACACGAGGTCAGTGTACCCATCGTGTAGCATACACGAAGTCAGTGTAGTACTCGTATAGACATTATGATGGTAAAATAATGTACAGGATAACTACACGAGATCTGTATACCTATCGTGTAGACTACACACGCACCCTCACCATGTAGTGTACACGAGGTTAGTGTAATACTCGTGTAGATATTATGATGACAAAATAGTGTATAGTATGACAACATGAATTCCGTGTACCCATCGTGTGAACTACACGCGTGCAACCAACGTGTCGTATACACAATACCAACGTAGTACTCGTGCAGACATTATGATGGCGAGATAGTGTACAAGATGACTGCACGAGATCTATGTACCTATCATGTAGACTATATGATGAATACACGACGCTAGTGTGCTCATCGTGTACCCAAATTTATGGTTAAAATAACTTTTGGGCCTCTAAAAGTGCTTAAAATAGCATTTTTGGGCCCGAAACTAGATTGCGACAAAGAAATCCAGCAACACATGTAGACCTCTGAATAAGCTTCGATTTGATATCTCAAGGGTCACGTGATTTAACCCGAATCAAAAGTTATGCCCTCTGGAAGTTGATTGGATCGGAAACATTAAAAAAATTTAATGAATTTTTCAAATACTTGAAACTATATTATATTCTTCAATTTCAAAAGTATTATTAATGGAAGATACCCGTGCACCCATCGTGTAGTCTACACGATATTAGTGTACCCATCATGTAGTCTACACGATATCACACACCCATCGCGTAGTCTACATGAGAGGATAAGAGAAGTATAACGATGCTATGTTTACTTCTTGTAGACTATAGGGGAAGAAAATCAACATTCGGTTACCTCCCAGCAATAATGGAAAATCTAAAGTAAATTATAAATAAATTGAAACAATTTTTCTCCTATCCTTAGGCTTGAAACTACTAACTTCCTCTGTCATAAAATTGCATGTTAAGAATATGAGAAATTGTCAATCAAACAAAGAAAACTATGTGAATGACACTTCAAAAATGAAACTTCCAAGAATTAAAAAAAAATGAAATATCGAAGGACTAAAAGAAGGAATTGCTCCTCAAATATGGGAAAAACTCCATTTTTAGATCTGGTTTGTGGCTAGGTCTGGTTCAGATTTGTTAAAATAGGCAAAAACTCATTATCAGATCTGGTTTGTCGCCAGATCTTTTGGTTCAGAACTGTAAAATGGGCAAAACTCCAATTTCAAATCTAGGTCAAGTTTGTTGGTTTGTCGCCAGATCTGGTTCAAAGTTTTGGTCATCTTCTTCGGTCACAGAGATTTGTTTGTCTTCTTCGTCTTCTTTGGCAAGACGCAGAGGTCATCTTTTTCGGTTCATTTATGTCTTATTCGGGTAAAAACTCATTTTACAAAGAGAGAGAGCAAAAGCAGAGAGAAAGAGAGAGTGGACAAATATTTGGATAAGGCGAAAGGTAAACATGTAACTTTACAAATACTTTTTGAGTGAAAAGCGTCTAAGAGTTAAGGTAAGCAAAAATTTGGGGAGGAGTTTAATTCTGTAAAATAGTTAGTATAGGGGTCTAATTTAGTAAAAAAATCCAGTAAGGAGAGAGTCTAAGAGAAAGGCTTCGTCGGTCCGTTGTTCGATCTACAGGTGAGGTGAGGGTCACATGATGGTGAGAGAGAGGCTTCAAATAGGATTTTTTTAGGGCCAGCTTTTTTTTCCCCATTTTATCCCTCTTCTGATGGAATATCGAATATTGGTGGGACTAAATAGCCTCACTATTAAAATAATATTGTCCAATCCTAACAATTAAATAAGGTCATAAATGTTAAAAATAGAAAAAATGTGATTTTTTCTTTTCTCATATGATTCGGCATGATTTGGACCATCTAGATCTGATCAGACGGTCTAAAGATAAAATGGACCCACTTTGTAGTGTATATATTATCACTTCAAGGAAGCACAATATCTCTTATCACTCATGTGTCCAACTATTCATCGGCAACATATTATGTATCTATCTAAAATACCGTCCAATATGTTACCTGGAATAAATGGCGAGTTGTTTCAAATGTGTTGTAGTTATTTAGAAAAAAAGCTCTGACAATATATATGTTCTCTATAAATTTTTAAAATACCGCTTAGTACGGTACTTCAAATGTATTGCGTGTGCCTAAAAAAATCATAGTAAGGTTCGAGGGCGGTACTAGAGAATAACTCATGTTTTCAACTTATATGTAACAAAATATTGAATTAAAAACTTTGAATTGTAAGTTTATATGTAACAAAATATATTTTACTACAAAGACATGTAACGAAATATTAGTCTTGCATGATATGTTTCTTCAAAACATAACGGTGTCAAACAACACCACGTTCAGAATAAGAGTAACTATAGATTAATTAAATTTTAAATGATTAAATGATGTGATAAACATTTATACTTCAAATTTCATTCAATTTATGAGTGAATAATACTTCATTTAATTACCTAAAATTTAAATTAGTCGAGTTTATTGATTAAAACAAAAGTTTTGATACAGAGGAAAGAAAATCAAGGCACAATTAGTGCGTCTCCAATCCTCTTTGCCGACGGGGTTTTGACGCTTCGGCCCCACACGTAATGACAAGAGCGCGGGAGAAAAATATATATAAAATAAAAATGAACTTTTTTTTAATATTATTTCGTCAATTTGACCGTTCATCACGGACTAATAGTAAACAATGGTTTTACACCGTTCGATCGAAAACCTTGAAAAGACAGCGAGCTTCCTCGACCGTCGGTGCCTCGTTTGGTTGCTCTCAAATGGTAAACCATAGTCAGAATGAAGCGCGCTTCCAGCCCAACATCGTGTATAGTTAAATCAGGATTCGAGAGAAATTAAAGGCAGAGAATGTTTGTAAGGTTTCAAAAATTATAATAATGTCTAGTGAAACAGACATGCTCTGCAACAGCAGGGTTTTTGCGTCTTCTTCGTCCTCCTTTGCTATACGTTCTTTTGTTTTTTCTCGATTTTTGTTGCTTTCGATTATCCTTTCTTTCTTTTTGGTAATTGGTTGATTCTTTTAATTAAGATAGGTTTGTTTGGCGTGCTGCGTCCGAGTGAGGGATTGGGTGAACGGGTTTTGGTTTCTGAGTGGTTCTTTTTTCGTCTTTTGGAGCTGAGCTCGAGTGTTTCTGACAAGAAGAATCAATTTTCAGTCGACCGAAGGAGGGAAAAATTGAATTGGACCGGACGGTGTTTGTCTATGTTTTTCTTTTTTAACGTTGATGAAATATTGTAGTGGGATTGGCCGGAGATTTTGAGGTTTATGGATTTTGGGATGGTCTTATTGGGCGGCAGGCTGTTCAACTTTGAGCGGGAAGAGATTGGTTGGCTTGATGTTTAATTTCTGAGTTTGGCGTGAAATTCGAGGTCGAATAGCTGGTTGCCGAATTCAACTGCCATTTAAGTTTTTTTGTTTGGCTGAGGCTTACGTAAAATTTGAACTAATTAGATAAAGTTTGGTCCATTGAACACTGGAATACGAAACGTCTCTTACAAAAAGCGCATAAACTTCATTGGAACTGTGAAATATGGCTTCAAATCAATCGGAAATGCACGAACCAAGCATCGACACCGATAAGCTCAGCTACGAGATTTTCTCAATCCTCGAGAGCAAGTTTCTGTTTGGCTACGACGATCAGAAGCTTTGGATATCTAAGCAATTATCTCCACCTGCTATTGAAGCGAAAACGGAAGCTCAACCTCGATTTCAAGCTCCGTCAGAAGCCATTAATGGAGTTTCCGCGATTAAAAACCAGCGAGGTAAAATATGTATTCTAAGCATAGATGGTGGTGGCATGCAAGGGATTGTATCCGGCAAGGCTTTGGCTTACCTTGAAAACGCGCTGAAGACGAAATCAGGTAATCCCGAAGCCAGAATTGCCGATTATTTTGACGTCGCAGCTGGAGCTGGCGTCGGTGGCATTTTTACGTCGATGCTCTTCGCGACGAAAGACCAGAGCCGTCCGATTTTCAAGGCCGAGGATACATGGCGGTTCTTGGCCGAGCAAGGTAAGCGGTTTTATCGCTCCGATACGAGCTTCGGTGTCGGTCTCTTCCGGCGTTTACTTAAAACGAGCGCTGCAAGTTCGACCGCCTCCGCCACAGCCGGCTTTGAAAAAGCCATGAAAGAAGCATTCACGGAGAACGGTAGGACGTTAACGCTAAGAGACACGTTGAAACCGGTCCTGATACCCTGCTACGACTTGTCGAGCACGGCGCCGCTTCTTTTCTCCCGAGCCGACGCTCTCGAGAACGACAGCTTCGACTTCAGGCTATGGGAGGTGTGCCGAGCCACGTCAGCCGAACCGGGTATATTCGAACCGGTATCAATGGGGTCCATCGACAGCCAAACCAGATGCCTAGCGATTGACGGCGGTTTAGCCATGAGCAACCCCACAGCCGCCGCAATCACTCACGTGCTGCACAACAAACAAGAGTTTCCATTCGTGCGAGGAGTGGAGGACCTTCTGGTCCTATCGCTCGGGACCGGTCAGCTACTGCAGGTGAACCACGACTATAACCAGGTAAAGAACTGGAAGGCCAAGGAGTGGGCTCGACCCATGGCTCGAATCTCCGGTGAGGGCTCCGCCGACCTTGTTGACCAGGCCGTCGCCATGGCCTTTGCTCAGTCAAAGACCAGCAATTATGTGCGGATTCAGGTACGAGACAAATCTAATTCGGACTGTACATTACGTAATTCAGTTGTTACGTGCTTACTTTTCTTTCTAGATGCGTGTCAAAAGACTCAAAATTATTTTGCCTGGGTTTATTGACGGTTTGATAAATCTTAAATCCATTAGCAAGTCGTGGTTAATTTATTGTGTTGGTGGATACTGGATGTAAGAATAATTTCTTGGTATTGGCGTTTATTTATGACCGGTTGAGAGAAGAGTTAAACTTTGTCCGTGCATGCTTGGTAATATTACAGTCTTTGATTTCTAAACTGTAAATGTTGACATCAAACATATGTTTTGACGAATATTTTGATTTGTTTGAGTAATGATCTAAACGGTATAATTTTCATGGTGACTTTTTGTAGCGTTGACCTAGACGTTGTGTTCGTCTCGTCGCTTAGTCCAATGCTATGTGGTTCTGTTTTTTTCTGTGTAATATTTTGATTTATTTTTTCATTAGCACTGATATTTGGATTTATTTTTTCATTAGTTGGTCTGCACTGTATCAGAGTCTGCATTTTTCCAGTAATAGGAGTAGAATAGCTTATTAGCTGGGGCACTAGGCTGTGTGAGTTTACTAAATCTGATGGTATATTATTATTTTCCTGCTAAAACTGAGGGTAATATTATATTTATTCATTTGGAAGGGACTACTTTAAATCACGTATTCTTTATTTAAAATTTAGCCCTTTAGAACGATTGGGGTCCTGTCAAAGTTTCAGGGCTTGGTCCTGATCTTGCTCTTCTTTCTTCAATTGAACTTTATGTTAGACACCTAAAACAGGTGCCAGTTTGACACATCACTTTCTGCCACTTGCAATTTTCAGTTTCAAGATTTTCATTACTTTTTGGAATTAAGGGAAACGCGAACTCAACTAGGCCTGCCCCTCCTTATATTTTCACCCTTTCTGGATGCCAATTGTCACTTGCTTTGTACATTTAAATGGCACCCATTTTAATTTACCCATCAGCTGATATTTTTTTTCCTTCATATTGTAGGCATGTATTTTATTCATTGGGACCAATCATATAGTTTTTTTTATAAAGAGTGATTGTGGGGCTAAGTCGTTTTAGTTGCCTTGTACTAATTTAATCTTATGCTAAAAAAATCCATGTTTTGTTTTTTTCTTTTGATGGTGAAAGTGAGGGCTTAAATTCAATCACTATGTGGTGTCTATCAGGCAAATGGATCAAATTTAGGCAAGTGTGGACCCAATGTGGATACAGATCCAAGTCCCAGCAACGTGAAGACGTTGGTTGGAGTAGCAGAGGAAATGTTAGGACAGAAGAATGTTGAATCTGTGCTCTTTGGAGGCAAGAGAATTGCAGAACAGAGTAATTTTGAGAAGCTTGACTGGTTTGCTGGGGAACTCGTTTTGGAACATCAGAGGAGGAGTTGCAGAATAGCTCCCACTGTTGCGTTCAAGCAGGCTACCCACAAAAATCAGCTGAATTCCTAACCCAGTTCTTAGAAGGTAACAAGGTACTAACCACACCCTTTTTGCTCAAAATCAGAAGAGTTCCTTTTTTGCTAGTCCTCGTATATTTGGATATAGAGCAATAGCATTTATCTTTATAAAAATATTCTATTTGATTCTTGTTTGATATTAAATTCAGTTCGTTTTAATTGTTGACTATATAACCCGAGTTTATAATTGAGTAACAATTGATGTATTGCTTGTATGTTTATACGAGTAAATTATAATATCTTTGATTTTTTTGGATAGGTAAACTTCTACTGACAGAAAATTGATACTTTATTAATTTCGAAGAGTAAGTCATATAATTATGAAACAAAGTCCCACGTCTTATGATTGTCAGTTTCTGTGTTTGCATGAGTCATCTATAACAACCGGTTGGTTGTTTTAACAGAAAGGAAAATAGATGATGTGGGGAATATAGCCCCAGTTGTTGCCGGCTACCGACACTAGTTCTTGGAATATAATTAGGATATTTTGGTCAATTATCATATTCAGTGAAAACTATAAAGCATTGAAGGATCTTTTGGTAATTTAGGGGGAATAGAATAGAATAGTTGTGCTGCCTAAAGTTTACGTAATCCGGAAAGAGAGTGCCCTATTGATTATGTCTTGTCTTGTTTGACTGTTTGGGACAAAATTTATTTGTTTTGTCTCTGGCATACAGAATCATGCATCCCTTTTGGGGTTGAGGGCATTTAAGTAATCAAGTTATGGGTTTCAAATTCCTTCAAATTATTCAACTTTTCTACTGATAAAAGAATTACTAACTTTGTTTGTTAAATAATGTTTACACACACATTATTGAAGAGTCAGTCGCGTGCAATTTCTTTAATTATTCTTCAACCTCATTCCAACGGCTGATTATTGACAATAAGTTAAGATAACGTCAGTTTAATACAAATGCTACGACTTGTCTTAAGTGGTAGCAACGTCCAAGGTACTCGAGCAATCTGCTTTTATTTAGAAGTTTGGTGACATGTATACAAGATGAATGTGATTGAGATCTGGCCTCTCTTTTCTTAAACAGGAGGGGCAGTTTCTCCACATTATACTATTGATTTTATTTTCATTGGTTTAGATTTCTTACATAATAACCTCTCCATTTCTGCACTTTGCTAAAATCATTATGATGTTTAACTAGTTGCATGACAAAGACGTGGAAGATGTCTCAAGTACAGTTCCCAACTAACTTTTAACATGCAAGGAGTGAAACGGGGTAAAAAGATATAAGAAACATAATATTTTCAAATCAGCCCTGTTTAGTTGTATTAAAAAACGAGAAAGTAGAAGAGTATTTCCTCAGTATTTTAGTTGGAATTTCATGTACTTGAATCATTTTTCTTACAAAGTTTTAAATCTATTGCATTGATGTAAGGATGGTGTTACTATGGTTAACAATTGTGACATTTCATTTTTGTCTTAACCATTTAGTTAGTACTCTTTCTTTGCATTTAGTTTTTATACTTATTAACCTTTTCAGTCTTGTTCTTGATCACTGGTCTCTCATCCATGCTACTAACGTTTAAGTTTTTTAACAATATTTGCAGGGCAGAGAACAACAAGAAGAGGAGAGAGAGGGTATAAAAGAGAGGGGGAGTAAAATTAGCAGCTTTTACTTTTGCAAGTGTTGAAAGGAAGAGAAAGTCAAGGGATTTGAGGTAGGAAAGAACAAGTGGTCTAGAAAGGGTATGGAAAATCTCAGTGGGATACTTTGCCTGCCAGAGGACAAGCATTGTGGTGTCCACTCGAACTTTCTACAATGGCAAATTTGAGTTCAAGCTTTTTAGGGTCAAAGAAGAATCAGGTGTGAATCTTTATAATTTTCAAATTTAAAAGTTTATAGCGTGGGAAACTAAATTAAACTCCATACCCATCTTTTTTTTCTCTCTTTTTCACAGATTTTCTAATTGGTTTCCAAATTATCTGTCCTTTTCCATCCTATCCTCAAGAAACTTGAGTGGGGTCGGTGGGTTACATATGTGATGAAAACTCAGAAACATAACCAAAGTTCCTGTTCTGACTTTGGTATTATTTTGTATATTTCCATTTTTTTATCAAATTATAGACTGTAGTGGTGGGGAAGAGATTTGAAATTTGCTACCGACAATATCTCCTGAGATAGGGATGGATTTTAATTTTATCAAAAGATGTTGGACCCATACTATCATAGAGAGAGAAGAGAGAGAAACGCAGAAAAGTTCTGCTTTGAAAGGGGGCAATTATGTAATTCGATTCTCTGTTCAATTTTACTTTTGTTTTCCTTTAGATTGTTTGGAACAAGAATATATATTTCCACCACCATATGTAATCATTTCTGTCTAAAATAGAAGTGGGTGATGTTTGATTGTTTTCTTTTTGTTGTAAATTTGTTTTATTTTGTTGTTTCTGTTTGTTGAACTAATTAGCTTTCATGCTTTGCTATTATGTGGTTTTGCCTTTTATATTCACGAACTATCAGCAAATGATTAGTGGTACCAAAATGGATGGTTAGTGACTTTTGAAATTTCCTCTTATGAGCATGGCTTGCTTTTTACCAATCCTTACATATATCTAGATTCTCTGTCATTGGTATTTTAATGATAGAGTTGAAGTTGGATCAAATCTGTTCAATAAATGATAAATTAAATAAAAAATTAACATTTTAATAAAAACGTGGTTAGGTTATATATGATCCATCTAGATCTGATTAAATGGATCAACTGCACTCTCTAACAACGGTAGAAGGTACGCTTCCCCTTATCATAAAGGGTTCACACATTTTCTTACTTTCATTGATTTTTTTTTTAGTTTTGTGTTTCATAAAGCACCCACTAGCCTTTCTTATGCCCTAAATTTTGTAAAAGAAACACAAAACTTGGTGATTTTGGATCAATCAAATTTTGGTTAACCGATCAGCGTGTGAATTGATCTGGTGAGTGAATTGATCCGGTGATATGGCATGTTTACTAAATTTTGGATTAAAGATTTAGATTGAAGATTTAGATTTAGGACTTAAATTTAAGATTTAGATTTAATATATATAATATTGTAGTGGATCTCACATAAATTTTTAAATCTTATTTAATAAATACTGAATTTAGATTATAAATCTAAATCTTTAGAATTTGTAATCTAAATCTACTAAGTAAATATGACTTAAGTTCATTCTTAATTTATTCTTCTAGCAAATGTGCTCTAGAGGCAATACTTTTATGTGTGTTATTCTTGAATTATAATATAATTTTGACTAAACAGTTTAATTTGACTAATGTTCAATTTGTTTCACTTTTCTATATATTTTTTTTTATTTTAGAAGTTATCATGGCCCTTTCACTTGTTCAAGGAAATATGCTCAATACTTTGCTAACCCAAAAAAAAATGTCATTACTTTACTCATATAAATCTAACATTGGAAAAAGGAAATTAATGTGTAGAGTGTGTTATCATCTTTTGAAATTAACGCTGATAAAGAAAAATAAGTTATGTTTTCAAATAATAAATATTTAATTGTAGATGTAGAATGTCAGTGTCGATCTTGAATTTTTTTAACTCTTTTTAAGAAATACTTTTTTTAACCTAATCTTGATGTTTATCTTGCATTTATATTCTACTAGTAATTTTCTACGCGCTACGCACGTGTTGAAGAATTTTAAAATTATACGATAAATTTTAAAATTATTATTAACATTGACATAAATACATTGACTTTCAAAATGTTGTAAATCTAAAATAAATGAAAATAATAATGGTATTTTTCTCACATTTACAATTAAACTATTGTAAATAAAAGAATGTTAACTATGTCGTGCATCATCTGAAGATGATATATTTATAATAAAATTATTATAAATAGAAGAAAACTTGAATAAGTTGTGCATCATTTCAAGATGATAAATTATCTAACTTTCACAATGTTGTAAATGTAAAACAAACAAAAATAATAGTGGTAATTTTCTCATATTTACAATTAAACTATATTTGTAAATAAAAAAAATTTGAATAAGTCGTGCACCACTTAGAGATAATATATTTATAATAAAACTATTACAAATAGAAAGAAATTTAAATAAGTTGTTCATCATCTCGAGATGATAAATTATCTATCAAAATTTTTGAATTAAAAATACACGATCCTAACAAATCCATATCGTAAGATAAGCTGAAAAGAAATAAAAAAAATTATTTAAGACGAAAAAATTAAATATGATAAACTATTTTACCACGAATATTGGACATTGAATATGATTACATTTTATAAAACTAAAAAAAACAAAAAAAAACAAAAAAATATGTTACAGATAAACTATAACTCATTATTGTTATTGACTGAAATAATATTTATAATATAAGTATCTTTAAAATCATATACATGATCCTTCCCATTCCTAATAACATAATAAAATAAAATATTAAATTTTATAAAGTATTAGTAAAAGAATAATTAGTAAATAGAATTATAAATGAATTAAATAAATAATTTAATCTTATATTATATTTAGTGAAACTTAAAGGGTAAAACAGAAAATCAAAAGTTCCCCCCTTGAACCCCTTTAAATATAGTAGAGATAACAAGAGTTTTTCGATTTGAAACATTAAGACAATTTTTTGAGAGCTCGAAAACTGAGAAGTGGTTTGGACATATTCGTCGCACAGAATAACAAAATCTAATATGTGTGACGTCATTCTATCGAATTTTTACTTACTACTAGATTGTTTCTAATTTTATCGATAAAACAAGTTGAAGGATTCAAAATACGCAAGTGACTTGACATTCCATGTGCAAGAAAAGACAATAGAATTACATCCGTCTATGTTTATATATTTCATGACCGTTCATGAAATTGTTTGTCAATGACATAAGGCCCCCTGCTCTCTATCTTTTTTCCAATTGACAAGGCAAAATGTTTATAATGACTCAAACTCTTAATCTTATACATGTAAAATTTAACTATTTATTTCAACTCATTTATCGAACTAAAACTTAATTCAACTTATAAATAATTTACCCATTTGAAACCACAAAAAGTAAAATTCAATGGTTGTAATCCCAATAAAGGACAACAATTACTCCGAATAAACAGGCTTTTCTAAGAAAATTATATCATGACCCTACCAAATTTCACGTGCAAACCATAAATTTTTTTACCCCGTGCTAATTAGTAATCCTTATTAACTGCAAATTTCATCTGGTAAGAATTAAAACATAAACTTTTTAATATTATTCTAATAAATATTAGATTTGGATTATAAATTTAAATCTTTAGGGTTTCTAATCTAAATCCACTAAAAAAATATGATCTAAGTTCATTTTTTATTTATTCTTCTAGTGAATGTGCTTCAGCGATAAATACTTTTATGTGTGTTAAACTTGAATTGTAATGTAATTTTGACAAAATAGTTTACTTTGACTAACTAATGTTCACTTTGTTTCACTTTTCTATATTTTTAATTTTAGAAGCTAACATGACCCTATCACTTGTTCAAGGAAATTTGCTCAATACTTTGCTAACCCAAAAAAAAAGTCATTAGTTTACTCACATAAATCTAACATTGGTAAAAGGAAATTTATGTGTAGGGTGTGTTATCATCTTTTGAAAGTAACGTTGATAAAGAAAAAAAAAGTTACGTTTTCAAATAATAAATATTTACTTGTAGATGTAGAATGTCAATATGGATCTTGAATTTCTTTTTTTTTTTTTAACTCTTATTAAGAAATATTTTTTTGGAACCTAATCTGGATGTTTATTTTGCATTTACGTTCTATAACGAGAGTTTACGGTTGCAATTTGAAATATTAAGACAATTTTTCGAGAGCTCGAAAGTTAACAAGTGGTTTGGGTATATTGGCCGCACAAAATAACAAAATCTGAGATGTGTGATCTCATTCTATCCATAAAATAAGTTGAAGGATTGAAAGTATGCAGTGATTTAACATTTCATGTGCAGGAAATGTCAATAGAATTATATCGGTCTATGCCTCAAATGTTTAATGACCAATTTCGTCAAATTGTTCGTCAATGACATAAGGCCTTCTGCTCTCTATCTTTTTCCAATTAACAACGTAAAATGTGTATAATGACTCAGGCCCCTAATCTCATGCGTGTAAAGTTTAACCATTTATTTTAACTAATCTGGTAAGAACTAAAACTTAATTAAACTTATAAATAACTTACCCATTTGAAACCGCAAAAAGTAAAATTCAATGGTCGTAATCCTAATAAAGGACAACAACTAAGAAAATTATATCATGACCCTACCAAATTTCACATGCAAACCATAAATTTTTTTACTCCCCGCTAATTAGTAATCCTTATTAACTGTCATGATTATGTTACTCCTTTGCATTTTGCCAAAAGTCTCTGCCATGACTCCTAATCTTTAGCCTCTTTTGGATTAATGTCACCAAAAGTTGACTCTCTTTTAATAAAGATGATTAGAAAGACTATTTGTACTCATTGTTTTATGCCCCGTTGCTCCTTTTACTAACAGTAGTAAGAACGTGGTTGGAATATTTTTTCAATTTAGAACCAAAAGGTCGATTTGTAATTTTATAGCTAGAGTAGCATAATTCTTCTATAACCCATACAGAGAATGAGTGCACCACTTATTAGAAGCCTCTAAATCTTATTGTCATAGTGCAACTCTGTGATTTAACTATCTACAA
The DNA here is from genome assembly GCA_003255025.1 of Datisca glomerata. Classification (NCBI taxonomy): domain Eukaryota; kingdom Viridiplantae; phylum Streptophyta; class Magnoliopsida; order Cucurbitales; family Datiscaceae; genus Datisca; species Datisca glomerata. Next base: position 1,787,500 of record QANY01012298.1, read on the forward strand.
AGGTTGAGAAGCAACTACAGACAGAAAATCAAAAGGATCTTCTCTAAGGTTTAGGGGAAGATTCTATCAGTGTGTTGAATCTTTTTTTTTGGCATATATAATTTCATTTACCTTTTTTAGTTATAATTTTGAGCTACATTATTAATATCCACATATTAATTTACGATAGAGATACATGTTTAGTCATAAACATTAGTCGAACAATCTCGATAACCCCTTACAAAGATGTTAAAGAGAGGCCTATAACGTTATCCATATCAACACATGGACAATATTCCTAGAAAGTAATTGGTGGTTCCATGGATATACATACTAACCATAAAATAATTAAAACATACAATAATTAAAGAAAACAACAAGCATGTAAAGCTACATATTAAATACTATTTATTATGTTTTGATTAAATACAAAAAGAAATTCTAGGTGATGTTTTGGACTACTTTTAAAACTCTTAAAAATTATAGTGCAAGTTCCTTTTTGTCATCTTCTTTTCAGCTAAAATTGCATAAAAATGTCACAAGCATATTATAACATAAATGTTTGGTCTAAAGTGATGGATTAAAGCAATTAGAGTTTGGCCTATTATAGGCATAGCCTAACACTTCAATTTATGAGGGAATCTACTTTCTAGCCTTTACTAATTAGTATAATAATGAAGCTTATCCCTTTTGAATAATTCAGACCTTCATAGTCTATCATATATACATTTGTTACCACTTGTGTTGTTTATGTTAGTAATTAAGATTCGCATTGTCCTAACTTTCTTTTGGTTTGAGTTTGTTTGGAACCTCAGAAAATTAGACAGTTTGTTGACCACAATAATGATGATTTTGACTCTTATTGGATGTGATCTAGATTTTCCCTCCATTAATAATACCTAGACATTATTACCCTTTCCCATATACAAAGTTACCTTTAGAAAAAATGTTAAGAAAACATTTGTATTAAGGTATGAAAGAAAGAGCTAATTTTAAGTGATTTCAAAAAATTGATAAAAAAATTTAGAATTTTGGTCAATTTATGATATTTTATCCTTTTCAATTATTGATCTTCATTTAGAATGTCCAAGTCAATACATGAACACTCCAATTTATTAAGGGTAAAATAACAGGAAAATGCAGGTTCAAGGGGTGCAGTCGTAAAAAATAGTCAAAAAAATTTATTTACCGAAATATGACTGTAGTAAATATTTTATTTACCCAAAATACATAATAGTAAATATATTGTTTACCCTATTTCGGCTATTTTTGCAAAACTATTCTGGACATTTTTGTAACCTGAGCTAGGAAATGGTTATTTTTACAGTTCTCCCTTTATTAAGTATGTTGAATTATTCAAGGAGAGTGTAAATGATTTTTTTAATATGGGAAACCCTTTACGAACAAATAATAAAGATCATAATTTAAAGAGAGAATAAGAGAATAAAGATAATATTCCCGTGGTTTTTCTTTTTTTAAAGGTTTTTCACGTAAATGATGATAAATTTATTATTTAATTCTATCTTTAAATTATTATTTTTATTATTTGTTCGTATATTGTTTTCCATACTGAAAAATCTTTTACAAAGAGAGATAATAATGTAGTTTTACAACCAAATTGACCATAATTTCAAGTTCATGCAAAATTTATTGATCGTCGCGGTGCGTGCGCGGCGGAAACATGGAGGCGCGTGGTATTTTAAAAAATTAAACTTTTAATAAAAATCAAAACTTTTAATAAAACAAAACTTGCACACTGCCAAGATAACTAAATAAATTTTTTTATTGAAATTTTTTTTTCAATCAATCATGATTCATTATATATTTGTAAGTTAAATCTACAACACACAAAGTTAAGAATCATATACATTTTGTAGTCTATATTAAGTGTCCTTGCAAAAATAGATCGATCCTCCGTTCCCACGAAATCGTTCCAACGATTAATATTTTCCAATATCCACATCAAGATCTTTCAAGCCAATCGTCAATGAACTAAGACGTGTGTGGCCACGTAGAATATTACAAGACACTTTTTCTTTCTCTAAATATTCTCAACACATAAGATTTAGAGATTTACTGAGAAGAACTTTAGAGAGACGATTCTATAAAAGAACGTGATGGTTATTCTTTTAGAGATTTGATTAATGTTTAATCATAGAAGAAATCTCTCTGACACCAATCGTGTTCTCAATTGAACTCTTGATTGACGAACTGATGATCTGATCAACTGATTCTCTCCTCTCTTTTTTAACAACCAAGGCTATTAGAATAATATCTCTATATATTCTAGATAATGCCGTGTCGAATTTCTAGGGATAAACTAAAATAATATTTAATTGTAAAATTATCAATTGTAGTGGGACTTACTGCAGTTGTGCACAACTGCAGTGCCACATGGTAATGTAGTGGGCCGCGAGCCAGCATAGTACCTCACGGCGCCACTATAGTGCCAGGTGACACTATAGTATAACACACTCGCTACTGTAGTACCACGTGACATCACAGTAGTACATGTCAATTTTTGGTACCCTATCAGTGATTGACAGGTGACAATCACTGCGAATTAAATATTTATTTTAATCAGATAATTATCTAGATATTAGTGAATTCAAAATTAAGATATCTGATTATCCCTATCAACTAACTTATATGTTAATTCACAAATAACAGATTTAGTTTATTTAAATTATTATCTAATTTCATAAATTAGATATTCTCTCTCACTTATTGATAATTAAAAAACTCGATAATTATTTATATATATTCTTAAAATTATAATTAAATGTATAAATAATTTAATTAATTAGTTAATCACACATAATTATCTTATAATTATGTACTTACCCCAGAATAAAAATTTCTTTTGCAAGTCAGTCCTTTTCTCGTGTCCTGAAATATTCACACCATAGACAGTGTAGTATAGAGGTGACTTGGGGATCATAGACTTATAATCCTAAGCTCTAATGAACCAGATTATTAATTAAATTTTTTAATTAAATAATCTTATTTATTAATTCAATTATTACTCTACTATAATTATGGAATTGCACTCTTAGAGATTATATAATTGATTTACAGAATATTATCATATAGTTCACTGGCATAATTATTTCATGTAGTTCTGTCATCTAATTATTGGTTCGTAACTTAGAACTGGTCAAAATTACTGTTTTACCCTTATAATTATCTCTTGATTCTTAAGTACCATTAATCCACTAGTGAATGACTAATTTATAATCTTATTATAAATTTGAGCTCAATAACCATTCAGTCCCAGAATTAACACTTAAGAGAACCAATATACGATCCGTTAGAAAATCTTAGATTCTAAATCTTGTAAGATCGTGTCCCTAGCCATCCACGTCACTGAATCTCCAAAACAAAAATCATTAGCCTGCTTAACAAACAGACCTTAACGAGTGAATAAAAAGATACAGTAGATATGTATAGGAGTTCATGACTACTTAGGATTCAGACTGATATACCTATGATCATCGAATTGATGTCTATTAAATCTTTATGATAAACGATACGTTAATAAATATATTAATTCACATCGGTCTTGTCATATATAATCTTATTATATAAAGTACATTCACTAAGATGTCTATCCACATCAATGATCCGGACCTAGATCATATGCATTCATAATGCTTAGTGAACCGTACTAGCAACCATTCATTAAAGATTTCATACTTTAATATGTTGCTGACAATTTTATTCATTATTTATGATCTTAATCTTCTCGTACTAATACAAGATCATAGTCTCGTTAATGAACATGGAATTTTCATATATTTATATAAATTATTCAACAATAATTTAAAAGAATAATTATAAGAAAAATGTAATCATCTTTAAATTTCATAGTAAAATGTCAACACACATGTTTTAAGGGAATAAACCCCAACAATCTCCTACTTGCCTTAAAGCAAATGTGGCATCTCTCTTAATCTCATGTTACGCACGTGACCCTTAAATGATTTCGCAGGAAGTGTCTATGTAAAAGGATCAGCCAGGTTCTGTTCTGATGCTATCTTCATAACAGTCACATCCCCTCGATACACGATCTCTTTTATAAGATGATATATAATCTCTATGTCCTTGCCCCTCTTGTGACTCCTCGGTTTCTTGGAATTTTCCCCATTGTTATCACAACACAGGATCAGTGGCTTGCCCATATCTAGAACTACTTTCAGATCAGAATAGAACTTTCTGAGCCATACCACCTCTTTCGCAGCTTCACAAGCCGCTATATATTCAGCTTCCATAGTGGAATCTGCAATGTTGGATTGTTTACTAATTCTCTAGACTATATCTCATCCATCTAGAGTGAGTACTTATCCAGATGTTGACTTTCGACTGTCTCTATCTGATTGAAAATCAAAATCAATATATCTAGTGGAGTTCAGGTCTCCACATGAATAAACAAGCATATGGTTTCTCGTTCTCCTAAGATACTTAAGAATATTCTTTACTGCAATCCATTGTTCCAAACCTGGTTTCGATTGATAACGACTAGAAATTCTCACTGCATAATAGATGCTCGGTCTCGTACACAACATGACATACATGAGACTTTCAACTGCTGAAGCATATGGAACATTTCTCATATCATCTTCCTCTTGAGGTGTCTTAGGATATTGTTCCTTGAAGGGGACAATTTCATGTCTGGTCAGTTGTTGACTTTTCTTGGAATTTTTCATAGAGAATCTCTCCAGCACCTTATCAATATAAGATGTCTAAGAAAGTGCCAAGAACTTGTTCTTTATATCCCTCAGGATTTGGATGCCTAAGACATAGCTCGCTTCTCCCAAATCTTGCATTTGAAATTTTTCAGCTAACCACTTATTTAACTTTAACAAAGTTTCTACATTATTCCGAATGAGTAGAATATCATCAACATAAATAACTAAGAAAGTCATTATCATATCTTTGGTGTATTTATAAACACAGGCTTCGTCAACATTTTGGTTTAAGCCATAAGACTTTATAATCTTATCAAAGATAAGATTCCAAGATCTAGATGCTTGCTTTAATCCATAGATGGATTTAAGTAACTTACATACTTTCTGATCTTTCCCCTTTTATATGAACTCTTCTGGTTACCTCATATATATGTTTTCTTCAAAAGAATCATTCAGAAAAGCTGTCTTGATGTCCATTTGTCATATCTCATAGTCAAAACTAGCGGCTATGGACAAAATGATGTGAATGGATTTTAGCATGACCATATGGGAGAATGTCTCTTCATAATCGACTCTATCCCTTTGTGTATATCCATTGGCTACTAACCGTACCTTGAAAGTCTCTACCTTCTCATCTACACCTATTTTCTTCTTGAAGATCAATTTACATCCAACGAGTCTGACATTTTCAGGTAGATCTACAAGTTCCCATACATAAATTGGAATACATAGATTTAATTTTCTTGTTCATGACATCTTGTCATTTCTCCTTTTCAGGATCATACATTGCTTTTTCATAAGTTAATGGATCACCTTTATTAGTATCTGGCACTAGTACATGTGCCTCTGATTCGTAGTGAATTACTTGTCTCACAACTCTCCCACTACAATGTTGCACCGGAGTTTCCTTTGCAGGAACTGTGGTTTCTCTGGTTTGTCGTTTATCAGTAGAAATTGAAAGTGGTCTGATCTCATCAGTCACTAATTCCTCTAGAACTACTTTGCTACGAGGTTTGTAGTTTTCCATACAGTCATGCTCAAGAAAGGTAACATTTGTCGATACAAACACATTTTGATCATTATGACTATAAAAGTACCCACATCTAGTCTCCAGAGAATAGCCAACGAATATGCATACCTCAGACCTTAAGTCTACCTTTCCAGTCTTAGGTCTAAGAACATGAGTTGGACACCACTATATACAAAAATGACGTAAACTAGGTTTGGAGCCATTCCATAACTTTAAAGGTGTCTTGGTTACAAACTTAGAGGGCATTACATTCAAAATGTAAGTTGTCGTGTATAGTATATATCCCCAAAATGTAAGTGACAATGATGAGTAGCTTAACATCGATCTAATCATATCCAATAAGGTTCTGTTTTTCCTCTCTGTAACACCATTTTGCTGTAATGTTCTAGTTGCTATGAGTTGGGATATGATTCCACTCTAGTAAATAATTATTGAATTCTAAATCCAAGTATTCACCACCTCGATCAGATCAAAAGGTTTTTAATGATTTAGCTAATCGCTTTTCAGCTTCAGCCTTGAAGTCTTTTAACATTCCAAAAGTTTTAGACTTTCGATGCATTAAGTAACTATAACCATATCTTGAATAATCTTCAATGAAAGTGACAAAATACTCTTATCCACCTCTAGCTTGTACATTGATCGGTCCACGGACATCACTATGCACTAACTCAAGTGGTTCATTGGCTCTTTGGCCCTTTCCTATGAAAGGTCTCTTGATCATTTTACCCTCAAGACAGGATTCACAAACAGGAAGAGTTTCAACTTTTAGCTCTCTCAAAACATCATGCTTTGTTGACCTGTTTAACCTATCTAGATTAATATGTCTCAACCTAAGACGCCATAAATATGTGTTATCATCATGAGAAACTCTTTGTCGTTTGTTATTTTTAGATTTTGCTACTTTAAATAATTTAGAATTATTTAACGCGCGTTCAGTCGGTTCAAGCGTATAAAATCTGTTTATAATTTTAGCATGATAGATATCGAATCCATTCTTAGAAATAATAAACTATTTATTGATGAAAGAAACTTTGAATAACTGTTCTCGCAAAAATGAAAGAGAACTCCAATTCCTCGGAAAACTAGGAATATAATAAACATTATTCAAAACTAAGTAATTATATCTAAAAAGTAAACGAATTGTCCCTAATGTTTTAACTGACACGAGTACACCACTGTCAACTCTCAAAGCGACCTCGCCATCAGCCAGGTCTCTTGACAAATCAAGCATCTGTAAAAAAGAACATAGATGGTTAGTGGCTCCTGAATCAAGTATCCAGGATAACAAATCATATTTCACTAAACAAGATTCAAGTACAAGTAAATCATATATATCTTTCTTTTTCAGCTTAGAGATATACTTGTTACAGTTTCTCTTCCAATGACCTTCAACCCCACAGTGGAAACACTTTTCTTTGGGCTTGTTGTCTTTCTTGTTCTTCTTGGCTTTCAACAATGTCTGAGCTTTCTTTACTCTTTTGTTCTTACTTTTGTCCTTATCATTGTTCTTCTTCATTTTCGTGTTCTTAACAATATTGTAAGAAGACTTTTGCTTGACAACATTTGTCTCGCCTCTTTGGTCATTCTAAGGTTGAGTAACTCAAAAGTCTATAGTTCATTCAACAATTGAGTCATGTTGAATTGTAACTTGTTCATAACATAGTTGGTCGTGAACACAGAAAAAGATGGTGTGAGTGACTCTAGTATGATGCTAACTTGAGTCCGCTCATCAATGGTCACCCCATGTACTTCTGCCTCGTGCATTATGTCGATCGCGTTCAAAACATGTTCTCGAATAGAAGTACCCTTCATCATCTTAGCTGTCATATAGTTCCAAGTGGACTCATGACGACTTTGATCAGACTGCTGCCAAAACATTGCATGTAAAGATTTCATAATCTTGTAAGCAGTCTCCATGCTTTCATGCTTAGTTCTCAGAACATCATTCATGCTCACAAGTATATATCACTTTGCCTTATTATTTGATATGATCCAAGCATCATATTTGTCCCTAACATTTTTAGGGGCGTTAGCAGCGAGCTGCTCAGGACATTTCTCAGTAATAACAAGCTTATGGTTCTCATAAATCAACATTAAGTTTATATTTGATTTCTCAATAGCGAGTAAAGCAGTAACATGATTGCCCATGGTAGACATAATATTGATAACTGAAATTTAAAACATACATGATTTAATATAATCGATAAATATCTAGAATTTGAAAAGTAAACGTGATGCATGAATGCAATAATAATAAACACATAATTTTAGCATTTACTAATCACGATAAAATAACCTAACGATTAATGTGCCGCCTTAGGATAGGTCAGATTAACCTTAGACTATCTATGAGATATTCTCATCCTTATTAATTAAAACTTAAAATATCTCACCTTTTCTTTTTTAACAATAATGAATCGCTTGTTCAGTCAAGTCACAACTATACACATGAAAGCTTAATTGTGACTTTATGAGTGTAGCTCATCATTTCAGATTTTATGATTTCATTTAGAATATGCCGCCTTAGGGTCGGTTAAAACTAAACTATATCACATCCTCCCATCTTTTTAAGAAGTCCAACCTTGGTATTGGCACAACTTGAAACTTTCCTCAGGGGGATGAAAACAAAGCCATCTCGAGGCCCCCACTGCACCTCACAGTGTTGTACTAATGATGAAAACTATATGTTACATTGACATCTCAACATTCTCCCACTCACTATTTTAGGATAATGTATTTTTATTTTAACTAATCAATTAATTACTAGTTAAAATAATAACTCCATGAATATTTTATTATCAGTTAATCCAATCTCATCGGTTTAAGTTCATTTAATTTCTGAAGCTAATGAGTCATAATTAGGTGAACTTAGATTAACTAATTAATTATATTTATCAAACTTTTAATAAAATTCTTTTACTAAAGTCGGTTAACTTGAAGGTTACTACAACCTTTAGTGTGTTGTGATTACTAAGTTTTAACAAGTTAAAACCTAGCAGTTTACATGCAATTGATTTTATAAAATAATACATATAAACATATTAGGACAATCCTAATAAATCATGTTACAAATGAGATGCATGATTAAAAAAATTGTGTGAGATTTTCATGTATGGCATGTGATCGACTAATGCATGGACATGTTATCAAACATAATAATTGAACAATTATTTAATAATTAAATAAAATAAGAATGGACCGAGTGACTATTAGATATTTCTAAATTACAATCCTTGAAATAAAAAAATTACAAAGCAGATTTCAAGAATACATATTTTTCAAATATTGTCTTCTCCTCCTGATGTCCATCTTCATAATTTGCAAACTTTGAACAAAACCCTTTTTAATTAGAAAAACTATTTTTATTAATTAAAATAATTTCTATAATTATCCCTTTTAATATAGTTGACTTTGACTTAGTCAAATAAATACTTTATTTGATCTGGTCAAACCCAATCAGCCTATTAATTTTTAATTTGTATAAAATAAAAAATTAATAATTAATTTTAAAATTACATTAATTTTAAAATTTAAATGAATAATTAAAAGAGTTTGAGTTTTAATGAAACACTTAGGTGATAGAGTTGGTTGCATGGTTTACTAGAAACCTTTCTAAAACGTGACAACAATTGTCACCAATGATAGGACTCTCCGATCGTCGCCCATCACCACCGCTGCCTGTCTCACTGCCGGCAGCCGCCTGTCGCACCGGACATCCATTGTTCACCGCCAGTACAGTACTAAAGGCATTGTTCACATCCAGCGAAACAGTAACTTTCTGGCATGAACAGTATTTTCATGGATGAACAGTATTTTCGCGTGAACAATATTTTTTTCCTTTCATCTCGTGCTTTCTTCATCTTATCGTGTTCGGAATAATAACAATAATATTCAAAATATAATTACAAAAATTCTTACGCCTCAATTCGGCTTTCAAGATCTAGGAAAAATTAAAATAAAACCTAACCCAATAATCACCATACAATTAACGATCCATTATTTTTCATACATTCAAAAAGCATAACCATCAATCATCATACTTATCTCATATTATATGAATAATGCAAGAAAACTCACACAGTATTTAACATATAAATATATAAAGACCGTTCTGATACCACTTGCTGGTTGTCACGGGCGCGTGCGCAGCGGAAGCATGGAGGCTCGTGACCTTTTAAAATAAAATTAAACTTTTAATTAAAATCAAAACTTTTAATAAAACAAAACTTGCGCAACGCCACAATGACCAAATAAAAACTTTTATTGAAAACCTTTTTTCAATCGACCATGATCGATTATATATTTATAAGTTAAATCTACAATATACAAGATTAAGAATCATATACCTCTTGTAGTCTATATCAAGTGTTTTTGCAAGAACCAATCGATCCTCCGTTCCTACGAAATCATTCCAACGATCAGTAGATGCCGAGATTCACACCAAGATCTTCTAAGTCAATCGTCAACGCACTAAGACTTGTGTGAGCACGTAGAATATTAAAATAACTTTTTCTGTCTCTAGATGTTCTCAACGCATGAGATCTAGAGATTTACTGAGAAAAACTTTAGTGAGACGATTCTCTAAAAGAACGTGATGATTTATTCTTTTAGAGATTTCATTAACGTTTAATCACAGAAGAAAATCTTTCTGACAACAATCATGTTCTCAATTCAACTCTTGATTAACGAACTGATGATCTGATCAACTTATTCTCTCCTCTTTTTTAACAACCATTGTTAGAATAATATATGTATATATTCTAGATAATAGCGTAGCAGATGTTTAGAGATAAACTGAAATAATATTTAATTATAAAATTACCAAGGCCCACTATAAATTGTGCACAACAGTAGTGCCACACAGCACTGTAGTTGCCGTGAACCAGCACAGTACCTCATGGCACAACTGTAGTGTCATGTGGCACTATAATGTTACACACTCACTACTGTAGTGCCACGTGGCACCACAATAGTCCATGTCAATTTATGATGCCCTATCAGTGATTGACACGTGGTAATTATTGTGAATTAAATATTTATTTTAATCAGATAATTATATAGATATCAGTTAATTCAAAATTAACATATCTGATTATNAAATTATATTTAAATATATAAATGATTTAATTAATTAATCACACATAATTATCTCATAATTATGTACTTGGCTCAGAATAAAAATTCATTTTACAAGTCAGTCCTTTTCTTATGTCTTAAAATATTCACACTCTAGACAACGTAGTATAGAGGTGACTTGGAGATCATGAACCTATAATCCTAAGCTCTAATAAACCTGATTATTAATTAAACTCTTTAATTATTATTTATTAATTCAATTATTACTCCACTATAAATATGGAATTACACTCTTATTGATTATAAAATATATTTACAGAGTATTCTCATATAGTCCACTGACATAATCATTTCATGTAGTTATGTCCTTTAATTATTGGTTCGTAAATTAGAACTGGTCAAAATTATCATTTTACTATTCTAATTACCTCTTGATCCTTAAGTACAATTAATCAACTAGTGAATGACCAATTTATAATCTTATTATAAATTTGAGCTCAATAACCATTCAGTTTCAGAAATAACACTTAAGAGAATCAATATACAATCCGTTAAGAAAGCTTAGATTCCAAATCTTGTAAGATCATGTGCTCAGCCATCCATATCACTGATTTTCCAAAACAAAAGCCCCTAGTCTGATTAACAAACAGACCTTAACGAGTGAATCAAAAGATCCAGTAAACATGCATAGGAGTTCATGACTACTCAAGATTCAGGCTGATATACATATGATCATCGAATTGATGTGTATTAAATTTTATGATAAACGACACTCCAATAAAGTATTAATTCATATCGATTCTGTCATATATAATCTTATCATATAAAATCCATTCACCAAGATATCTATCCACATCAATGATCTGAACCTAGATCACACACATTCATAATACTTAGTGAACCGTACTAACAAACCATTCATTAAAGATTTCATACTTTAATATGTTGCTGACAATTTTATTCATTATCTATGATCTTAATCCTCTCGTACTAATACAAGATCATAGTCTCATAAATGAATATGAAATTTTTAGATATTTATATTAATTATTCATTAATTATTTAAAAGAACAATTATAAGAAAAATGTAATCATTTTTAAATTTCGTATCAAAATATTAATACACATCTTTTTGAGAGTATAACGCTAACAAATTTTTCATTTTAAATGGATCATCTATCCAAAGAACCCGCCGTATTAAGGAAGTCTTCAACAACGTAATAGAATTAAAAATAAATATAATATATTTTTCTCCAAAATAAAAGTAGAAATAATGACGAAACCAAACCTAAAGAGCTTTAAATTATCGATACAATTGGTAAACTTTTCTCATGTCCCATAAAATATTTTTTAAAGGTAATTAGATTTCAACCAAAGAAATCACGAGAAAATAGATAAGAGTATACCCCGTTTTGAGTTCCTAATATTTCTAGCAAAAAAAATATATCTACCTATGCTTCGATTTTTTTTTAGCAAAAATAAATTCTATATGGCTAGAAGTCGATTACAAAAAAAATCTAGACATGAATTACAAGACTAGTAATGTACAATCTAAAATCAATAGATTAATGGAACAATTAAAAATTCATTGATGAATTAAAAAGATAAAATACAGCTCATGTGAGACAACTCCTCCACTCGTTCAAACAAACATTATCGCGTTAGCTAACTCGTCTAGCTGGTACAATGGATTATATAATGTTTGGTCATGTTTAGTAGTCAGGATAGTACTGTATTAAATCTATCGGATTGGGCTGTATTGGATTAAATAATGTAGTCCAATGTTTGGTGGTGTATCGATTAAAAAACTGTACTACTTGAACACCGTTTGGTATATGATAGTACTAAATTATAAAATCATCTTTTATTGCTCTGAAACTACATCTTTTTTATATTTTCGATCACAAAAAAATCATATTTCCAAGAAGCCAATACATTCCACAATATTAATCGATACATTCAATTATTAAATAAAATGTGAATATTAAATAACTATGTAGAAAAAGAATCTATCAAAAGAAAATTCAAACCCTAAAAATCCTAGCTGAGGTAGTGAGGAGAAATGGAGAAAGGAATTTCTTTTACTCTTAGTTCCGTCGAGTTCCAAGGATTAGAGTCGTATTAGTTAATACGATGATAAGCGTACTATTTAGTCTGATTGTATTAGTTCATCTAGATAGACTGTCAAGTCAAACATAAGACAATACTAAAATAATATTGTCTAGTTTTTTAGTACTGTCTAATACTGACAGTCAAACAAGTTCGAGGCAAAGGGGCCTTTTTAGGGTCTTAGGGATAGAGGGACTTGAACCCTCACGATTTTTAAAGTCGACGGATTTTCCTCTTACTATAAATTTCATTTTTGTCGGTATTGACATGTAGAATGAGACTCTATCTTTATTCTATTCTCGTCTGATTAATCAGTTCTTCAAAAGATCTATCAGATTATGATGGAGTGAATCATTTGATTAATGAATATTTGATTTTTTTTCTAACTTAGAGATTGAAATTGATTCACAACAATTCGTTCATTTTTCATATATCATTTTTGATAGAATATAAAAAAATCTTTTAGTCAAATAATGAAATAAACAATACATGACAAAAAGATAATGAATAAAAATTGGTGTTTTAGAAATGAAATTATTAGTTCGGCTTGTATAGAAACCTGGCCCCAACTTATATATGCTTCCACTAGGAAAGCTAAGATATAATTATTTAGCAACAATTAATTATTAGTGTTTGGAAGAATTTTATTTTATAGATAAATAGATATGAAATTTTTTTCATTAGTTTAAGGTATTTACTACGAATTCCAAAGTGCTTAATTATCTTTAAAGCCACTTTTATGTAGTAACAGAATAAATTATCCATCTATTTAGGGTTTAGGGTGTGTTTGTTGATATTTATGACTAGATGTATTTTTATACATTAAAATAATTATATCTTAGTACATAGTTATAGCATATATATTTTTTAATAAATACTTAAATACTTGAATACATTTTAAAGCACATTTATATGCACCTAGAAATATTTTATAAATATTTTAGGAAACACTAGACTATGTATTTCTTGTAAAAATATTTTCACATACCAAAACGTATTTAAAATAATGATGTTTATTAAGTATATGATTAAAATATCATCTTTAATGCATTAACATATTTTTAGATGAAACGATCTCAACATACTTTTATGTGTATATTACATTGACTGATTTAATACATTGCATTGGAAGTATATATTATATTGTTTACAATTCATTTTACAAAATATTTCCAAGACCATAGCAATATATTGAATTAAACTAGTGCGCTTTAACTAATATAATTGATAGATATATGGAAAATTAAGAAATATGATCACTTTTTTTATTATTTTAGATAAGGGCCCAAAATTTTTACTTGTACAAATGATGGATTTTTCCTTCTTCTATCTCCATTCGTCTTCTCCATTCATGTATGCATATTTCTTCTCTCCCTTCGTCTTTACATCTTTCTTTTCTACATTCATCTCTGCATCTTTCTTCTCTCCCTTCGCCTTCGTCTTCTTCCTTTGTCTTCTTTGCTTCTTTCTTCTTTGCCTCTTTCTTCTTCTCCATTCGTCTTCTCCCTTCATGGTTTGTTTTTGAGTCTCGTGATATATTTTTTCTGATTTTATGTGTTTTTTATTTTTGATTTTCTTGATTTTGTGGATTTATCATCAATTTATTGTATGATTTTGTGATTTTGTGATTTGATTTCTATTTTTTTAAGATTCTAGCGAGAGAGGTGAATAAGTAGAGGTGGGTTTGAGTTTTATTTCTAGATTTATGAGATCATAACATATGATAAATAAAAATATACTATAAATATACTACGATATATTGATGGTATATTAAAATATACTATGACATTTAAATATATCATTGTATACCACAAATGATATATAAAAATATACTACAATATATTGATGGTATATTAAAATATGCAATGTTATTTATATACCATAGTACACTTGTACATAACCTTTTTTTCAGTCTAAAAAAAACGACAATTAGAGAAAACCTATCGTTCTTGCAAATAGAATTTTTTTTGCCATTTTATTCCTTATTGTTCAAAAATGAACTATTTCTCTAACTGAATCGTTAAAAAAAAAGTGTTTCTAAATGAAAATACTCTCTCGGAACTAAAAAAAGTACCCACGAGGTGAATATTTTGAAAAAATGAAGGCACTCATTCCTTAGCAAACGGGAAAAAGAAAAAATGAAGATAAATAGACAAAAGATACATAATACGTTGATGTTTGAATAAATTTAGTTACGGATATTCCAACCTATTTGAGTAACTATGATTCACATCAAGTTTTATTTAAGTAAATAATGTGTTGATAATTCATGTTATTGCTTTATTATTCACTCAAATGATTTCAAATACATGCTAATTAATTTATAAATGATTAACACATTATCAATCAAATAAATAAATTTGACCTGTGGAGAATTATCAATCTTTTAACTTCAACATTGACATGGAAAATGTTCTCAAATTTGTACTTCTAGGATTATCAAGTAATTATTTTTATGAAGTAATACTCAATCTATTAGGCCTCAAACTGGAGTTCTGAGTTTGAGCTGCTCTATCCTAATTTGGTAGATTGTAAACTTTTGGATAATGACATCCATCTCTCTTCCAAGTTGCCTTAATTACACGAGCATTTTATCTAGTTTTAGAACCTCTACTAATACCCTTTCTATTTTTATTTTACCTGCATACAAGTACATACTTTTTTTTTTCAAAAAACCTTCACGACTTGCCCTTTTAGAAAGAAACTAATACTAACATATCAATTTTATTTGCTTATGCACCATTACCTTTCTATACTAATAAATAAATTTCATATTCTTTTCTTTTTAGCTCCAAATTATAATGGTTGAATCAAATAGTAGTGAGACATCGATTACATAAAGACATCTTTTACCTTTCAATAAAGTTGAAAACTAGTGAAATTAAATGAGGTGTTCATCTAATTAAGACGAACTAAAAGAGTGGTGGTTGTAATTTACCTATATTTTCTAAAGAAGATGAAACTATAGGCCTCATATGGAGTTCGAACTTTCTAAAGAAATGAGGGTAACAAAAGAACAAATAACCTACATATACTGATTATTCTCCAAGCAAGAAAGATATTACTAGGATAACAAAATAACAAATAACCTACAGACACTAATTAAGAAGTACCATCTCCAAAACAACTTTCACCATTATGTTAATGGAAAACTCTATGGTACTGTACGGTACCAATATCGGGGATGATCAGGTAGAATCACCCCGGCACCGTACACAGAATTACGCAAAGCTAATATATAGCCTAAGACTTGGCAAATATACTATTTGAGAAAAAGGAAAGCATAATCTTAATATGATTCCATAAAATTAGAATGTACGAAATTCAATAAATTGCATATTGCAACAACGCAACACACCGACAAGACTAAGATAGTCAAGTGACATTCTTTCCCACCACCTACAGAATTTCAGGAAGAAGCTGGAAAACACCGGTACCCGGACTTCTCTATTGTTGCACATTGACAACATCCTAATATTTCTCTGCCACTAGGAGCTTGAGAAGATCAATGCAAAACAGAAAACAAAAAATATCATCTAAAAGAACTAATATAAAGTTGTACAACCCCAAACCCCCTCCCCAAAGGACTAAACTGAAAAGGAAATTACCTGCCCTGATCTTCTTATCTGCATCTGGTAAGAGTTATATTCGAATTGGCATAAAAGTTCTCGGAGTGGTCTATTGTAGAAAAGGTGTTGCATTGAACAACGGCGGATCTAAGAAAACTCTGTCACGGTCATGGCAGGAGCACGTGTTTTCAAAATCATTTCTTCGTACTCATCTGTAGGATTTGATAGAGCCACAATGGCACCACCTGCTCCTATTGAAGCTTCACCTTCATGTAAAACCACCGTTCTTATTACAATATTTAGATCGAACCGCTGGTTATATGAGAAATAACCAATGCAGCCTGAATAGATACCCCGTGGACTACTTTCTACAGAATCAAGAATTTCCATTGATCTCACTTTCGGTGCTCCTGTCATTGAACCCCCGGGAAATGCTGCTCTTACACAATCGACGGGGCTTACATTTGACTGTTTTTTTCCACGAATTGTACTTACCATTGTATGGACAGTTGCATATGACTCCACGTCCATAAGATGGGGGACGTGAACAGAGCCCGGTTCACAGACACGACCAAGATCGTTCCTCAGAAGATCAACAATCATTAGATTTTCAGCTTGATCTTTCTCACTGTTTGGACAGAGGGATCGAGAGAGAGTTAGTTATAGCAAACGTGACTTTGGCAGGAGCATTTTTTGTGTCCTAACTTCCTGAGAATCTTAATTTGAGAATTTTAAGCTGTATCAATCATATTTACTTGGTGAGACGCATTGCTTCGTGTGCGGAATTTAGCTAAGGATAAGACCACTATGCAATAAGCAAAAGAATAAGACCTATGCTAAAATTTAGTAAATATATTACCTGAGCTGCAGCTGAAGTTTGAGTCTTTCATCTTCCTCTATCGTGGTGCCTCGTGCTATAGTGCCTTTAATGGGCTTTGCCTCCAATATGCCATCTCCATCCAACCTAAGGAACCTCTCTGGTGAAGAACAGCAGATGGACAGATTTTCCTTTGAAAAATCAAGCCACGCTGAGTATGGTGCTGGATTCCTTTCTCTTAGTCTAAGATAAAGCTCGAGGGAATCAATTTCCCGAATCCTTTTCCTAAATTGAGTCGTAAGACACAATTCATAACTTTCTCCATCTCTAATGTATTTCATACAGCTTTCAACATCCTTAATATATTGCTCTTGTGATTTCTCAGCCACAAAGCCTGCCTTAGACAGGGAAAATGATGTATTCTGTGAAGTATACACTTTTGACTTCTTTGTTGCAGAGCCTTTTAATCTAATAAGCGTCTCTTCTGCGTCATCTAGCCATGGTGTTGTGAGAGTGCATTTTTCATGTAAAGCCATTATGTAAACATCATCATTATGGTGATCGATGACTAAAAGATTATCAGCAAAAAAGAAGCAAGCATCTGGAATGCTGGATTGGTGACGGTTAGATGCCACGGTGCATTCAACTTTGAGCCCATACCTGCCGGAAATCAAAATCAGTGTGCTTATAGTCAAGGCAAGTCCTTAGCAATGTACTGTGACACTGCAAGTATAAAATAACTTTAACAAATTCTAATGGTTTAATTTTAAAAATACTTCAAACTTCATAACGGAAAAAGAAAATAAAAAGGATTGTTTAAAGCCTGAGTAAGGCTGCATATCAATATATTAAATCTTTTCAATTGGGACAAAAGATGAAATACGGTCGAGGAAAAACTTTTCGATTGGCTTTTACCAGTATGATGTTTTAAAGTCGCTGCTTGGCTTTGACCAGTATGATGTTTTAAAGTCGCTGCGACTTGATTAAAGCAATTGGCAAATAGGTCTAAGTATTTTTTTTAAGGTCTAAGTATATTGATTTGGAAATACAAGTAGATATCAAAATTGTAGTGGAGCCAACATGAGTTTCTACTAAGATTGAGGAACAGTGTCCAATTAAATTTGGTCGGAAATGCCTAGTAAGCAATTTCTTTTAAACACTCTGTGGTCATGTTGGTTTGCAGACCCTTCTAGTTCTAATAGAGATATATATGGAATTGCAGATTATCAGAAAAATAACTGTGAGTGTAATTTCATACCCGAGGTAACCAATATAGCCACCCTGGAAGTCAAATGGGAGCCCTGCATAATCTTCTTCGTCATAACGAAATGAAAGAAGCTCCTAACATAGTTCAAATAGCAAGGACTAGATCTTAATACAATAATCCCCAAAAAGAAAAGGAATAGAGAGTTCAATTTTAATTGATTCCATCCACGAGTATCATCCACTAGCAACAATAGACAGGACAGTGAAAGAAGCACTTCTCCTTAAAATCAATAACATGAAAACTTTGTTAAATGTATCCCTTTTACTTATTGAAACAGGACATAACAAGAATGGTTGGGAGTGGGACTACAAACAAAGAATGGAGAAGACTAGGTCCTCCAAAAAAGAGAAAGAGCTGACACACATTAGACCAAGAGGACCAAGAAGTTCATGTGTTTTACATTGTGGATATTCGTATAACTGCCTTTAACTGTTGAAGTGACCAACTATTGAGAAAATCACAGGCAAGAAATTGTTGCGGTTAGGGTTTTTATATCGAAATTCGAAGCATCAACTTTCTAGCTCCATAAAGCCTCACAACATAAATGAACACATGTAGCTAACAATCTCACTAGGGGTCAATTTGCATCTTCACAGTAGAGGAAACAAGCTTACCCTCAATCACATAAAGTAGCTCCAACAATATTGTCGAGAGATATTTCAAGCATTACCTTCCATTAAATTGTGATATAGACAAGAAGCAATATTCAGAAAACTGCACGGTTTTGGAACTATACATGCGGCATGCCCTTACCTTTGTTATGTGTCTTTGACAAAACTATTTAGTCAATGGGAACTCTTTAGTACATTATACCAGTTTGTGTTTTTCCCTTTAGATCTATCTATAATTATTATTTGTCGGTTATGGATAGACCACATATGTATGAAGTATGAAGTATCACGTATATAAGTTGCAGAAACACAGTATTTATCTATCACCAACCGAAAATGTCAACTAATCTGCCAAGCCAGAGTAAGTTGAGACACTAACCAACCAGTTTACCATCAAACCTTAAACATAACATAATTATATATTTCACTTCTCTTCGAAGAGGCTGCCTATATATCAGAGTAAGCAGAGACCCATAGGGCTTCATCCATAACAGAAGCTCAACAAAACTAATTGCACATAGCAATGTAGATAATAGTTGTTTTATCAGCAAAAGACTAGCATATAATGTATAATTAGCACGCCTAAAACGTAACGACCAGAAGTTATATCCATATCAAGTTAAAAAAAAAACATCTTCCAAAATACCTTGTTCAAAAAGTCAAAAAAACCATCTTCCAAAATTGTACTTCTCGTTGAGCCTTTGGCATCTTCAATTGATAAATAGCCACCACCTTTAAGGGACAGGTCACTGAAAAATGAGGCAACTATACATGTAACCATTCTCTCAAAAGTTCACAAAGTACAATAACATATTGATTTAGGGATCAAATTATAAAAAATGATATTAGAAACGAGGACCGGTCCCTTAAATATAGGTAAAAAATTTGCATGGATTTTGTTCAAACCTTTTATCTGACAACTGAAATGTCACCTGCTTCCATAGAGATCCGCCTTTCCCCCCCATGAATGAAAAACGTGCTCGCCCCTACAATTTTTGAGGTACAAGAATAATATTAGATTTTCCATGGCAGAAATAAAGTCTGATCTTTACTTGAACTATATTGTCATTAATTATGATGTTAGATGATGTGAAAGACTACACGTATATCTAATGGATAAAAGATGGACGACGCATATAATTATAACATACTAGATGTCGACAAAAACAATTTTGTATAATTCAACTTCCAATTATTTACACGTAATATTCAGAATCAAAGAAAGATTTCTCATAAATCATCCTTCTTAAGATCTTTCCTTCTTAATACATCTAATATAAGCTCTTCTTAACATGTGTTACCCTATGAGCCTCAACTCTACTCTACCTTGTGGGAAAAGTATAGGCTGGCAAATACAACAATCGGACACATATAACAGCACCACACGCATATCAAGTCAACTGAACAGTAGTTTAGCATAGAACTACAAAACCCAATATTGTATTCCTTTAATCTTTGAGGTTTATATATTACACACCAACATAATCGAGAGTACAATTTTGACAAGTCTTACGACATTTTTGGAAAACATTGGCATTTGATGTGGAACATAATTAAAAAAGCAAACTGTTGCATTCAGCCATATGGAAAAGTGCCCAAAACAGAGTAGCAAAACCTTTATGTGAAGATCACAGCAAACACAGAATAAAGCTGGAGTAGAGGAATATTTGGGCAACTTTTTCAGTAGGTCAGTAAAAGATTAAATAAATGAAGGAAAAAATTGAACCTTCTCTATTGAAGAGCTGTCCAGCCAAAAGGTGTTTTCAGCCTTCTGTAGCCCAAATAATTGACAAAATATATTTCTTGCTCCACCAACTTGACTAGCCAAGCTCTCAAATTTTCTCCACCTCAACTTCAAAAATTTAACACTATCACTGGGATATGAAAGATTGCCAACATCCAATATGTCAACCCATTTGCAGTTATCTACTTTATGCACTGCATTGCTACTTTTAAAATGTTGCACAAGTAATTGGTTGCTAGCATTATTCATTATTGACTCACTTCTTGGAACTTCATTGAAAAATCGACCTTCGTGAGACACCTGCATGCATGCTAAAAAATCTTTTACTCCTTGGAAAAAATCTGTCTCAATATCAATGTGCAAACCGGAACACAGAAATACATCCAAAAAAATCAAAACACACACAAACATAAACAAGGCAGAGTGTGAGGAACAAAACACAGTTTCACTAAACAGTGGTGAGAATTTTTATTACGAGAGTTGCTTTACCAGCATTATGAACATTCCCTTGCTCGGCAATTGATTGTCTCAATCTTAGCCAATAATCCTCTGTTATATTTCTAAAATTCTTGAATATCTGCCTCCCATAACATGTCCCAACACTCTCTGGATGAAACTGAAGGTCAAGAGAAGATAAGTAGTAAATCATGTAAGACAAAACCTAAGAGAAAAACAAATAAAACGTCCCTTCACACACCTGAACGCCGTAATGAGGCCTGGTGGAATGCATGATCCCCATAAGAATGTTTCTGCTTTGGGTTGTGTTAGAGCAGCTAGAAGGCCAAACACTTGAATTTCCTAATTCTTTTGAGACGTCATTGCCTGAAATGTCAATCCTAGGCTCGCTCTCTTGAGCATTATCTGAGGAATGAGGAGGCTTCCCAGACATGAGGAAAGAAAGTGCATCTGCGGAAGAGGTCCATGATATAGGAATAAGCTCCTTTGGAAGTGATTCAAAATCTATAACAAGTGAATGATATCGAACAACCTGCAGGAGTCAACCAAGCAAAGTTCAAGCTAATATCATAATTGCCATATTAGCATGATCCTCATGACAAGCAATTCCAATGAGAACAGGACAGCATTTCCCTGAGCCTATCACAAATCTTTGGAAATTATTAAACACCTATATAATAGTAGAAACTGCCATAACTTGTCTTGTAAATAGATGTTCCAATTAACCATGCAATTTTAATTTGTTCAAGCAATTTTGATTAAAACTAACCCATACATTATTTTAATGTATTTGTAATGAGGAAAGATTTTATACTGTATGAAACTACAATATAATATTCTCCATGAAAATTTGAATTCTTTTGACATCCTATTGTTTTTTACATCCTATTGTCTAACAAAAAGGAAGCAAGCTAGAGAATAACAGCATTATTGATTACTGTAATAAACATTAAAATATCACAGTAACAAGTGTTCCATTAAAACCGGCTGGAATTTTTCAATAACACTCCATTTTCTATTGGATGTTAAAAAACAAAACTGGAGCAGGGACGGATACCCCCATGGAAAATCATCTGATCACATAAGACTCGTTGACAGATAAAATGCTTCAAACATATAAAGACTGCTGACCTTGAATCCTGAATTTTTTCCAGAAGGAATGTCGTTAAACAGTCTGCAACCATTATGCTCAATTTCACTGGAAAACAATAATATCAGTGACGGGGATACAGGTTGGTAACATTCAGAAACCAAAACTGTCCCATTCAATTATATAGTTCACAATAACAGCAATAAAAGAGAAACTAGTTGATAAATCAAATTCATCAAACCATCTTTTAGTTACATGGCATGCATCCATGACTATGAATGTGTTTTACCATATAAAACATCCAAATGCACCCAAACAACTTCCTTAAAATGTCAAATATACATACCTTAGGCGTCCATGGACCGGCTCAGTTGCATGGACAATTTTAGCACCATGCACATAACCTAAAGCCTGCCAAACAACAAGTCATCCACGTATTCATGGAAAATCATCCAAAAAGAACAGCCTTTTAGAGGACGGAAAAGAAAATACCTGGTGTCCAAGACAAACACCAAAAATAGGAATATCCTTGCATTCGAGGAGCAAACGAAGACATATTCCTGTTAGCAGAAAGAAACTGGATCAAAACAGCCATTCCTCCACAAGTACAATTTTGGCTAGCCTAGAGAACAAATAACAACTACTATATTTTTCTCCGCAACATATTGGTTGGGTGTCTGCAGAATAGAGCATGTGAAGATATTTCTTGCATCAGTCTCACCTACATCATTTGGGCATGTTGGAGAACCAGGTCCCGGTGATATAACAATATTATCAAAAGCTTTTTCTTCATATAAGTGATAGCATACTTCTTCCCATGTCCAACCATCATTTTTCACAACTACGGGAGGCACTGATCAAAAATTAAAAATGAAGAAACAAAGATGTTAAAACAATTGGCATGCACATAATAATCTTGAATCAACCACATCCACTTCAACATTGGCAACCTCTCTCGTTACCTAATGGCATAACTGGCAAAAAAGTTTGCATCCAATTGTTTTGTTTGAGTTGTACGTTAACTTCTACATATTACTCAAGAGAAGATTAGTTCAGTTTTTGGACTCTGAAATCAAGAGGAGCCAAGTTAGTTAAATTAACTTTTGTACCATATGTAGTTGCAAAAATAAAAAGTTTTGTACTACGATTTGTTTTTATGCTAAAGATAAAATTTTAAAAGTTTATCACTTCCAGTTTACGCAGATCAATATGACTTGTATCACTAGACCCGCAGGAGCATTTTTACCCTCTGTACGAAAATAACAACTAACGTAGTGCATATATAAACTCAGGCGAGTAGCATAAATAAACTGCTTCAAGCTTCCTTGAAGTGTACTTCATGGAAATTGAAAACAGAGAAGAAAAATAAAATTCTCCTATAAATTTTATTGAGTACGATTAACCCTAATATATACAGGTTTTACTACCTAAAATATATACCTAAGAATCTGTAAAGATAACCAGAAATCAGGAAACAAATCTGAAAAAATATCTGCTACAAATCTGCAAAAATAAATCCCTAAACTAACTCCTAAAAAACTGGAACACCATAACAAAAAAGATATTGCTGTCAACAGCTGTCAACACTCCCCCTCAAGCTGGCAAATATATGTTTGTCATTCCCAGCTTGTTTACTAGCACTTCAAAGCTCGGTTTAGGCAGCCCTTTTGTTAGCACATCTGCTACTTGCTGTTTTGTAGGCACGTAGGTCATGCAAATTACACCCTCTTCTATCTTCTCCTTGATAAAGTGTCTATCTACTTTAACGTGTTTTGTTCGATCATGATGTACTGGATTGTGCGCGATGCTTATTGCGGCTTTATTGTCACAATATAACTTCATAGGATAGCACTTTTAATTCTTCCATTAGTCTCTTTAACCATATTAGTTCGCAAGTCCCTTGTGCAAAAGCTCTAAATTCTGCCTCTACGCTGCTTCGGGACACAACTGATTGTTTCTTGCTTCTCCAAGTAACTATGTTTCCCCAAACCTTTGTACAATAATCGGACGTGGACCCTCTGTACTCAACAGAACCTGCCCAATCTGTATCTGTAAAAGCCTCCACATTTCTAATTTCATTTTTCTCAAAGAACAAGCCTTTACTAGGTGTACTTTTTAAATACCTCAAGATTCGATAAACTGCTTCAAGATGTTCTTCAAATGGAAAGAGCATGTACTGGCTCACTACACTAACTGCGAATGCAATATCGGGTCTCGTGTGAGACAAATATATCAGTCTGCCCACCAGTCGCTGATATCTCCCCCTATCCACTGGAATTCTATCATCTGCTCTTCCAAACTTCATGCTCAGATCTATGAGTGTTTCGGCTGGCTTGCAGCCAAGCATTCCTGTTTCTTTTAACATGTCTAATGTGTATTTCCTTTGAGAAATCAGAATACCTCTCTTGCTTCTTGCCACTTCCATCCCTAAGAAATATCTTAGTTGTCCGAGGTCTTTGATTTCAAATTCCCTTCCAAGGACCTTCTTCAACCGCTCCATTTCTTCTGTAACATCTCTGGTTAATATGATGTCATCTACATAAGCTATCAAGATAGTCTTTTTTCCATTTTGAGAGTGTTTGAAAAAAAGAGTATGGTCTTTTTGGCCCTGATTGTACCCTTGTCTTTTTACTGATTTTGTAAAACGATCAAACCAAGTCTTTGGCGATTTCTTTAAGCCGTAGAGGGATTTTTTCAACTTACACACTTTCCTATCACCATTTGCTCCTTCAAAATCAGGGGGAAATCCATATATATACCTCCTCTTCAAGCTCTCCATTAAGGAAAGCATTCTTGACATCCATCTGATGTAGAGGCCAGTCAAGATTTGCTGCTAGAGATAGTGACACCCTTACAGTATTTAACTTTGCAACTGGAGCAAACGTATCGGTGTAATCTACCCCAAAAGTCTGTGTAAACCCTTTTGCGACCAGTCGGGTCTTGTACCTTTCTATTGCACCGTCTGAGTTATACTTTATGGTAAACACCCATTTGCATCCTACTAAACTCTTCCCTTGTGGTAACTCCACAACATTCCAAGTTCCATTCATTTTTAAAGCTTTCATTCTTCAAGTACAACAACCTTTCATTCTGGTCTTTCAAGAGCTTCTTGAATATTTTTTGGAACTTCATTTTTTTCAATTTTTTCTGCCAAAGCTCTAAATGCTGGTGACAATCGGCTGTAAGATAAATAATTAGATAAAAGATGTTGTGTACATGCTCTTACACCTTTCATTCTGGTCTTTCAAGAGCTTCTTGAATATTTTTTGGAACTTCATTTTTTTCAATTTTTTCTGCCAAAGCTCTAAATGCTGGTGACAATCGGCTGTAAGATAAATAATTAGATAAAAGATGTTGTGTACATGCTCTTACACCTTTTCTGAGAGCTATTGGAATGTCCAGGTCTATAGGCTTAGTGTCTACTGATGGCAGGCTTGAAGTATCAACAATATCAGCTGTTTCAATTTCAGATTAAGTATTTACCCGTGAATTGGACTCTTGGCAACGTGGCTGGCGCGTGAAGGGCTGTACTTCTTGAGACTGCTTGTTTCTTCGGGAATAAACATGAAGTACTGTTTGTTGTTGACTAGGCTTTTGTGAATCTCCCCCTGTTTCTAAATCAATTTTTGTTGTGACATAATTGGAGAATTTGTGTTTGGTGGTGGTTCTTGTAGGGTGGAAACAACTGGAAGAGGAATAGAGAAATCTCAAAGCCTATCTTCCCCTAATGTCTCCCCCTGAAGATTGGGATTTGGGTAGAAAGGTTGGTCTTCAAAAAAAGAGATGTTCTAAGGAAACAAACAATTTTTTAGTGGTTGGACAGTAGCACTTATACCCCCTTCTGATTTGGAGAATACCCTACAAAGATGCACTTTATGGCTCTATGATCTAATTTCCCTTTGTTTCTGGCTGATATTGTGGACAAATGAAATGTGCCCAAAGGTTTTTAGAGGCAAGGAAGTGATCAACCGAGTTTGTGGATAGGACTCGAGTAAGATGTTTAAAGGTGTTTTGAATTGAAGAACTCTAGACGGAAGTCTATTTATCAAGTAAGACGCGGTTTGAATAGCCTCACCCCAAAAATGTTTAGGAACATGAGTAGTGAACATGATAGCACGAGCAACTTCCAACAGATGGCAATTTTTGCATTCCGCAATACCATTTTGTTGAGGGGTTTTGACACAAAAACTTTGATCGAAAATCCCATTTTCATTGAGATAGTTACCAAGAATAGAACTTAGCCTCACAATTCAAATCTTTTGTCAATTTGCTAATAGACACTAGATTGCATGTTAAATTTGGAACTTGAAGTACAGACTTCAGTGTCATATTAGAAACTTCAATAGTTTTTTCCAGCAACAGATGATAGAGATCCATCAGCTATACGAATTTTCAAATTTTCAGAGCATGGAGTCTGCACCTATGACATCCAGTCATATGATCAGAAGCCCATGAGTCTATGATCCAAGGGCCATTAACATCAGATTTTGCACTTAGAGCAGAGAGATAATTACCTTTTTGCGCTATAAAGTAGTTTGGCACAAAATTTAGCATACTTGATTGAGATGCTTGGGATTGAGAGAGAAGGGCTTGTAGTTATTCAAGTTGTCCCTTGCTAAAAATTGATCCTCCTAGCTTGTCTTCCTCTGAAATAGCTTGAAAAGCTCTGCTTTGTTCACCTGGTTTGCGTGGCTTCCAATTTGCTGATTTTCCATGTATCTTCCAGCATGTCTCTTTAGTATGATACGGGCGTTGACAATGATCACGCCAAGCTCGGTCATTCTTCCGATTTCCACATTCTCCATAATAAGTAGAGTCATACTTTCTAGAGACGAGCAAAATTTTAGGATAAATTATCTGAGACAGATTCTTTAGCTCCTCCTAGCATGACCGTTTCGACTTTCTTCCCTTCTCACTTCTGTAAAGGTCTCTCTAATGTTTGGAAAAGGTTTAGTTCCAAGCACCCGACCTCGAACTTCATCTAACTCTTTGTTTCATCCATGAAGAAAGTCAAATACCCTTTCTTTTTCAAGCATCTGCTTATATTTCATACTGTCCTCCGCACAATGCCAATCTGTATCATAAAACATATTCATCTCCTGCCACAACTCCGTCGGTGTATTAAAATATTATGTTACAGAAATGTTACCTTGTTTTGTGTTTCTTAGGGAAGATTTGATCTCAAAGAACTGGGCTGAGTTTTCCAAATCTGAGTACATTTCCTGGACTATATCCCATATTTCCTTCGCTGTTTTGTAGAATAAATAGGTTCGGCCGATCTTAGGTTCCATGGAATTAACTAACCATGCCATAACCACAGAATTTTCTGCTTCCCAAGTCGCATAGCCTGCTTCTCCTTCCTTTGGAGCCTTTGTTGTACCTGTCAGGTAACCAGGTCTGCCTTCACCAGCACAACCGATTGAGACCATTCTAGAAAATTTTCGCCATTGAGTTTGTGCTAAGTTATTTGAAGAGAATGAGAATCATTGGAACCCGAAGCAATAGACGATGGCCCTTTTTTAGATGATTCCGATGAACCATCTCGAGTTGCCCCGCCGGTCATGGCCGTTTCAGCCATTAAAGAAAAAAAATCAGAGAAAGACTACTTTGATACCATGAAAACAGAGAAGAACAATAAAATTCTCTGATAAATTTTATTGAGTACGATTAACCCTAATATATACAGGTTTTAACACCTAAAATATAGACCTAAGAATCTGGAAAGATAACCAGAAATCAGGAAACAAATCTGGAAAAATATCTGCTACAAATTTGGAAAGAATAAGCAGAAAAATAAATCCCTAAACTAACTCCTAAAAAACTGGAACACCATAACAAACAAGATATTGTTGTCAACAGCTGTCAACAGAAATATTAGATTAGATCTTTTTTATAGTTACCTTATCTCTTTTTTCACGGTTACCTTCTTTCTCTTCATGTCCAACCTTTTTTTGTTTTTTATTACTCCTTCAGGTTCATCTTTGAGTTATCATACTTTCGATGATAAAAAATATGTACTTCTAAAGTTGATTAGAGTTATTTATTGATAATGTCATCATAAAAAGAAAAACATGACTGAGTTTTCTGTCCTACTTCTACCTCTTTTAAGTCAAGGTCCACGTGCAAAGTAATAAAACTAGTCTTGGCAGGAAAACGAGTGTGAAAATTCTTACATAAGTAACAAGTGCTTATTTACAACTCAAAATATGCTAAAGAAAAGGTACCAAGAAGTCACATATGAATATTACAAAGAGAAATCTACAAAGGAAAACCTATAGCCCTATAGTAAGCCACAAGCAAGCACAAATATCAATTGTGTATTTGGACAAAACACAAATATTAGATAAATACTTTACCTCCATTGATAACAGACAACTCCTGGTAAATATTATAAGTGTAACTGTCATAGTTGTCAATCAATAATGTCCTCACGAAATCTAGCTTCTGATTAGGCTCCTTTAGCTGTTTCTTCCCTATGAATGATCCTTCTAAACGCCTAGGCATCAAATGACTAGCCAAGAGTGACTTTCTAGTGTAGTGATTAGATGCTTGAATATTCTCTTCTTTGTTGGCACACTGAATCTTGACATAATGTCCAGGCTCAAATGAATTCAAGCTTATCAACCGCATCCTCTCAATACAATGATACTGGACCTCAGAAGATGAAGAATGAAATCTCAAACTCATTGTTGTTCAAGGAGAAAGCCAAATATCTAGTACCAAAGCAAGAAACCTCCGCTTCCTCTGCAACTTCTGCAAGAATCAGACACGTGCAGCCAGAATTACCAATAAAATCCAATCGAAGCATATTTCTTCATTATCAATCAATATGTTGACATATATTCCATATAGTTTAAAAATAAGCAGATATCTCAACTTGACGTATCAAAATTAAATTACTTTCGGCCGTCGCATGGAGTCGAATATAGATAGAGGACAGAATTAGTCATAGAATCTAACAATAATGGCATTTAAACTCTTTTCGTGCTGTAATTTTCACAGACCTTTTATAGGTATCAGCGAAATTATTTTGACTCGTAACTGTCTCGTATCTGTTGTAGCAAAAACTTCAGAGGAAGGTAGAATCATATAATTGATTGCGAACTGAAACCTTTTCAAATTCGCCTTAATGCAAACAACCAAAGTTAAGAGTTCAGCCTTTGTTAAGATATGCATGAATTCATCCGTATACACAAACATACGTACAAGGCAACTTAGAATACAAAGAAAGAGCAAAATCTGAAATGAATATTCTGTTTAGGTGAATGATTGAACAAACATAAATTCTCAAGTACTAAACGAATAACGAAACTAGAATTCAAATAAATAATCACTTGCCTTAGATTAACAAGATGAAATTAAGCTAATAATATGCTAAAACTCAGTTAAGAAATTCCAGCAATCGAAAAGGCAAACGAAAAAGAAAAACATATCATTTTGGAGTCCTTATAGCAAACCTCGGAGCAGAAGAACGCCTCGGTATTGATTGATGGTCGAGGTGGTGGAGGAGGAAAGAAGAATGTGTGGCAGAGAGTGAGATTTTGGTGCGAATTATAATAAAGAGAAAAAAGAACGAAGAGCGAGACCCACTTGTTTGGTGGACCAACCGTCACAAAACGGACAGCCCAGATTCCACTAAAGCGGTCAAATATACTCAGTCCTGTCATTTGAGAGGATCCTCGGCCGGCTGTGTTGCTCCACTCCCATTATTTTCGTTCTGTCCCATAAGGGAGATAATCGGGCAGTTATCGTTAGGGGTAAACAAATTGGTACTCAAATTTGATCGGTTATATAAGATATCTCCGTTTTTTGTCGAATCATAAGTTAAGTTCAGTTAAAAAATCATGTGATTTTGAATCGATCTAAATATGAATAAATTAAAAAAATCATATATATATATATATTAAATTATTTGTTATCCTAAAAAGTAAATCATTCTCTTCGTATCTCTCCCTTTGCGCACTCCATCTCCATCACTCTTTCATTCCTTGAAAATCGAAGCCTCCATTCCCGCTAGTGCACTCCATTTCCATGGATGCTCTGAAAATTTTAGTTTCAGTATCTCTCCCTCTCTGAGCTCTCTCGCACTTAGTCTCTCCATCTATCACTCAATTTAAGCTTCCATTCTTCTCCACTATAGGTTCTCTTGGCAAAACTTAGGGCTGCCCTACAATGAATCTCTTCGTCTTCTTCACGAGCTCTTCTTCTTTGCAATCTCTTCGTGAAATCTTTGAGTTCGTGTGGGTTTCCTTAATTTTGATATTTGGTTACCTTATTTTTCAGATCTGGTTGTTTTCTTGGTTTAGATCTGGTTTCCTTATATATGTATTTGGATCTAGCGTAGAGGTTTGATTTATGATTCAACGATAAATTTCTTCGATCTGGTTATTTTCTTGGTCGATGGTTTACTTAGATCTACATTTAAATCTGGTTTAGAAGCATTCAATGAGTTTAAGCTCCGTTACTTCTTTGTTTTTCTCTTTCTTCATTCCTTCTTGGTTTTGCCCATTACTAATTTTTTTTACTTATTTTCGTTTTGTTCCTTTGTTCCTTCTTCATTTTGCTCGTTACTGATTTTCATTTTGCAGGTTTTGCTCATTATTTTGTGGTGATTTACTTATTTTTGTTAGATTGTACTAGATATTTTACATTTTATTTTGCTCGTTCGGAACTGCTGAACCGACCAAACCGAACCATAAATCACGGTTCGGTTCGGCTTAGTTCGTAAGAGTTCTACGGTTTGGTTCGGTTCTGTATATAGTCGAACTGTGAATTTCGGTTCGGTCCAATTTTCCTTTTAAAAACTGACCTGACCGAACCGAACCGTGAACACCTCTAGTTGTCGTTATTATTGATATAGTCTTTCGGCGTATTGTAACTCGACTTCTTCCACATATTTTATCATCACATCTTAATCTGGCAAATTTTTATGTTAAGACGTTTTTGTCAACCGCGGCGGTGATGTTTCATTAAAGTTTTCTCATATTTAGGGGATCGTTTGGTTCGTATGATCTAGAATAATTATCATAACTCAATTGCGTGTAATTTAATTGTGTAAAATATATAATTGTCATGTTTGACTATGCATAATAATCTATGAAGTGACGGATGATAATTTATGATTGTCATATTTAGTATACGCTAACTTTTGTTGTAGGTTAAAAAAATTGTTATAAATTTGTGTAAATAACAAGAAGATACTTTAATGTCCTTTTAGTTATATATTATCGAAAAAAATATTTTGGCGTACAATTTGAACATTATTTTTATTGATATTTAAATAAATTAATAATGTTGGACTAAATTTTAAAAAAAATTACTTAAACTAATAAAATAAGAGATACAATGAAACAATATTTTAACGTGAAATTTTAACATTATTGTTCATTAATATTTAAATAAATTAATAGTACAAAACTAAACTTTACTAAAATCAATTTTAATTAAATTAATAAAATAAGAGAGAAAGTGAGAGAAGGAAATAGGTTTTGTTTTATTTCATATGAGGGTGCGAATATAATTTTGTTTGATATTAGAATTGTATTTGCATTGTAAATTAAGATTACTTCCAGTTTCTACTGCAATTCAATTGGTTCAAAATATTACAAATTATGATTGCATGCAAATTAGAATTGTAACCTTATTTAATGATTACTTCAATTAAACATGGTAATTCAATTATAAGAGGATAACAAAAGAATGTAGCGCAAAACAAACGGGGCTTTAGAAGTAGCAACGGATGACTTCTTATATGAAAATATTACATCACACTAAACTACTAAAGTGTCCATTATTATTATGATGAAGTATATTTGATCTTCACATTACATATAAAATGTAAACCGATAATGAGAAATAGTTTTCAATCATTATTGAATGTTTAGTTTCAGGCTATGCATATTGTCATGTCGTAAAAGTGATGAACATCATAGCGCTGCATAGTATTTCTCTTCTCAATACATATGCGTATAAGTATTCTACAACTATATAGTATTTATGGTTGGAATCCCTCTATATTTCTATGAAGTATTTTCTCTTCTAAAAAAGAATTAAAAAGTAATATAGTCTTCAAAATTTTGAAAAATAATAGAAATACTTGTTTTATTATAAAAGAAGATTTAGTTTTCTCACTTGTTTATTATAAAAATGATGTCAACATAGTGTTACATAACAGCTTTCAAAACATATACTTATTACTCATGTGTGTACTTCCATTCCTTTTATTTTTCTTTCTTTTCTTTCACAACCTCTCAAATGGAAACATAATCATGATAAAATATAATTTGAAATTGTATGAGAATGGAAGCGTCTTAATGTTAAGTGATTTTGGTAAAATTATTTTCAAATAAGATGAGTTAATACAATGATTAAACTTACAATGACAAAATTCAAGTCGTAATTTATAGTTTTTAAAACAAAAATCATTTCAACTTACAAAAAATAATAGCTTCTGCGTACGGGTCGAGTAAATGGACATTAATTCGTCCACAATACAAGACCGGGCCTTTCTCGTGGACATTGGGCTGACTAGTGCAATGGATACTCTATTTCTGAGATGGATTTAGCTCAGATGTTTATTAAGGTCTCTTTTATTTAATTTTTTTTTGTCGAAGTTCTAAATTCTATAGGGATTTTGTGTAATACCAGTATATTTCGTGCATTATACATGAATATAAAATTTAATATTTGATATCATTTTATGTATCAAACTTATATATTTTTATGAGAAATAAATAAAAAATAATGTTATTTAGTTGACGATATTTTGGATATAACTCTAAGATGAAAATCTAGTAAAAAAAATCTTCTTGTGATATCAGTTATTGAGCAAAGTGTGTAATTTTAATTAGCTCATCAAAATGTAGTTCTTTATATAAAAAAATAAGTTCTATGCGGAAAAAAAGTTATATAATACAAATAAAAAGAAATTCTTCAAACTTATAAATTTTATGAGAAATAAATAAAAAGTAATGTTATTTAGTCGACGATCTTTTAAATATAACTCTAAAATAAAAATCGAGTTAAAAAATCTTCTTATGATATTAGTAATTGAGCAAAATGTGTAATTTTAATTAGCTCATCAAAATGTAGTTCTTCATATAGGATATAAATTCTATGCCAAAAAAATAATACAAATAAAAAGAAATTCATCTTGTAATCAACATTAGTAATTGAGTAAAATGTGAAACTTTAATTAGCTCATCAAACTGTTATTTTTCATTTACACGATATAGTTTATGTGCGAAAAAAGTGATAAGATATAAAGTAATCTTCACATAAAATAAACTTATTGCCTGAGTTTTCATTTCTATGAAGCTATTACATTGATGTTTTTATAGTTTTACTGGGAGAATCTAAATTCATCTCCAAATTTCTCCCACCTTTTAAATTGCTTTATTTCTTTGTTCTTGGTTCGTTTTATACCCGATTTTTATATGTAGTAGTTAAGATTTTTCAGTAATTTTTTGTTAGATTTAATGTTAACAGATAAAAGAATCATATTAAAAGTCTCACTATTACGTGAATGAACGGTTTCTTTTCATAGTTGATTAAGAGAATCATATATATATATTTTTAAGGTTAAATGACTCATTATTACTCTTATTCTTTATGATTTCTTTTATTTTATAAACATTTTGGTCTTCTTCTTTTTTATATACCCCTTAGCTTTCTTGTTTTAAAGTATTTATCCAAAATGATCAACTTGATTATTCAAATATCCTATACCAACTAACATAAATATATAAATTTTCATAAAACATAAATCGATAGATATATATTATTTTTCATCATTTTTATAATGATTATATCTTGCATTGTTTTTACAATAATGCTTAAATGAATACTAAATAGTTCGAATAGAAATTCATGATTATGGTTAAGCTTTACAGTGACTAAACACCACCTACTATGTGCCATATTGAAGAGATATAATATAACCTTTTAAATTTATTAAGATTAATTTAATTAAATAAAATTTTAAAAAGTGTTTGTTTTATTAAAGTTAATTCAATGAACCCAATTTAAAAGTCTTTAAAGAAGGTGATACTGTGCATGCAATTTGGAAGACCGTAAATGTTATTGTCAATGATGCATCTAATTATTTCAAAAAAAAATATTAAATGTAAATTGGAAATACCAACAGTAAATCACCATATAGAGTATAAAATGTATTTTTGGAATATCAATAGCATATTGGTTCAATATATGAGAAGTTATTTTTAGATAATCATATCAAGGCTATTTTTAGAATAACTTAATTATGGATTGATAAAATTATCTAAAACAGATTCTCCACTCAAATAGATGAGATAATTTTCTTCAGCAATAATGTCCATCAGCCTATGTATATGCTTTTATAATTCTATGAAATATATGTACTGACTGATAAACTGAATTTCTATAAGAAACCAAACATACCAATTCGTTGATGTTAGAAAAGAAAAGGTTCCATGTGTGGATTAATTTGTTCAAACCAATTGGAATCACTTATAGCTAGGGTAAGTTTGGAATAGTTTATTTTCTGTGTAGATTAAATTGTGTAAAAAAGATTCTAAAAAAAATCATTTTTAATATATTATAGATTATTCAATCTTAAACGTTTTAAGCATGGATCTAGACTAAACGATATGCCTCATTCATAATCTAATCTTGTTGTCAATTTGATCCATTGACTTGAGCAAACCAGACCCTACGCGCCAAAGAGCCATTATCCGAGAAGTTAAGCATGATTAGCGGATTACCTATAGTCTCTTTCACTTATCTCATGTCCTTTTGAGCAAAATAGTCAATCGATTAGAACTCAAAGCTTGACAATGCCAATAAAATTATGACACCTGATTGTGTCGTTTGTTCTTTTTTACTTTTAGTGTTATACATGGTGAAGAAACTAGACTAGGGTGGTTATATCTATAATATATACATATAATATATTAAATTTATAAAGTACGGGAGAAACTATTTTAGACAATTTTGTCCAACTTCATTTTTACTAATCTTAAAATGCTCTTATAAATACAGATAATGCATTTTTATTTGTCCATCAAATAAAAATATGTCAAAATGTAACAATTAGAAAATGACTATTGGAAGATGACTTTTGAAATGTAATAATTATGAGAAGTGATTTATAAAATGCAATATCCATTTACATAATAGTTTTTGAGTTCATGCGTTTCTACATCGAGTTTTTACATTTATCTTGGTTTAGTTTTTCTGACGGTTCTTTATGTATTACATATGATTGAATATTGTATATAAAAAAATATTTATACAATGAAAATGTTATTATCTATTACTTTAATGTATTTAGTTATGATTATATTATAAACATATATATTTTTATTCATGAATTGCATCGATATTAATTTGAAATGATACATGCAACGCACATAACGTAGGCCTAGTGATATAAAATTCCAATCTAAATAATAATTCACTATTTTCAATTTCATTTCTACAATATTTATTGTAAAATTTGTTGGATCTTTAATCCAACATTGGACTTATATGTAAATAATTATGTGTTGTAGACTGTCAAATAAAGTTAAACCTAATTAAAAGTGATCTAATAAGATTTTAGATAATTGGAGTTTTAATGTATCTGATAGGTCATGGACCCTTTAATGTTAGAGACTTTAGAGTAATTTCTATTTTTATGATGAGTTAAAATAGAAATACCAAAAGATAAATTATCTATAAGTGGTTATGGTCTCTAGGTCACACGATAACGAAAAACTATTATATTCTCCCATCGTTAGAGAGAAAACTGAGAGGCTTAATCAAATGAGACTCTCGGATAGAGAATCATATAGGCCTGAAAGGTCAACCGCTTGGCTCCAAACAATGATCTATCATCATGGATTCACGTATACTTCTGGTCTATATTGATTTGATTCTAGGTGTGTTCAACATGAGATCTTGAGGTTTTATTGAGATATAGTTTTATACCTAAAGGGATTCTGAATTTAACAAGTGTTATCAAAGCAACTCATGTTGAATCATTGAGAATCGAGTTTAAGTTCTAGATCCATGATTACATGTGTTTATATGTTTATGTTTTGGAGTTCTTGAAGTTGATAATTGTTTGACAATTTATTGAGAGTGGTATTTTTTTTCTATGAATTTTTCTATTTTTTATGTATTTGATGCAATTAGAAATGCCACAAGTTATTGTTTACGATTGACGATGGAAGGACATCGACGCGACAATATGGCTGCGTCGGGATGGAAAGCCACGGCCTTGGCTGCCACTATCTGAGGAAGTCATGGCCTTGGTTGCGGAAGGAAATCCACGACTATCACAGAAGAGCGCGGCTGTTAAGGCCGCGGCTGTCAAGGGGAGCCGCGGCTGAAGGAGAAAGTCGTGGCCTTGGCTGCAGCTGACTCAGTAAGCCCAGCCCTTACATCTGTTTTAATTTTTTTAATTAATTAAAATACTTTTGAATTATTTATGGATCAATTAATTAAATTAATTTTTTTAATTAATTTTAAGGATCATAAAATTAATTTTAATTTAAGGATTTTCAAATAATTGTTTTGATTATTTTCAGTTTTTAGTTAAATAATTTTAATTTTTTTAAAGATTATCAAATAAATTCTTTTGAATTTTTACGGATTTTTTGGTTAAAATAATTTCAAAATAATTTTTCTAAGGATCATAAAATTAATTATTTATCAATTAACTTAAGATTTAAATTCTGTACACTTTTAAATTCGAACATTAGTATGTTGTATATTTTTAGATAAATTAGTTGAACCAACATGTCATCAAAGTGGCATATCTTGTGGAAATTAATTTTGTCTTGAAATATAGAAGGTTATGTGTGCGTATAACTTATGTGAATATTTATCGGTCCAAATGAAGGTAATTATTTAACAGAATTACATGTACTTATGTGATAATAAATACGTAATGATTATTCAATTTTACATGTGAACAATAAATCGGCTCAAAGGAAGGTATCTTGTTCGATATTTTTTTTTATCGTCAGTGTTTGATTACTACACCAAGACATCACTTATAAGTTAATAATTTTAGCCAAAGTCAAAATATTAATGGAGTGCCCGGTGTCTTGAGATGAGGTTTATTTTTGTTTGAATTTAGTATTGTTATTTGGGATTCATGTGAGCTTGTGGGTTGATTTATTATTCTGTATTAAGTTATTACTCAAGCTAATGCCAACATCAAGTAAAAAATAAAGTATTAATGACTCAAACTTCAAGTACTAGAAAGATAATCTCTTGATAGTTATTGGAGTTATGGATCTTGATCTTGCATTGAGGATTGAGTCTCTTTTTCTATGGCTTGATGAAAGTTGATCTAGTCATCTTCCATCATTCCAATGCCCACCTCATATTCTTCGAGAAATGCAATGTAATCATATGACACTACACTTCTTCACTCTCTAATGAATCTCCTTAATAGCATAGGTTATTGAGGTGCTAGAGTTTGTTCTTCCAGAACATTTTCTTAAATGGGAGGTTCTCCGATATTGTCTTGATGTGTTGTGTCATTAGCAATGTGAGGGTTGAAGTCCTGATCAATACTAATAACACATGTGAGAATATCAGCATATTCCTCTTGAAAGACAAAATCATTAACCATAACTCCCCCCGTAAACTTGGCATCCTCAAAGAACCGGGCATTTTTCGTCTAAAAAAATGACCAAGTCGTGGGATTATAAAATTTTACACCTTGGATCTTTCAGAATATCCAACAAAATAGCAACTCAGCGCCCTTAAGTCCAAATTCTTTCATAAGGCCTTGCCTTAATTGGACATCCCCAAATGTGCAAAAGCTTTAAACTTGGTTTCTTGCCAGTTCAAAGCTCATAAGGGGTTTTGGCAGTCGCTTTAGTTAGAACTATATTAAGGATATATGTTGCAGCCTTAAGTGCTTCACCCCATAGTGATTTTGATAAGGTTAAATGACTAGTCATACTCCTGACCATGTCCTTAAGCATTTTGTTTCGTCTTTCAACAACACCATTCATAGTGGGCTAACCCTGCATAATGTACTGTGGGACAGTACCGCATTCCTCTGAGAATTTAGCAAACGATCTTGGACGTTGTTCATCCGAAACATCGTATCTGCCATAGTACTCACTACCACGGTTAGATCTGACGCTTTCAATCATTTTGTTGAGTTGATTCTCAACTTCAGCCCAAAATTTTTTGAACACGTCCAATGACTGTGACTTTTCATAAATGAGATATATGTAGCTATATCTAGAATTATTGTTTATGAATGTTATAAATTACTGTTGACCATTCCAAGTGACCGAAGAGAATGGCCTACAAATATTCGTATAAATAAGTTCTAAAATGTCCTGAGTTCTATTGGCTCAAATCTCATTTTATCGGTTTTGTTTACCCTTTATACAATTAACACAAACGTCAAAACTGTGAAATCTAAGGGATCGAGAAATTCATCTAACATAGGTCTCTCTTTTATGAATATGGAGATATGGCATAATATCTTGTGTCATAACACAATCGAATTCTCACTGATTAATTTTTTTAGTGCCTCGTGTACTTACTTGCAATGATTCTTTAATTGAAGTAATTGTATCAAGTAAATAAAGATTATCGTAACCTGAAAAATAACTCGAACCAACCAAATTTGAATCACGAAATAAACCATAGTTTTCACTTCAAATGAACAACCATAACTAACTTTGTCCAAAATAGAGACACAACTCAAATTTGGTCTAAAGACGATACAATAAATGTTTCATTATGATTCAAATAAATTTCAGTCTTTAACAATAGTCTAAATTTATTTATCGCCTCAATGTCAATCATCTTACCGTTTCTCATATAGATGTATCTTTCAACATCATTTGGCCTTCGGCAAGTGAAGCAACCTTGTATAGACACACTGATGTTGTTGCACCAGAATCTATCCACCATGTGTGTCTAGTAACCAAACTTAAATTAACCTCAGAACAAACCAAATTAAGAAGCACACATTTCTTAGCACGCCAAGTGTGATAATTGGTGTATTGCTTCTTCCTATGCCCTTCAGCTTCATATAAGTAACAACCATTATCTTCTGAGTCAATCGGTTTCTTTTGTTGTTTCTTGTGTGGGACTGTATCGACAACTACTTTTTCCTTTTTCCTTTTCTTTCCCTTGCCTTTATCCTAATATGTAAAAGTCAGGTAAGCGCCCTTTGTCTTATCATGTTTCACTCTTTCCTCCTCCTAAATACAGTATGAGATGAGCTCATTTAGAGACCAATCTTCTTTATAACAATTACAACTCACTTTAATCTGTCTAAACTGTGCTGGAAGGGATATCAAAATTGGATACACCAGCAAGTTCTTAAAGAGTTCAAGCCTAAGTGCTTTCAACCTTGAAACAATGCGAGACATTTCCATAATGTACTCTCGATGTTGTCTTTACCCTTATACCTCATCGGAGTTGGATATGCCAATAGCGTATCATTTTCTACCTTTCCGTTCTTGACAAACCTCTTTTCAATATCCGCAAGAAAATCCTTAACCATAGTAATACTTTCATATATAATGCCCCTGAATATTTCTAGAATGGTCTTCTTCATGATCAGCATACACATGAGATTTGATTTCTCCCACCTTTCTATATCCCCCATTTCATCAAAAGTACTATTTTCCGAGTTCTAACTCTCAGAAGTGGATCGATGCCATGAATGATGAGATAAAGTCCATAAAGGACAATGACGTGGGATCTTGTCCCATTACCAGAAAGTGCGAAACCTATTGGTTGCAATGGATTTTTTAAGACCAAGAGGGATTCAAAAGGTAATGTGGAAAAAAATAAGACTCCTCTTGTAACAAAAAAGGCTTTACACAGAAGGAATACATTGATTATAAAGAGTATTTCTCTCCGACTTCCACGAAAAACTCTTTTAGGATTATAATGGTATTGGTGACGCATTTTAATCTTGAGCTGCATCAAATGGATGTAAAGACGACATTTCTCAATGGTGACATTGAAGAGACAATTTATACGATGCAAGTAGAAAACTTTGTGTCGAGAGACTAAAAAAATATGGTTACAAACTTAAGAAAATCCATCTACAGACTCAAGCAGGCATCTCAGCAATGGTATTTAAAGTTTCATCTAGTGATCTTTTCGTTTGATTTTGGGGTGAATTTGGTTGATGACTGTATAAACCCTAAGTTCTGTGGGAGCAAGCCTATTTTTTTGGTTTTATACGTGGATAATATTTTTCTTGCCAACAACGATATAGGCTTATTTCACGACACCAAGAGATTTGTGGCTAATAATTTTGTATTAGGGATCCAAATACACCAAGATCATCCTCGGGGTATTCTTAGATTATCACAAAGAGCTAAATTGAAAAGGTTCTCAAAAGATATAACATGCAAGATTGTAAACTAGGCGATGCCCCTATGGCTAAGGGAGACATGTTTAGTCTTAATCGTTATACTAAGAATGATTTTGAGGAAAAAGAAATGCAGAAGATTCCCTATGCCTCGGTAGTAGGGAGTTTGATGTATGCTCAGGTTTATACACGTCTGCATATTGCGTATGTGATTGGGATATTGGGCAGGTATTTAAGCAATTCAGGCATAGACCATTGAAAATCAGCTAAAACGAGTCTTGCGGTATTTACAGAGAACAAAAGACTACATGCTCACGTATAAGAGGTTAGATCAGATTAAGATCGTTAGATATACTGACTCCAATTTTACTGGATGCCAAGATATCGTGTTATGAGGCATCCAATCACGAAATATGATTGTGAAATATTGTCACAAGGCTGCGGATATTGGACGGTAATGAGAGACCACTCAAGTTATTTTGTGACAATAAGTCAGCAGCCATCTATTCTAATAACAACAGGAACTCGACAAAATCAAGGTACATCGACTTCAAGTTCTTGGTTGTTAAAGAAGAGTTCAGAGTGAATAGTTGTCTATAGAGCACGTCAGAACAGACTCTATTTGCGGATCCGCTTACTAAGGGGTTGGCACCCAAATAGTTTCATGAGCACACTGCTCTTATAAGTGTCATATCGATTAATGATATTTGATTTTAGTGAGAGTTTGTGATTTTGGTGCTCTTCTTTATATACATATTATCAGTTATTTTGGTTTTGGTGATATTTTAAAATAATTTCTACAAAAATAAAGTTTCAGCTAATTCACACTCTGATTCTGGTATGGTTTGATCTCACTAATGTTTAAGGAGGACCATTTGGAAATATGCATGTTAAGATCATATCACATGAAATTTTCATGTTACACATCCACATCATAATCCATGTCATCCAGTTGCATTGATATACGTGACCATTTATGGGTTGAGTTACGATTGATATAACGAAAGTCGCTTTGATCTTATGTCGGTGTGATTGATGGACCGGATTTGTTATAGATACATTACGGTAATGACAACAAAGTTGAACGCGTTCGGTTATTTTTGCAAAACATAATTATAAGGTTTCACATATAGTTCGAGTGGAAGATTGTTGGATCCTTAATCCAACATTGGACTTATATGTAAATAATTATATGTTACAGACTGTCAAATAAAGTTAAATCTAATTAAAAATGATCTAATAAGATTTTGGATAATTGAGATTTTTAATGTATCTTATATGTTGTGGACCATTTAATATGTAGAGATTTTAGAGTAATTTCTATTTTTTTATGATGGGTTAAAATAGTAATACCAAAAGATAAATTATCTATAAGTGGTTATGGTCTCCAGGTCACACGATAGCGAAAAACCATTATATTATCCCTAACATCCCATCGGTAGAGAGAATCGTATATATCTGGAAGGTCAACCGCTCGGTTCTAAACAATGATCTATCATCATGGATTCAAGTACGCTTCCGCTCTATATTGATTTATTTTTTGTGTGTTCAACATCAGATCTTGAGATTTTATTGAGATACAGTTTATACCGAAAGTAATTTTGAATCTAACAAAATCTTCAAAAATCATAGGTTTTTCTCAACCATCATTTTCATAAAAAGTATGTTTATTTATAGCTTTTATAATTTATTTATTGTAGTTTTACAATTATATTATTATAACTATTTGGTTTACGGTTTAATAGTTAACTAAATAATTAAACATTCTACTTTTCTAAAGAATTTTGTTGTATTTATAATTTCTTTAACTTCTTGACTTTCTATTTCTTGTAGATCGATATAACGTACTGTCATCTCAGAGTATATTAATTATTTAAACTAGAAAACATATTAAATCAACCGGATCAAGAAGATTGTGATTTTATAGGGCGGCACCAATGTATCCTAATATTTAATATAATTAGATGAATGAAGTGGGCTAAACTTTCGCCTTGTAGCATGAATTTTAAGCAATCATGCACGTGTGGAAAGTGTGTGGCGGCTTCAAAAGTTCAAGTTGACAAAGAATCGTCCGTCAGAGAACATAATCTACCTAGCTGAAATTTTGAAACATTACGTTTGTCATGGAAAATGTACACACCAATAGCGTTGTCTATGTTGTGCCAAGTTGAAAATCTAAAGTAAACTAATTAATTAAGTTGCACCCCAATTTTGAAATTTGAAGAATATCTATTTTGTTCAATTTTTTTTTAATTTTTATTGATGTCATTGAGAATGAGTGAATGTGTAGAAGAATTATTAGGTTACCTTCCCTCTTGTAGCTTGAGTGGTTCTACATAGTAATCGTTTGTACTCATTTGATTAATTATCTCAATAGAACCTAGACTTCAACTTTAAATATTAACTTATAAGTTAAATGGTTAACTATAAATAATAAAATAACTTAATTGAGATTGTCACGTATAATTATTTCTAAACAACGTGTGCTATATCGGGAAATGTTACATTGTTCGTCTTTACCGAG
The DNA here is from genome assembly GCA_003255025.1 of Datisca glomerata. Taxonomy (NCBI): domain Eukaryota; kingdom Viridiplantae; phylum Streptophyta; class Magnoliopsida; order Cucurbitales; family Datiscaceae; genus Datisca; species Datisca glomerata. The sequence goes on from QANY01012298.1 coordinate 1,830,794, forward strand.
AAATGGTATGGGAAACAATTTCTGATGTAACTAGCTAGAGAAAATCACTACTGATTTTGAGGGCTCAATTCTAAACAATATCTTATGCCTTGATCGGTCTTATGGAATTGACTTTGCTTTCTAGAGAGAGAAATATGGCTTGACTAGTCAATCTGATCAACCGTGAGTTAGTCATTTGAATTACTTCACAAAACCACCCATATTATTAAGTCACTTTCAATAGTGAAGCCAAATTAGCCAATGTTTGCTTCCTCTAACCAACTTATTGTAACCACTAACTATATACTCGATGCACGAGTTATACTATATTAGTTTGATAAATTTTTTCCTTGAAAAATCTAATATGTGATAATTTTATATTAACATTAATTTATTTGATGTAGTTTTAAAACTCTGCCTATTCAATGGCCTAGAAACTATAATTTTTTTTCAAAAGTAGTTCATGGTCACATTAAAAGGAATGAAAAAATAGATAATTAAACGGCTAATTTACACAACAAAGGAAAAATATTAATGTCTACTACTTAACGCTTTCTTTTTTATGTTACATGTTCAAAGGATCAACTTGATGGGAAAACATTAAACTGATTAAAAGATATTTAAAAAAATAAAATTAATTTTAGCAAAGAAGTATGAAAAAAATTAATTTTTCTCTCCCTTTCCTTCAAAAAGAAATAAACTTGATTCAGCCAAAGAAGATTGACTTTCATATCGATACATTTCTAATGACTAATTGTGCAATAATATTGGTAGAACCTGCTCAAACAAAAAATGTTAGTATTAGTCAAACAAAGACAATAATAAAAACATATAGTGTTAAATATACGAATTAGGAAAAACAAAAAATGTAAACTAAAATATAGAGAGGAAAATATATAAGATTTTGTTCAAGCTTTTGTGCAATTGGTAGCTGGATTGAATTTTATCGGTATTTTTCAATAGCACATTAATTCCCTTATTTACGTGGGAATTTGTAAGGAGTAAGGACTCCAGTTTTATTTTTATTTGAAAAAATTACATGTATGGTCACTATAGTTTGAACAAAATTTTAATTTCATCACTATAGTTTCATTTTTTTAATTACAACATCTATTTTGTAAGATATTTCAATCTCATCACTCTATCGACATTTCATTAAAAACTTAACGGCATGCTGACGTAGCGGGCACATTTTTTTCACACGTGTGCGTCGTGTCAGCAGAGTTGTTATACATTAGATGCTTGTTTAAAATTTATATATCAAGTTCTCTCCCCTTAATTTTTTTTAAAAATTACAAAGTGAACCTCGTGTTTTCCATTCATTCCCCTTAATTTTTAAAAAAAATTATAAAATAGACTATATGTTTTAAACTTGTGGCACATAATATATTTGTTTAGAATATTTATATCATGCTTCCTCCCCTTAATTATTTAACATTTATAAAATAAACCCACTTCCTTCTTTTCCCCCTTAAATATTTTAAAAGTTCTAAAAAAGACCTCACTTCTTCTTTTTCTTCCCTTAAACTATTTAAAATGTATGAAATATATCATGTGTCTTCCTTTTCCACCTTCAACTATTTAGAATTTATAAAATATACCACGTTTCTCTCCTTTTCCCCGTAACGTTTTATAACTTTACAAAATATACCCCGTAGAAATAAAATAGGGAAAACAAAACGATTTGTCTCTTCCTCTTATTTTTCTCACATTCTCTTTCTCACTTTCTCATTTCCGGATTCCTCAGATTTTTCTATTCTTCATTTCACCATATTCAAGGCCAAGTAGGGGACCAAATTTACTTGAAGATTGTGAAAGCTACTCAAGGCATCAAGTGGCTCTCCTTGGGACATCATATAAAAATATATTTTGGTTATTCTTTGAACTTTGGGGGTTTCAAAAATCAAGTTTAGCACTTTAAGAGGAGAAGTCTCTTTATTGATTTAGGGTTTTTAGACTAGTTTAGGGTTTGAATCTGATTTAGGGTTCTAAATGTGGGTTTAGGGTTCTGTTTAGATGCTTGCAAGAGGTTATATTAACCCATGATCTATGATGTGTATAATTCATAGAAATATGGATGAGTACATGAAGGTTGTTGGTATAATATGCCCAAAAATAAAGAAGAAATTACAAGAATCCATTGAAGCTTCCAAGACTTGTGTCTACAATTGGTCGGGTGGGGTAAAATTTGAAGTTCGTTCTGGGTTTGACCAACATGTGGTTGATCTAGAATTGCACAGTTGTAATTGTAAGAAGTGGAGCCTGTCCGTCCCATGTATGCATTCTATCCAGTGCATGTATTTCATGGCAAAGTCACTAGATGAGTGTGTTCACCAATATTATCACACCGAAACATTTTTTAAGACGTATCAGCATTTAATCCAACCTTGTAATTGACCTAAGTTATGACCCAAAATCAGTGGAATGACTGACCTAGACCAGCTTTTACCTCCAATTCTTAGAAGGCAACCTGGTAGGCCTTAGAAACAAAGGAAAAAAGTCCAATGACGAATCCCATCTACTCCAAAAATGTTGAGCAGACATAACTCTACATTAAAATGTAGTAAGTGCAAACAGATGGGACATAACAAACGAACATGTAAGGGTGCACTTGTTGCCTCTAAACGTGCCTCAAGTAGTCAAAGTTAGCAAGCATCTATTTATGAATTTATGGGATTTCGGGTAACTTGCTTCTTTTCAATTGCTAATTAATTGTTTCATTTGAATAGTTAATCCATTGTTTCTATCATATTAATTGTTGATTATCTTTCTAGCTACCTACTGATGTTAGGAAATGGTAGAGGTGGTTGTGGAGGTGCTATTTATGCTAGGATATGTGTTGCAGGTGCTGGAATAGGTGGTAGAAGTGTTGAAATAGGTAGTAGAGGTATTGTGAGAGATGGTAGGGGCGCAAAGATAGGTGGTAAAGGACATGTGAGATGCCGCATATGTGCTTTGATACGTGAGATATGTCTTAGGAGAGGTGGGGAGGGGTATTTTGATACATGGGATAGGTTTCCAGAGGGGTGGGAGAGGTGTTGTGGAAGGTGATAAATCTTGAATGTTATTTTGGTTATGAATATATATTTTGGTTATGGATATATATTTTGATTATGGATAATGATATATGTACTTTGCTTATGACTATGTATTTTGGTTAAGGAAATGCATTTCGGCTATGGATATGTAATTTGATTATGGATAATGATATATGTATTTTGGTTACGAATATGCATTTTTGGTTATGGATATGATATATATTTTGGTCATGGATAAGTATTGTGTATTTGATGTGTTTATAGGTTGGATAGAGAGAGACAAGTTTTATCTTTACCAATAAAAAACAAATAGGTTTTATCATAGTGTTATGGTACTTTGATGATATAGAACTTTTAGCAAAAGAAAGCATATAACAGTAGTATTTTTTTGCCGGTAGTCATTTTATCCTAATATATGAACTGAACAGTTATTTTACAAAAAAAATTAAAAATTAAAAAATATATCAAAAACCCAAATTAAGAAGAAGAATAAAGAAAAAAAAGAAAATGATTAAGTAGAAGAAGAAATGAAAGTAAAAAAAAACATATGTTGTTACCTTGTTGGAGATGATTAAGTAGGAGAATGAGAAATGAAAAAAATTGAAGAATGAGGAGAAGAGAAAAATACATCTTGTTATCTTACGAGGTTCTTTTTAAAAATTAAAAAAAAATTAGGGAAGAAAATTGAATAAAATAAAAATTATACTGTATCACAACTTTACTGACGTGACACACACGTGTTAAAAACGTGTATGCCACATTAACAAACTGTTAAGTTTTTAACAGAATGTCGATGGAGTGATGAGATTGAAACAACTTACAAACTTTGATGATGTAATTGAGAAGAATGAAACTATAGTGATGAAATTGAAACTTGGTCCAAACTATAGTGACCATACATGTAATTTTTCCTTTGATTTTTATGTTATTGAATGTTGGTCTAATGACTTTTTAATCGTTAGAGAATAGAGAATAAGAAATAATATGAAGAAGGTGAAGATGATGATTGTTTTCGAGGTTAGATTAGTTAGCTCATTAATTTTTTATTAATTGAATGTTGAGGGCATTTCATGTATCATTTTGTAACTATTTGAAAATAAGAATTTATTAGTTATTTGTAATTTTGACTAAAGTAATGTTAAAAGAACAAACTTATTTAGAAATTTGAAAATTATAATGGGAAATAATCAACTTATTTGATTAGAGGCTTAGTAATTAGTAAGTTTTGTTAAACAAAATGTTGTTATTTTCAGTCGTCCTTTTAATGTATATACGTGTAGCTATAAGATATTATCAATGAGAAGAGAATTAAAAAATACATTAGTTATATTTAAAACATTGAACATAGTTATTCCAGTTAAATCGAAGTAAAAAAATTTCAAATATTTTCATGCACACAAACAAAAAATTAAAATATAGGATGATATGATATTTATTTTGTAAGAAGTGAAAAAGTATCATCCATTTTAACATACACTTCTAATAATATTTTTTTTGGAAGACAAAGATACAATTTCATTAAAAATATAGAGTTATAAATGATCCAAGATCTGAAACAAAATTAATAGATTTAAATATAAATAAACCATTACAAATGTCAGAACAGACCAATAAAAGCATATTAACGTACATGGAGGGAAACATGTACAAAACTAGTACATAAAGATAGAGCTCGATCGGCTCGTTCTGAAGATCTTTCACCATCATGGTTCGACCCTCTAGCATTGAAAAGTTTATTCGCATGAAGATATGAAAAATCTTGAACAAATCTGGATAACCCAGGATGTGCCGTACCCAAATCAAGCCTCAAAAACTCCATTGAGACTAGATCTAGATCTGACGAGAAAAGCCTCCAAGACCAAAGATCTGGAGGAAGCAAAATCTACACAAACCAGGTAGAAACAGAACCTTCCAGATCAGAAGGAGAACGTCTGCACAAAAGCATAACAGATAAAAAAGCAAAGAAATAGAGGAGGGAAGGAGAAGATCAGAAGAGAACATGGGAGATGGTAAGGGGAAAAACAAAGGAGAAGGGGAAAGAAAAAAGAAGAAAAAGAGAATCGGGGGTAGGGGAAACAGAGAAGATCAGAAAGGAAAGGAAAACACCAAAGAGAGGGGGAAAGAAAGAGAAAAAGAAAAGATAAGTGGGTGAGGGGAGAAGAGAGGTGAGCATAAGATACTTATCTCTCTTTGCTACTCGCTCGTCTCTGATATGTCATCTCTCATGAGGCTTAGCCTTTCGAGTTTTCTGATTTATATAGGGTTTAGAGTCTTATGATTTATTTGGTGTCTCCATTTGGTTGTAAGATTTGAATATTATGTTTTCTGGATTTGAGTCACGCATGTTACTGGGAGTTAATGTTGGAGTAATTTACAACCTTGTGTGCCAAGTGTGGCTAATTATAGTGTTTTTTGCTATTTTTCTAGCTTGGTCTACTTTAGATCTTGCACTTGATTATGTTTTTTGTTGAGACTCGTTGGATGAAGTTATAATGCGATAGAAGATATGACTTCTGTGCTTGGGACTTGGGTCGAAGGGAACATTTAGAAAATGTTGTTAGTGTTTCTTTAGATGGGTATCATACCTAGAAGCCCTTTATGTTGGAATCTGCGGCGACGCCCGGTGGAAGTCGTGGTGGTGTTTAAAAAAAATTATAAAACAATAAACGATCGAATCGTCAAAGATCCTAAAAATGAAAAATTTTTAATTGAAAAATACTTTTTTAAATTGGATGCATTATATATTTATATATTAAATCAAAGACATACATAGATATAAAATATAACTCTTGTAGTGCAATCAAGCATCCTTGCAATACAACGATCTTACTATCCTACAAATGATAGACTTCGAGATACACACCACGATCTTCCAAGCTAATCCTCAAACTCACTAGGATGTGTGTGGGCATGTAGAATATATCAAAAACACTTTTGTGTCTCTAGATATACTCAGCACATGAAATCTAGATATTTTTTAGAAGGATTAATTTGTGAGACAAAACTCTAATCGAAAACCAATTAAACGTTCTTCATAGAGCTTTTTGATTAACTTTTAATCTCAGAGAGTTTTACCCCTGATTGCAACTGTGTTGTTCGCACACTGAAACCAATAAAATAATATCAATATATTTTTATATAATGACATATTAGATTTTTTAGGGATAAAATAATAAATAAAATATAAATGTGCAATTGAATTGAGATCCACTGCAATTGTACAACACTGTAGTGTCACACAGCACTGCAGTGTGTCGTGATGAGTCACAATGCCTCACGACACTATAGTCGCATGGCACCATTATAGTCCCATGAAGCCCTACAATAGTCCATGTCAATCTCTAATTCAAAATCAGTGATTGACATGTGCTAGTCCAACATGCCACATGGTAATTTTTATAAACTTATTATTTATTTTAATCAGATGAATACCTAGATATCAGCTAAATCAAAAGTAACTTATTTGATCTCACAATCAATTATCTTATCTGTTAATTAAAAGATTAGATAAACTAAATCAAATCATTATCTCATAATGATATAATATTATGTAATTTCATAAATCAAGTATTCTGTCTCACTTATCGATCAACACAAAATTAATCAATAAAATTATTTAATTGTAGTTTCCAAAAATTACATGAAATAATGTAATTAATTAATTACATATAATTATATACTTACCCCAGAAATTTAATTCATTTTGCAAGTCAGTCCTATTCGCATATCCTGAAATATTCACACTCTAAACCGTGTAGTGCAAAGGTGACTTGGAGACCGTGGACCTATAATCCTCAGCTCCAATAAATCAGATTATTAATTAAAATATTTAATACAATAATCTTAGTTATGGATTCTATTATTACTTCACTACAAATTAGAAATTGCACTTTTAGAGATTACAAAATGTATTTACAGAGTATTCTCGTGTAGTCCATTCATATAATCATTTCATGTAGTTCTATTCTTCAATTATTGGTTCGTAAATTAAAGTTTGTCAAAACTATCATTTTACCTTTCTAATTATCTTTTGATCCTTAAGTACCATTAATTCACTAGTGAATGACTAATTTATAATCGTATTATAAATTTGAGCTCAATAATCATTTGGTTTCAGAATTATCACTTAAGGGAACTGATAAACGAGTTAGGAAATCTTGGAAACCAAATCTTGTAAGATCGTTTTTCCAACCATCAATATCACTGAATCTCCAAAACAAAAGTCATTAGCTTTTTCTATAAACAAACCTTAACAAGTGAATCAAAAGATCCAGTATACATGCATAGGAGTTCATGACTACTTAGGATTCAGACTGATCTACATATGATCATCAGATTGATGTGTATTAAATTTTTATGATAAATGACAAGTTAATAAATATATTAATCTACATCAGTCATATCATATATAATCTTATTATATAAAGTACATTTACTAAGATATCTATCCACGTCAATGATCGGGATCTAGATCACATGTATTCATAATGTTTAGGGAATCGTACTAGCAACCATTCATTAAAAATTATATACTTTAATATGTTGCTGATAATTTTATTCATTATCATGACCTTAATCCTCTCCTGATACAAGATCATAGTTTTATTAATGAATATCAAATTTTTAGATATTTACATAAATTATTCAATAATAATTTAAAAGAATAATTATAAGAAAACTTTAATTGCATTAAATTATATATTAAAATGTCAAAATACATGTTTTGAGAGCACTACGCCCAATAATCTCTCACTTTTCCTAAAGTAAATGTGGCAACTCTCTCAACCCCATATTTTAACATGACCCTCAAATGACTTCACACAAGTGTTCTGATAAAAGGATTAGCCAAGTTCTGATCAGACACTATTTTCATAATAGACAGATCACCTCGGTGTACAATCTAGTCGTCAACTTTCGACCATCCTTATCTGATTCAAAACCAGTATATCTATTGAGATTTAGGTCTCCTGAGTAAATAAGCATAAAATTTCTCGTTCTCCGAAGATCTTGAGAATGTGCTTTACTGCAATCCAATGTTCCAAACCAGAATTTTATTGATAACGACTAACAATTTCTATTGCATAACAGATGTTTGGTCTCGTACACAACATGACATATATGGGACTACCAAAAGCTGAAGCATAAGGAACCTTTCTCATATCCTCTTCCGCCTGAGGTGTCTTAGGACATTGCTCCTTAGAGAGGATAATTTCATATTTGATCGGTAGTTGACCTTTCTTGGAATTCTCTATAGAGATTCTCTACAGCACCTTATCAATATAAGATGTCTACGAAAGTGCCAATAGCTTGTTCTTTATATCTCTTAGGATTTGGATGCCTATAAGATAGCTCGCCTCTCCCAAATATTTCATTTGAAAGTCTTTAGCTACCTAGTTATTTACTTTTGATAAATTTTATACATCATTCCCAATAAGTAGAATATCATCAACATAAAAAACTAAAAGACCCATTATCTTATGTTTGATGTATTTATAAACACAAATTTCGTCAACATTTTTCTCGAAGCCATATGATTTAATAATCTCATCAAAGGTAAGATTCCAAGATCTAGATGCTTGCTTTAATCCATAAATGAATTTAAGCAACTTCCATATTTTCTGATCTCGTCCCTTGTTTAAGAACCCTTCTAGTTGCATCATATAGATGCTTTCTTCAAGAGAGTCATTCAGAAAACTTGTATTGACATCTATTTACCATATTTTATAGTCTAAAATAACGGCTATGAGATAAAAGGATGCGAATGCATTTTATCATGGCTACGATAGAGAATGTCTCTTCATAATCAACTCCTTCCCTTTTTGTATAGCCTTTGGCTACTTGGCGTGCCTAGAAAGTCTCTACTTTTCCATCTGCACCTCTTTGCTTCTTCAAGATTCATTTACATCAATGGGCCTGACATCTTCAGGTGGATGTATAAGTTCTCAAACAGAGTTGGAATAAATCAATTCCATTTCGTGGTTCATGGCATCTTGCAATTTCTCATATTTAGGATCATCAATCGCCTCTTTAAAGGTTAATGGATCGCCCTTATCAGTGTCATACACTAGACATGTGCCTCTAGTTCATAGTGAATAGGTTTCCTTACAACCCTCCTACTACAACATTGCACCGGGGTTTCCTGAACAGAAACAGTAGTTTATGTGGTTTTTCGTTTATCAGTTAATGATGAAGGTGTTTTGATCTTCTTGGAAGCTAATTCTTCGAGAACTACTTTGCTTCGAGGTTTGTATTTTTTCATATAGTTGTGTTCAATGAATGTGACATTTGTCGATACAAACACCTTTTGGTTTTTGTGATTATAAAAGTACTCACATCTAGTCTTTGGTGCATAGCCAATAAATATACATATTTCAGACCTTGAGTCATAGCTTTTTAGTCTTGGTTCAAAGAACGTGAGCTGGACACCCCCAAATATGAAAATGATGTAAACTAGGTTTGAAGCCATCTCATAACTCCAAAGGTGTCATGCTTACAGACTTAGAAGGCACTGCATTCAAAATGTAGGTTATCATTTGAAGTGCATATCCCCAGAATGTGAGTGGTAGCTTAATAATCTCATCAAAGGTAATACTCCAAGATCTAGATGCTTGCTTTAATTCATAAATGGATTTAAGCAACTTGCATACTTTCTGATCTTGTCCATTTTTCTAGAACCCTTCCAGTTCCATCATATAGATGCTTTTTAAAGAGAGCCATTCAGGAAAGTTATCTTGAAAACCGTTTATCATATTTCATAGTCTAAACTAGCGGCTATGGGATAAAAGGATGCGAATGGATTTTAGCATGGCTACGAGAGAGAATGTCTTTTCATAATCGACTATTTCCCTTTGTATATAACCTTCGGCTACCAGTCGTGCCTTGAAAGTCTCTACTTTTCCATCTTCACCTATTTTCTTCTTGAAGATTCATTTACATTCAATGGGCCTGACATCTTCAAGTGGATATATAAGTTCCCAAACGGAGTTGGAATACATCGATTCCATTTCATGGTTTATGGCATCTCGCCATTTCTCATTTTCAGGATCATCAATCGCCTATTTAAAGGTTAATAGATCGCCCTTATCAGTGTCAGACACTAGACATGTGCCTCTAGTTCATAGTAAATAGGTTGTCTTACAACCCTCCCACTACGACATTGCACTTGGGTTTCCTGAGCAAAAACAGTAGTTTCTGATCTCATCAGTTAATGATGAAGGTGTTCTGATCTCATCGAAAGCTAATTCTTCGAGAACTAATTTGCTTCGAGGTTTGTAGTTTTTCATATAGTTGTGTTTAAGGAATGTGACATTTGTCGATACAAACACTTTTTGATTCTTGTGACTTTAAACGTACGCACATCTAGTCTCTGGTGCATAGCAAATACATATACATATTTCAGACATTGAGTCTAGCTTTTTAGTCTTGGGTCAAAGAATGTGAGCTGCACACCCCCATATACTGAAATGATGTAAACTAGGTTTGAAGCCAATTCATAACTCCATAGTTGTATTGCTTACAGACTTAGAATGCACTACATTCAAAATGTAGGTTTTCGTTTGAAGTGCATATCCCCAGAATGTGAGTGGTAGCTTAATAATGTCATCAAAAGTAAGATTCTAAGAGTTAAATGCTTGCTTTAATCTATAAATGGATTTAAGCAACTTGCATACTTTCTGATCTTATCCCTTTTTCAAGAACCCTTCTAGTTTCATCATATATATGCTTTCTTCAAGAGAGCCATTCAGAAAAGTTTTCTTGAAATCAATTTGCCATATTTCATAGTCGAAACTAACGACTATGAGATAAAAGGATGCGAATGGATTTTAGCATGGCTACGAGAGAGAATATCTCTTCATAATCGAATCTTTTTCTTTGTGTATAACCTTTGGCTACCAGCCTACATTGAAAGTCTCTACTTTTCCATCTGCACATTTTTTCTTCTTGAATATCTATTTACATCCAATGTACCTGACATCTTCTAAACAGAAAATAGTAGTTTTTGCGGTTTCCTAAACAGAAACAATAGTTTTTATGGTTTGTCGTTTATCAGTTAATGATGAAGGTGTTCTGATCTCATCAAAAGCTAATTCTTTTAGAACTACTTTGCTTCGAGGTTTGTAATTTTTTATAAAGTTGTGTTAAAGGAATGTGGCGTTTGTCAATACAAACATCTTTTGATCCTTGTGACTATAAAAGTACCCACATCTAGTCTCTGGTGCATAGCCAATAAATATACATATTTCAGACCTTGAGTCTAGCTTTTTAGTCTTGGGTCAAAGAATATGAGCTGGATACCCCCATATACGGAAATGAAGCAAACTAGGTTTAGAGCCATCTCGTAACTCTAAAGATGTCTTGCTTACAGACTTAGAAGACACTACATTTAAAATGTAGGTTATCGTTTGAAGTGCATATCCCCAGAATGTGAGTGGTAGCTTAATAATCTCATCAAAGGTAATACTCCAAGATCTAGATGCTTGCTTTAATTCATAAATGGATTTAAGCAACTTGCATACTTTCTGATCTTGTCCATTTTTCTAGAACCCTTCCAGTTCCATCATATAGATGCTTTTTAAAGAGAGCCATTCAGGAAAGTTATCTTGAAAACCGTTTATCATATTTCATAGTCTAAACTAGCGGCTATGGGATAAAAGGATGCGAATGGATTTTAGCATGGCTACGAGAGAGAATGTCTCTTCATAATCGACTCTTTCCCTTTGTATATAACCTTTGGCTACCAGCCGTGCCTTGAAATTCTCTACTTTTTCATCTTCACCTATTTGCTTCTTGAAGATTCATTTACATTCAATGGGCCTGACATCTTCAAGTGGATCTATAAGTTCCCAAACGGAGTTGGAATACATCGATTCCGTTTCATGGTTTATGGCATCTTGCCATTTCTCATTTTCAGGATCATCAATCACCTCTTTAAAGGTTAATGGATCGCCCTTATCAGTGTCAGACACTAGACATGTGCCTCTAGTTCATAGCGAATAGGTTGTCTTACAACCCTCCCGCTACGACGTTGCACCGGGGTTTCCTGAACAGAAACAATAGTTTTTGTAATTTGTCGTTTATCAGTTAATGATGAAAGTGTTCTGATCTCATCAAAAGCTAATTCTTCTAGAACTAATTTGCTTCGAGGTTAGTAGTTTTTCATATAGTTGTGTTCAAGGAATGTGGCATTTATGAATACAAACACCTTTTGGTCCTTGTGACTATAAAAGTACCCACATCTAGTCTCTGGTGCATAGCCAATAAATATATATATTTCAGACCTTGAGTCTAGCTTTTTAGTCTTGGGTCAAAGAACGTGAGCTGAACACTCCCATATACGGAATTGATACAAACTAGGTTTGGAGCCATTTCATAACTCCAAAGGTGTTTTGCTTACAGACTTAGAAGGCACTACATTCAAAATGTAGTTTGCCGTTTGAAGTGCATATCCCCAGAATGTGAGTGGTAGCTTAATAATCTCATCAAAGGTAATACTCCAAGTTCTAGATGCTTGCTTTAATCCATAAATGAATTTAAACAACTTGCATACTTTCTGATCTTGTCCCTTTTTCAAGAACCCTTCTAGTTCCATCATATAGATACTTTATTCAAGAGAGTCATTCAAAAAAGTTGTCTTGAAATCCATTTAACATATTTCATAGTCTAAACTAGCGGCTATGGGATAAAAGGATGCGAATGGATTTTAGCATGTCTACGAGAGAGAATGTCTCTTCATAATCGACTATTTCCCTTTGTATATAACCTTTGGCTACCAGCCGTGCCTAAAGTCTCTACTTTTCCATCTGCACATTTTTTTTCTTGAATATCTATTTACATCCAATGTAACTGACATCTTCAGGTGGATCTAAAGGTTCCCAGACGGAATTGGAATACATCGATTACATTTTCTGGTTTATGGCATCTTGCCATTTCTCTTTTTTCAGGATTATCAATCGCCTCTTTCAAGGTTAATGGATCACCCTTTTCAGTGTCAGACACTAGACATGTGCCTCTAGTTCATAGAAAATAGATTGTCTTACAACCATCCCACTACGACGTTGCATCGGGGTTTCCTGAACAGACGCAGTAGTTTCTTGGTTTTTCGTTTATCACTTAATGATGAAGATGTTCTGATCTCACTGGAAGTTAATTCTTTGAGAACTACTTTGTTTCGAGGTTTGTATTTTTTCATATAGTTGTGTTCAAAGAATGTGGCATTTGTCGATACAAACACATTTTGATCCTTGTGACTATAAAAGTACTCACATCCAGTCTCTAGTGCATAGCCAATAAATATACATATTTCAGACATTGAGTCTAACTTTCTAGTATTGGGTCTAAGAACGTGAGCTGAACACCCATATATACGGAAATGATGCAAACTAGGTTTGCAGCCATTTCATAAATCCAAAGGTGTCTTGCTTAGAGACTTAGAATGCACTACATTCAAAATGTAGGTTGCCATTTGAAGTGCATATCCCCAGAATGTGAGTGATAAATTAACATGAACTAACCATATCTAATAGGGTTCAGTTTCTCCTTTCTGAAACAACATTTTGCTGTGGCGTTCCAGGTGTCGTGAGTCGACATGGAGCGTCATACTTTAGTATGTAATTCTTGAATTCAAAATCCAAGTGTTCACCACCTAGATCTGATCGAAGTGTTTTCAATATTTACCTAATTGATTTTTAGCTTCAGCTTTGAAATCCTTTAACTTTTCAAAAATTTCAGATTCTCTATGCGTTAGGTAAGTATAACCATATCTAGAGTAATCGTCCATAAAAGTGGTAAAATACTCATACCCACCTCTAGCTTATGTATTGATTCATCCACAGACATCACCAAGTACTAGCTCAAGTGGTTCCTTGGCTCTTTGACACTTTTCCTGTAAAATGTCTCTTGGTCAATTTTCACTCTAGACAATATTCACAAACAGGAAGAGTCCAAACTTTAGTTCTCTCAAAGCACCATACATTGTTAACCTATTTAATATATCTAGATTAATATGTCCAAACCTAAGATGTCATAGATACGTGTCATCATCATTATGAGAAACTCTTTGTCGTTTGCTACTTTAAACAATTCAGAATTATTTAACACACGTTCAATCAGTTTAAACATATATAGTCCGTTCGGAATTTCAGCGTGACAAATATTGAATCCATTCTTTGAAATAATAAATTGATTGTTAATAAAAGAAACTTTTGGTTCTCAGAACATCATTCATACTCGTAAGCATGTAGCATTTAGCTTTTTTGTTGGATTGAATCCAAGCATCAAACTTGTCCTTAACATTCTTAGGGGCATTGGCAGCGGGCTCCTCAGGACATTCCTCAGAAAGAATAAATTTGTGGTTCTCACAAATTAACATCAAATTTAAATTTGACTTCCATCTTATGAAATTATCATCATTTAATTATTCAAGTGCAAGTAAAGCAATAATAGGGTTGTCCATGGTAGACATAATAATAACTGAAAAATAAAACATACGTAATTTAATATAATTGAAATAAATATAAAGAATTCGGAAAGTAAATGTATTGCATGAATGCAAAATATTAAACACATAAATTTAACATTTACTAATCTACGATAAGATAACCTAACAATTAATGTGCCACCTTAGGGTCGGTCAGATTAATTTTAAACTGTCTATGAAACATTATCATCCTTATTAATTAAAACTCAAAATATCTCATATTTTCTCTTTTAACAATAAGGTATCGCTAATTTGGTCAAGTCACAATTATCCACTCAAAGTTTAATTGTGACTTTACGAGTGTAACCCATTATTTCAGATTATATGACTTGATTTAGAATATGCCACCTTAGGATCAGTCAAAACTAAACTGCATCACTTAATTCTATCTCCTTAAGAAGTTCAACCTTGGTATTGATACAGCTCGAAATCCCTTTTAGGGGGGTGAAAACAAAGCCATCTCGAGGCCCTCACTATACCTCACGATGTTATACTAATAATGGAGACCATAGGGTACAGTTATATTGACATGTCAACCTTCTCCCACTTACTATTTTAGAATAATGTGTTTCTATTTTAACTACTCAATTAATTCTAATTTAATTGCTAGTTAAAATAACCCTATGAATGTAAAATTAACAGTTAATTTAATCTAATTGGTCTAAATTCATTTAATCTTCTAAAGATCCTAAGTCAAAATTAGGTGAACAGAGAATAACTAATTAATAAAAATCATCAAACTTTAATAAAATTCTTTTAATAAACTTGGTTATCCTAAATGTTACTATAGCTTTTAGAATGACGTGATTACCAAGTTTTAACTAATTAAAATCTAACAGTTTACATGCAATTGATTTCTCAAAATAATTCATATAAACATATTAGGAAAGTCTTAATCAATTATGTTTCTACTAATGAGATGCATGATTAAATAAAACTGTGTAGGATTTCATGTATGTATGCGATCGACTAATGTATTGTCATGTTATCAATCAAATCAATAAAAAATTATTTAAATAAATAAATGACGAACTGAGTGACTATTGAGTATTTTCAAATTACAAACTTTGAAACATAAAACTAATCACAAAGAGGATTTCAGGAATACATATTTTCCAAATAGCTCATTATCCACCAGAGGTCCATCTTCGTAATTTTCAAGTTTTGATAAAAACCCTTTTTTATTAGGATAAACTATTTTTTCTAATTAAATAATCCCATTAATTATTCTTTTAATATTAATTGAATTTGATAGTCAAAACAATTTGATGACTCATCAAACTTGATTCAAACCCAATCAAGTAATTAATTTTAATTTTTTAAAAAAATTTAAAATCGATAATTATCCTTTTAAAAATTAAATTCCAAATTTTAAAATTCAAAATTCACAATTTCAAAAATTCAAAATCAAAATTCAAATTTTAAAAGATACGGATAGGATTTGGGTTTTCGCGACACATCGCAGGGATATGGTAACATGGTATCAGGGTTTCTACGAAACTTCCCTTGCAGTGACAACAATTATCTCTGATGATAGGACTCTCTCACAGCTGCCCCCATCCACCGTCGTCAACCAGCGCCGGTCTCCAGCGGCGTTGGTGCCAGAAATTCAATTTCTGGTGCCGGCATCGAAATTTCTTTAGAATTCCTTTTATTTTTTTCTTCCTCGTTCGTCTCATGCGTTCTTCGTCTTCTCGCGATCTGAATTTTACAACATGATATTCAAAATAAAATTGCAAAAATTTCTATGCCCAAAACGGCTTACACAAGATCTAAGAAAAAAAATAAAGAAAAAAACTTAAACCCAAAAGTCACCATACAATTAACGATTCATCGTTAACCATATTCAAAAAATAAACCATACATTCATTCGTACATATCAATATATATATATTATGAACGATGCAAGAACATCCACATAATATTTAATATATAAATATATAAATACCGCTCTGCTATCAATTGTTAGAATCTGTTGTGACGTGCGGCAGAAGGCATGGTGGTGTTTTAAAAAATTTATAATACGATAAATGAATGCAGCGTCACAGATCCCAAAGATGAAAACTTTTTAATTGAAAAACACTTTTTTGGATCAGATCCATTATATATTTATATATTAAATCAAATGTATGCATAAAGAAAAAATATACCTCTTGTAGTTCGATCAAGCGTCCTTGCAATACAACGATCTTGCTATACCACAAAGGATGGATTTCGAGATCCATACCACGATCTTCCAAGTTAATCCTCAAACATGCTAGGATGTGTGTGAGCACGCATAATATATCAAGAACATTTTTCTATCTCTAAACATACTCAACACATGAAATCTAGAGATTTTCACGAAGGATTAATTTGTAAGACAAAACTCTGATCGGAAAATAATTAAAAGTTCTTCACAGAGCTTTTTGATTAACTTTTAATCTCATAGAGTTTCACCCTTGATTACAACTGTATTGTTCGCACACTAAAGGTAGTAGAAGAATATCAATATATTTTTTAGATAATGACAGTTTATTAGGGATAAAAAAATAAATTAAATACAAATGTACAATTGAAGTGGGACCCACTTCAATTGTACAACACTGCAGTGCCACATGGCATTGCCGTGAGGCACTACAGTGTGCCATGTCCCACTTTAGTGTTGTGTGACACTACAATAGTCTATGTCAATCTCTGATTCAAAATAAGTGATTGACATGTGATAGTCTAACATGCCACGTGATAATTTCTGTAAATTTATTATTAATTTTAATTAGATAAATATCTAGATATCAATTAATTCAAAATTAACTTATCTGATCTCTCAATTAATTATCTTATCTGTTAATTAATATATTAGATAAACCAAATCAAATCATTATCTCAAATGATTTATTATTATTTAATTACATAAATCAAATATTCTGTCTCACTTATCGATCAACACAGAATTAATTGATAAAATTATTTAATTGTAATTTCTGAAAATTACATTAAATAATTTAATTAATTAATTACATATAATTATCTCATAATTATATATTTGACCCAGAAACTTAATTCCTTTGGCAAGTCAGTCATTTTCTCATGTCCTGAAATATTGACACCCTGGACTGTGCAGTACAGAGACTACTTAGGGACCATGAACTCATAATCCTAAGCTCCAATAAACCAGATTATTAATTAAACTTTTTAATTAAATAATCTTATTTATTAATTCCATTATTATTTCATTATAAAAATGGAATTGCACTCTTAGAGATTACATAATGTATTTATAGAGTATTCTCGTATAGTCCATTGATATAATCATTTCATGTAGTTCTGTCCTTCAATTATTGGTTCGTAAATTAGAACTGGTCAAAATAACTGTTTTACCCTTCTCAATACATCTTGACCCTTAAGTACCATTAGTTCACTAGTGTATGACTGATTTAAATCGTATTATAAATTTAACTCAATAATCATTCAGTTCCTAGAATTAACACTTAAATGAACTGATATACGATCCGTTAAGAAAGTTTGGATTCTAAAGCTTGTATGATCATGTTCCCAGCCATCCATATCACTGAATCTTAAAATAAAAGTCACTAATCTGCTTTACAAACAAAGTTTAATGAGTGAATCAAAAGATCTAGTAGACATACATAGGAGTTCATGACTACTCAGGATTCGGCCTGATCTACATATGATCATGAGATTGATGTCTATTAAATCTTTATGAACGTTAAGTTAATAGAGATATTAATCCGCGTCCGTCCTGTCATATATAATCTTATTATATCAAGTACATTCATTAAGATGTCTACCACATCAATGATCCGGATCTATATCACATACATTCATAATGCTTAGTGAATCGTACTAACAACCATTCATTAAAAATTTCATACTTTAATATGTTGCTGACAATTTTATTCATTATCTATAACATTAAAGCTCTCGTACTTATACAAGATCATAGTCTCATTAATAAATATGAAATTTTCAAATATTTAAATAAATTATTCAACAATAATTAAAAGAACAATTATAAGAAAAATATATATAATTGCATTAAATTTCATATTAATATGTCAAAACGCATGCTTTGAGGGCACTACACCTAACACTCTAAACTTTTGTTTTTCCATTACTCATCGATCTTGTAGTAAAAAACTGTATGTCAAATAGATTTAGTTTAAGCGTAAATTTTATTGATGTAAATGTTCTAATATTCTTCAATCCTTATATTGAGTTGATTGTTTCTTTTTGCAGGAAATGCCCGCTTTTTTGTTTGTGAGATATCTGTACGTAATAACTTGTATACTTTTCCAAACATATTGTAGTCTCTCTATCAAAGTTGAGATGTGGCTTATATTCTTTCTTACATTCATATGAGGTTAATTCTAGAAGACTGGAAATTTTCTCAAAAAAGTTGGCTTCCAATGACTCGCCCTAAAGCAATAGTTTGTTTTTGCCATGGTTATGGAAATACTTGCACAGGGATCCTAATGGACTGGCGAAGTATGATGTGGTTCTCACAACATATGCTATTGTGACCAATGAAGTCCCGAAACAACCTTTAGTTGAGGAGGTGGATGCTGAGATAATAATAAAGAAAAATATGGGTTATCTTCTGAATTCTCTAATAATAAAAAGAGGGAAAAGACTCTAACGTTAGTAAGAATGGAAATTGATTTGTGCTAATATCCATTTTTGTTGTATTGTCTAGGGACATTGATTGATGGGGGAGCCTATAGTAAAATTTCCACCGAAGTCCATACAGTTATCAAATGTGGACTTCTCAACTGAAGAGCGAGCCTTCTACACCCAGCTTGAAGCTGATTCACGCTCTCAGTTCAAGGTGCCTTTGTTAATACTTTTTCCGTTCAAAACATTAAATGGAACTCATGGGATATGAGTTGTGAGTGGGTTATGGAAATTCTGCATTTGTTGGATTGACTATCTATCTAATTGGGAAGGAATTATTATGTATGAAGCGCTCATAAACAAGAACAAGTATATTATCCTTTGTTCTCAATATCATTTATGGTATTTGTCATGAACCAAAGTTTTGGAGTCTCGTTTTGCATCTTTCTTGATCATCTTCTGTTTTATGTTTTGGTCGCTGACAAGCATGTCGTGACATCATTTGTTGCAAGAAGGAATGAGGGTTGATTTTCAAGTAGCATTGTGAATTGGGAGTGATAGAAATCTCTAGATGGTAGATTACAAGGTATACCCAAAATAATGAAAGACTATATATATAGTCACCTACAATGGAAGACTACCCTCCAATGAACAGTATATGCTCAATCTCTGAAATTCTAGATGATATGACGTTATCATTTTACCATTTGTCGTTTTAATCATATTATGACCTGGAAAATGATTAGTATACACATTGATAACTTGATTAAACTAGTAAGTGTTTGAATTTTGATCTTGTAGGCATACGCTGCTGTAAGCACAGTAAACCAGAATCATGCAAAGATTCTGCAGAGACAACTATGAGACTTCGCAGGGATGTTCTGATCGATCTATTGAATTGTTTCAAAACGTCCTTGGCGATTTGCCATGTATGCGATATGAGTTTTGTTAAGTAAATAATTTTTTTTGTTTTCATTAGTTTTCTTAGAGGGCTCTTTTATCTTTTCTACCATCTTAGTTCTTCTGGCTTTCTTCTCCTTTCAGTACTATTTTGGTTGACCGGTTTTAGTTAATAGAAAAGATTATTTTCCTTAATCTTCTTCCTCTCCTTCGTCTCTATCTTCTTCTACTTCTGTCTTCATTCTATTTAATTTCTCCACATGGTATCAAAGCTATATCTGACCCACATCAATCTCCATGGCTGAACCTGTTGAAAGTGTGCCCATAGATTCTCAAGACCCCGCTCAAAATATTAGCCCTCAAATCAATTCCTAAACACTAAATATTCCAACTCCAATCTTTATTGACTTCTTCGAATCTTGTTCAAGAAAATATTAATTCTAAGATCTCCCATTTTGTTCCTTCCTCATCAATGGGTATCACTGATTCTTCTCCTCACTCCCATATATTTCTCCTCTCCAATATCTGCAATCTTATTTTGATTAGATTGGATTCATCTAATTTCATTCTTTGGAAGTATCAAATCACTGCAATTTTGAAAGCCCATCTCATATTTGGATATATTGATGGCACGATCGCATGCCCAACAAAATTTCTGAAAGATGTAAATGGAGAAGACACCTTCGAGAGGGACCCGAGGCACGAACAGTGGCTTGCACATGATCAAGCCCTTATAACACTGATAAATGCCACTCTCTCTCCAATGGTATTATCGTACGTCGTTGGGTGCAGGACTTCAAAGGAAGTATGAGATTCTTTGGAAAGAAGGTTTTCTTCCCTATCACGCACCAACATTTTACAATTAAAGTCAGATCTGTAATCTGTCTCCAAGAAGCACACAGAAAACACTGATGCATACATCCAGAGGATCAAGGAAGACAAGGATAAGCTCTTAGCCATTTCTATTCATGTTTAAGTCAATGACATCCTGATTTTCACTCTCAAAGGGCTTCCATTTGAGTATAATACCATCTAGACCTCAATTCAAACAAGAGCAGAACCTTTGAATTTAAAAGAACTACACGTTCTTCTAAAATCAGAGGAACAGTTTCTTGATACTCAACATAAAAAACAAGATCAGTTAACCCAGAATACTGACTTTCTTGCAACATTTAATAACAAATGACTAAATAGAGGTCGCGGTTTCAGAAATTTTCGAGGTAGCAGGAAAAATTCAAGGAGATTCAATTCAGGAAGGGGAGGAAGATTACCAAACTGGATTCCTTCCTTTCTTCCCTCGGTTCTTGGGGCACCACCTGCATAAAACAATTAGTCTTTCAAGGGATCAACCAACAATAGCTAAGAATTCTCAAATTTTCATTACAATCATGTTCAACGCCTGATTTGCCAGAAAATGGGACATAGTGTTGTTGATTGTTTTCACCGTATGAACTTTTCTTATCAAGGAATGAGTCATTCCTCCAACTTGATAGCCATGAAAGCCTTGGGCCAAGTCACACATTCTGATCCACAAGCCTAGCTTACTGTCACAGAATGCAACACACATCTAACTCCTGATCAGCACAGCTTGAATACCTCATCTAAATACACATGTGATGATGGTCTTTCAATTGGAAATGGTCATATTTTACCCATCACTCACACAGGTTCAAGTTCTCTTAATATTTCTCCTCAATCTTTTCCTGTCAAATATTTTTTGTGTGCCTCAATTGTCTGTCAAGTTACTTTCTGTTTATCAATTTTATCTTGAACATAACTGTCAGTTTACATTTGATGCCTTTTGTTTCTGGATTCAGGGCAGGGAAACAGACAAAATGTTGCATAAAGAGCCTTGCATAAATGGTCTATATCCTATACATGCTGCTATTTCTTCTACTACTAATTTTTCTTTTCTTAGTTCTAAACATAATGCTTCTCTTTGGCACTATCGTTTAGGTCACCCTAGTAACAAAATTTTTAAACAAATTCTTGCTAAAGATAATATTCCTTGTACTGATTATGCTATAAACTCATGTATATGTATTAGTTGTCTTTCTAATAAAATGTCAAGGCTTCCCTTTAGCAACTCTATGATTCTTTCTGTTTACCTTTGTCTCTTATTCATACTGATGTTTGGGGACCATCCCATATTGCTTCTCTTTTAAGACATAGATATTATGTGATCTTTATTGATGACATGATAAGATTTGCTTGGTTTTTCTCCATTAGAAATAAATCTGAAGTTCTATATATTTTCATGAGATTTCAACCACTTGTTGAGGATCTTTTCTCAAGTAAAATCAAAACATTACGGGCTGATGGAGGAGGTGAGTATAACAACCTATCTTTTCAGTCTTACCTTGTTGAAAAAGGTATCATTCCTCTATTCCTTCTCATTTCTGGAATTTTTCTTTTACTACTGCTTCTTATTTGATAAACAGAATGCCTAGTACAACTATAATTAATAAATCTCCTTATGAGTTATTATTAAGTAAAACACCAGATTATGAAATGCTTAATGTTTTTGGATGTAGTTGCTATCCAATCTTAGACCTTATATGCAGTACAAGTTTCAACTTAAAAGCTCTCAATGTGTGTTTTTTGGATATGTACTTAATCAAAAAGGCTATATTTGTTATAATCATTCAACAAGTCATTTCTACACTTCTAGAGATGTTTTTTTTTATGAGACTCAGTTTTCCTTTGCTACTGCTTCTACCTTGCCTTCTTCTACTACTGGTTTTACTAATACAACTATTTCAGGTACTCACTTCTCTTCTTTTCTTCCTTTACTTAGAACTCTGCCTAGTTATAATTCACATCTATCACTGCTACTTAACCAGATTGTATACTTACTACTGGGACTGTTATTAATGTTACTACTGGTTTAAATTCCCCTACTAATGGCGAGATCATTTTGAGAGTTGACAGTGGTGCGTTCGTGTCAGCTAAAGCATTAGGGATAGTCCATTTACTTTTTAGATGTAATTACTTAGTTTTGAATGATGTTTATTATATTCCTAGTTTTTTGAGGAATTTAATTTCTCTTTCATTTTTTCAAGAACGGTTATTCGAAGTTTCTTTCATTAATAAAGAGTTTAATATTTCTAAAAATGGATTCGATATTTATAATGCTAAAATTATAAATGAACTGTATATGCTTAAACCGACTGAACGCGCGTTAAATAATTTTGAATTATTTAAAGTCGCAAAACCTAAAAGTAACAAACGACAAAGAGTTTCTCATGATGATAACACATATTTATAGCATCTTAGGTTGGGACATATTAATCTAGATATGTTAAACAGGTTAACAAAGCATGATGCTTTGAGAGAACTAAAATACGAAACTCTTCATGTTTATAAATCCTGTCTAGAGGGTAAAATGATCAAGAGACCTTTCACAGTAAAGGGCTAAAGAGCTAAGGAACCACTTGAGTTAGTACATAGTGATGTATGTGGACTGATCAATGTACAAGCTAGAGGTGGGTATAACTATTTTATCATTTTCATTGACGACTACTCAAGATATGGTTATAGTTACCCAATGCATCGAAAGTCTGAAACTTTTGAAAAGTTTAAAGACTTCAAGGATGAAGCTGAAAAGCAATTAGGTAAATCATTGAAAATATTTCGATCTGATTGAGTTGGTGAATACTTGGATTAAGAATTCAAGGATTATTTACTGGACTGGAATCCTATCCCAACTCACAGCACTTGGAACACCATAGCAAAATGGTGTTGCAGAGAGAAAAAACTGAACCTTATTAGATATGGTTAGGTCGATGTTAATCTACTCATCCTTGTCACTTATATTTTAGGGATATGCACTACACACAATAACTTACATTTTGAATGGCCTTTAGAGTTATGGACTGGCTTCGAACCTAGTTTGCGTCATTTCTATATATGTGGGTGTCCAGTTCATGTTCTTAGACCTAAGACTGAAAATTTAGACTCAAGATCTGAGGTATGAATATTCGTTGGCTATACTTTAGAGTCTAGAAGTGGATACTTTTATAGTCACAATGATCAAAAGGTGTTTGTGTCAACAAATGCAACCTTTCTTGAGCATGACTATATGAAAAACTACAAAACTCGTAGCAAAGTAGTTCTCGTGAAATTAGCGACTGATGAGATCATACCACCTTCAATTTCTACTGATAAATGACAAACCACATAAACCACAGTTCTTACAAAGGAAACCCCAGTGCAACATCATATTAGGAGGGTTGTGAGACAACCATTTCGCTACGAACTAGAGGCATATGTCCTAGTTTCATACACTAATAAGGATCATCCATTATCTTATGAAGAATTAATGGATGATCCTAAAAAGGAGAAATGGCAAGATGCCATGAACTAGGAAATGGAATCTATGAGTTCCAATTTCGTCTGAGAACTTGTAGATCCAACTGAAGATGTCAGGCCCATTGGATGTAAATGGATCTTTAAGAAGCAAATAGATGAAGATGGGAAAGTAGAGACTTACAAGGCATGGTTAGTAGCCAATGGCTATACATAAAGGGATGGAGTCGATTATGAAGAGACATTCTCCCTTGTGGCCATGCTAAAATCCACTCGCATCTTTTTGTCCATAACCGCTAGTTTTGACTATGAGATGTGGCAAATGAATGTCAAGACAGCTAATCTGAATAACTCTCTTGATGAAAACATCTATATGATGCAATCAGAAGGGTTCGTGCAAAAGGTGCAAGATTAGAAAGTGTGCAAGTTGCTTAAATCCATTTATTAATTAAAGCAAGCATCTAGATCTTAGAATCTTACCTTTGATGAGATTATAAAGTCTTATGGCTTCGAGAAAAATGTTGACGAAGCCCGTGTTTATAAAATACACCAAAGATAAGATATTGATTTTCTTATTTCTTATGTTGATGATATTTTACTCATTGGGAATGATGTAAAAAATTTGTCCAAAAGTAAGGAAGTGGTTAGCTGAGAAATTTCAAATGAAAGATTTAGAAGAATAGAGCTATGTTCTAGGCTTAAAAATCCTAATGGATAGAAATAACAAGTTTTTATTACTTTCTCAAGCATCTTATATTGATTAGGTGCTGGAGAGATTCTCTATGGAGAATTCCAAGAAAGGTCAACAACCTACTAGACATGGAATTGTCCTCTACAAGGAACAATGTCCTAAGACACCTCAGGAGGAAGAAGATATGATAAAGGTTCACTATGCTTCAGCAGTTGGAAGTCTCATGTATGTCATGTTGTGTATGAGACCAGACATATGTTATGTAGTAAGAATTGTCAGTCGTTATCAATCGAATCCATGTTTGGAACACTGGATTGCAGTAAAAAACATTATCAAGTATATTAGGAGAACGAGAAACTATATGCTTGTTTATTCAGGTGGAGACCTGAACCTTACTAGATATATTGATTTTTATTTTCAATTAAACAGAGACAGTCGAAAGTCGACATCTGGATCAGTATTCACCCTAGGTGGAGGAGATGTAGTCTGGAGAAGTATTAAACAATCTAGAATTGCACATTCCTCCATGAAATCCGAATATATAGCGGCTTGTGAAGCTGTGAAAGAGGCGGTATGACTCAGAAAGTTCTATTCTGATCTGGAAGTAGTTTCAGTTATGGACAAGCCACTGATCTTGTATTGTGATAATAGTGGGCAATAACAAATTCCATGGAATCGAGGAGTCACAAGAGGGAAAAGCACATATAGAGGAAATATAATCTTGTAAGAGAGATCGTGTATCGAAGGGATGTGACTGTTATGAAGATAGTATCAAAACAAAACATGGCTGATCCTTTTATAAAACCACTTCCTGCGAAGTCATTTGAGGGTCATGTGCATAACATGAGATTGAGAGAGATGCCACATTTGCTTTATGACAAGTGGAAGATTGTTGGGGGTTAGAGATGAGAAAAAAACTGACTTGAAAATGATTTTTTATTATGAAGCAAGTACATAATTATGAGATAATTATGTGTGATTAATTAATTAAAAATTAATTAATTAAATTATTTAAATATTTAAATATAATTTTCAAAAATTATATATATATATATATAATTATCGATTTTTTTAATTATCAATAAGTGAGCCAGATATCTAATTTGTGAAATAAGATAATTAAATTATTATTAGATGATAATTTAAATCAACTAAATATGTTATGTGAAATAATAGATAAGTTAGTTGATAGGGATAATCAGATAAGTTAATTTTGAATTAACTGATATCTAGATAATTATTTAATGAAAATAAATATTTAATTCGTAGTAATTGTTACGTGTCAATCACTGATAGAGTATTAGAAATTGACATGGACTACTGTGGTGCCACTGACACTACAGTAGTAAATGTGTAATACTGTAGTTCCACATGACACTATTGTGGTGCCGTAAGGCACTATGCTGGCTCACGACACACAGAAGTGTCATGTGACATTGCAGTTGTGCTCAATTACAGTGTGTCCCATTACAATTGTTAATTTTACAATTAAATATTATTTTAATTTATCCCTAAAAATATGATACGCTATTATCTAGAATATATACATATAATATTCTAATGGCCTAGCTGGTTGAAAGAAGAGGTGGGAATCAATCAAGAGTTGAATTGAGAACATGATTGGTGTCATAGAGATTTTCTTTTGTGATTAAACGTTGATCAAATCTCTAAACAAAATAATCATTACGTTCTTTTAGAGAATCGTCTCACTAAAGTCCTTATCAATAAATCTCTAGATCTCATGTGTTAAGAACATCTAGAGATATAAAAAATGTCTTGTAATATTCTACGTGCTCACACACGTCCTAGTGCGTTGAGGATTGACTTGGAAGATCTTGATGTCGATCTTGGAGTCTACTGATCGATGGAATGACTTCTTAGGAACGGAGGATCGATCGATATTCGCAAGGACACTTGATATAGACTACAAGAATTATATGATTCCTGACCTTATATATTGTACATTTAACTTATAAATATATAATGGATCCTGACTAATTGAAAAAGAGTTTTCAATAAAAGTTTTTCTTTGGTTATCGATACGTGCACAAGTTTTGTTTTATTAATAGATTTATTTTTTATTAAAAGTTTAATTTTTTAAAAGGCCACGCGCCTCCACGCTTCCGCCGCGACGACCAACATTGGTTCTTGATTCTTCTCGTATTCATGCTTGGACCTTTTCTGATGTTTCTGATGCATTATCTGTTGATCAACCTCACCCTGTCTCTAGCATTAGACATACCAGATCTTCACCTCACACACACTCCCATCACCTAATGCAAACTAGGTCAAAATCTGGGGTTTTTAAAAAGAAAACCTTTGCTTTCTCTTGTCCTCCAGCTAGTACTATTGAACCTACTTCATATACTATGGCTCTTAAATGTCCAGAATAGGTTCAGGCTATGCAATCTGAGTTTGCATCCCTCAAATCTGAAAACACTTAGACTCTTTTGCCTATCCTTTCTTATAAGAACCTTGTTGGGTGTAAATGAGTGTACAAAATCAAGTACAACCCTAATGGTTCTATCGCCAAGCTAGTTGCCAAAGTTTATCACCAATAGCCTGGCTTGGACTATAGGGAAACCTTTAGTCTAGTTATTAAGAAACCCACTATTAGAATTTTATTATCATTGGCTGCTACTTTTGGATGGCATTTAAGGCAACTTGATGTCAAGAATGCCTTTTTTGCGTGAAGAGGTTTGCATGTGTCAACCTCCAAGGTTTGTAGATCGACGTTGTCCTTCATATATGTGTAAGTTGAACAAGTCTTTGTATGGTCTTAAACAACCTCCTAGAGCTTGGTTTGAGAAATTTACCAGTCATCTCTTATCTCTTAGCTTTATTAGTTCCCAAGCTAACACATCATTGTTTGTTCGTGCTTCCTCTTATTCTCTGACTTATGTTGTGCTCTATGTTGATGTCATTGTGATTCGTGGTATAGATTCTGCATATATTGATCATTCGGTTCATGCTTTACAACAAAACTTTGATATGTCCGACCTTGGAGAGTTCAAGTATTTCTTAGGGCTTGAGATTAGTAGAACTTCTCATGGTATTTTTTTAACCAACATAAGTATGCTAGAGACTTACTTCTTAAAACTGGCATGCTTAATTCTAAACCTTGTCAATCTCCTTTCTCCATTAAATCTCCTTTATCCACTCACATTGGTTCTCCATTGTCTGATATAACATTATATAGAAGTCTTGTTGGCTCTCTCCAGTATCTCACTTTCACTATACTTGATATCAACTTTATTTTCAATCGTGTATGTCACTTTATGCACTCACCTACTACTGCCCATTTTGCTATTGTCAAACTAATTCTAAGGTGTGTTGTAGGTACTATTGATCATGGCGTGTGTTTTAAACATGAATCTCTTCATTTATAGGCCTTCAACAATGCTGACTGGGCTAGAGATCTTGCACAGAAGATTGACTTCAGGCTTTGTTATCTTTCTTGGCCAGAATCCTGTTTCTTGGAGTGCAAATAAGCAAGCGACTGTGGCTCGGTCATCCACCGAAGTAGAGTATAAAGCCTTAGCTAACACTGCTGCCGAGTTGACTTGGTTGGGACAAATTCTTCAAGATCTTCATGTGTACCAAAGTCAAGCACATATCTTGTTTTGTGACAACACTTATGCTATATCATTGGCTTCTAATCCTATTTTTCATGCTCGCATAAAGCATGTGAAAATTGATTTTTATTTTGTGCAAGAAAGAGTGGTCAAGAATGATCTGGTGGTGAAGCATGTGTCCTCTCAACTTAAACTTGTAGACCTATTTACTAAACCCTTATCTGTTAACCATATATCTCTATGAGATAAATTTTGATGATAACAAAAAATTGACGTTGCTAATAAATTCAATCAAGTTTGTAGAGGCCATTGAAAAAATTAACACAAGACATTCCGATTGAAGATCATGAAAATATTTATTTTCATAGACGCTCATAAAGCATGAAGATTGAAGATCATGAAGATAACTACTTTCATGTAATTTTTATTAGGAGCTTACTCATTTTATTTGCCTTTATTAAAGCTAAATTTATTTAGGGATAACTATCCTTAAATTAAGTCTACATCCATAAAAAGCCTAAACACCAAAAATCATATATCTCTTGTGCAATAAACAAAATACATGAGATGAAGATAATGACAAAGCACAAACAAAGTAAGTTTCAATTTCAAGTAATAAAGAGAGATAGAGATTACCCAAATCATTTTTTACCATATTGTGTTATTTTGTATAGGAGTTTTCCTTGCCTTTTTTGTCAAGGATTTTTTATCCTTATTAAAGATAGAGTGTCATTTTCTTTGTCTATATTCAAAATTTGAAATTTTCCCTCTTAAACCCTAACCTCCATCTCCTCTATAAATATACTCCAATTCTATTCACAAAACACAAATTCATAGCCAAGAGACTTGCTCTTAAAACTCTCTCAATACTCTCATTAATCTCTCTTAATATTTTGAGCTTTATACTCACAAATTTCTTGAGCGAGCAAGATTATTATTTTCTAAGCTTAGATTGAAGATTCTACTCTTTTGAGAGAGTTATTCTAAGGGGTCACTTACTCTCGAAACACATAGCTTTGTGAGGTTTAGTTGACACTAATAAATTCAATTGGGTTTGTAAGGTTTGGTCTTCACCCTCAAGAAGTTCGTGGGATTAAACATCTCCACGGGGGGCCTTGGAGCGTGGACGTAGGGATAAGATTTCCCGAATCATGTAAGAATATATTGTGCCTATCTTCTTCTCCTTCTTCTCTTTTTATTTTGTGCTATTTATTTTTCGCACTTCAATTTTTCGCACTTAATTTTAGCAATTTAATTTCCACACTTTAAGATTCCGTAATTATTTTATTTGCTTGCTTTATATTTTCACATTTATATTATCGCAAGCATTATTTACTTCAACACGTTTATATATTACTTATTTATCTTTTCAAGAGTTAAACTCGTGGAACATTGAAGTTCATTCTTGAACATTCATTTTTCACTTGAGTGCAAAAAAAATTTAATTTGAACACGATCACTCAATTCACCCCTCTTAGGTTTCCATATCGATTCTACAATTGGTAGCAAAGCTTGGTACTCTATACATAAGACTTAATTGTCTCCAATTATGGCATCCATGAGTGGTTCTTTCATTGAATGTCAATCTACTACTAGACCTCCGTTTTTCAATGGTAATGATTATACTTATTGAAAAGTGAGAATGAGGATTTATATTCAATAGATTGACTATGACTTACAGGATGTTGTTGAAAATTGTGCTCACATTCCATTCAAAACTGTGGATGGTAAAAATATTGTCAAATCAAGTAGTGAATGAAATGATGATGATAAAAAAAAATTTCTTTAAATGCTAAGGCTATGAATGTTTTGTTTTATGCTCTTGATAAAAATGAATTTAATAGAATTTCTACATGTGAATCCGCTAAATCTATATGGCACATGTTAGAAGTCACACATGAAGGACAAATCAAGTTAAAGAATCTAAAATTAGCATAGTTAAGAATTATATAAAATGAAGCATGATGAATCTGTACGTGATATGTTTACTCGTTTCATCGATATTATTAACGACTTGAAATCTCTTGGTAAGACTTATTCTAATGTTGAAATGGTGAGACAAATTCTTAGGTGTCCACCAAAGAATTGAGAGCCAAGGTGACCACCATCGAAGAAGCCAAAGATCTCAACACACTTCCTCTTGAAGAACTTATTGGCTCATTGAAGACGCATGAAATGAGGCTAAATGAAAATGACGAAGAAGATACATAAAAAAGAAGAGCATTACACTAAAATTAACACTTGAACAATCTGATAGTGAGAATGATGACTATGATGAGGAAGATGACATAGCCCTACTCACTAGGCTATTCAAGAAATTCATAAATAGAAGGAAAAATGCTCTAAGAAAATATGATAAGAAGATACCTCTTGACACACTCACGTGCTATGACTGTAAAAAGCCCGGACACATAAAAGCCGATTGTCCAAATCTAAGTAATGCCCCAAAGAAGTTCAAAAGAAGAGAATTCAAGGTAACTTGGGATGAGACTGATGATATCGATTCAGAAGGCGAAGAAGAAGAAGTTGCAAACATGTATGTCATGGCATTAGAAGATGAGGTAAATTCTTCTGAGCTAACTTTAAATGATAAACCTTGTTATAAATAACTTGAAAATGCTTTTGAAGAGCTTTATAGTGAGTTTAAAAAACTTCACTTTAAGAACAAAATTATGAAAAATGGTTTTCAAAACTTCAAGAAGAAAATGAGTCTTTGAAAAATGAGAATTTGAAAGTCAAAGCAACCTTACATGTGTTGCATCGAGACCTTGTTCAAAGCTAAAATAAGTAAAATGATTTAAATTCAACCATTTTTAAATTTACAAATAGAAGAAACAATCTTGACAAATTTCTTGGTAAGCAAATGAATGCTTCCGATAAAAGGAGATTAGGATATCAACAGTTTCAAAACGAAAAATATCACAAAAATATTTTTATAAAACCAACACAATATCTTCTTGTCATTTTTCACTATTGTGGGGTTCAAGCTCACAAATTTATTCATGCTTTCATAAAAAGAAAGCTATTTTTCATGAAAGAAATGAATGGATTCTCTACAACACTAACCCTCAAGGACCCAAAAAGATTTGGGTACCAAAAGTCAACTTTTAAATTTGTATGTTATGGGTACCATTAAAGAAAAAAGATAAATGGTATCTTGATACTGGATGCTCGAGACATATGACCGATGATGAATCAAAACTTACTCAAATTTGTCGAAAGAAAGGACATGTCACTATTGAAGATGATAAGAATGGTAAAATCATTGGTATTGACTCCGTAAGTAATGACTCTTCTCATGCTATAGATAAAATTCTACTTGTAGATGGTCTAAAATATAATTTACTTAGCATAAGTCAACTTTGTGATAAAAACTATAGAGTAAGTTTTGAAAAGGATTTTTGTCTAATTATAGATAAAGTGTCAAATAAAATTTTATTTGTTGGACAAAGGGACCAAAGCGTCTACACTATTAATCTAAGTGATTTCCAAAATTATAATAAAAAATATTTTCTAATTTTTTACAATGATAATTGGCTATGACATAAAAGACTTGGGCATGCTAGCATGGATTTATGTTCAAAACTATCAAAAAGTTATTTAGTAAAAGGTCTTCCAAAAATAAATTTTGTGAAAGACAAAATTTGTGATGCATGCCAAATGGATAAATAAGTTAAGAGCTCTTTCAAATTAAAACATATGGTGTAAACCAGTAGACCATTGCAATTACTACACATGGATCTATTTGGCCCTTCAAAAATTGCAAGTCTTGGGGGTAAACACTATGCATTTGTCATAGTTAATGATTTTTCAAGATATACTTGGGTTTTATTTCTCAAAAATAAGGATGAAACTTTTAAAGCATTTACAAAGTTTTGCAACCTAGTTCATAATGAAAAAGGTGATCATGGTGGAGAATTTGAAAATAGAAACTTTAAAACTTTTTGCAATGAAAATGATTTTTCACATAAGTTTTCTACTCCTAGAACTCCACAACAAAATGGTGTTGTTGAGAGGAAAAATTGGTCTCTACAAGAAATGGCAAGAACAATGATAAATGAGAATGGTTTACCTAAGTATTTTTAGGTCAAAACCGTTAATACATCTTGCTACATTATGAATTGTGCTTTATTTAGACCTATTTTAAACAAAACCCTTATGAACTTTGGAAAACGAAAATTCCCAATATTAGTTATTTTAGTTTTTGGGTGCAAATGTTTTATTTTAAATAATAAGGACAACCTTAGTAAGTTCGATTCTAAAACTAACTTAAGAATCGTTTTAGGATATTCCACATCTAGCAAAACATATAGAGTTTATAATAGAAGAACATTAGTGTAGATACTGTATTTTATCCGGGCTAATACATTAAATATACATACTTTATATTTTGGCTCATATAATAGTCTAAGACTATATGTATAATTTGAAAAGTAGTCCAATACTAACATAAGAAAAGTGGTCCAAGGACTAAAAAGTAAAAAGTGAGCAAAAAAAGACTAAAAGTAAAAAAAGGCAAACCCTAATTTTGCCTATAAATAGAGATGATGTCTTCACTTGAAAGGGGAGATTTGGGGGGAGAGTGAGGAAGGGAAGAGATTTTACAGAGAGACATAGAGGTTTTGAGAAAATAGTGAAAAAGAGAAAGAATGTAAGTTTTCATTTCTATTCATCTTCTATCTTCTCATTTTCTTTTTATTAAAGTAGTTCAAATCTCTTACATTTTGACTTACAATATATTTTGTTCATTCTAATTTATCATCTCTCTTTTTCATACTCATGAATTTGATATTTCTTTGTTTCATCTTCCATATATAGGTTTGTTTGCTCATTCTTTATCATTTCTCCTACTTTTAATCTTAAATTTTGCTTTCATATATTGTTTATCTCTCTACAAGTTTGATTATGAGATTTTTTTTATCATCAACTCAATCAATGAGAATGAGGATAAAATTTTGAGGGGTGTAAAATTAACTCAATGTGAATAAACCATTTAATGGGTTGAAAGTGTACATTTGATGAAAAAATCTCCTATGATAATTTCTCATACATAAAAATGCATAAAATAGAGAGTAAAACCTCTATACAAGATTATGCAAATATTTTAAGCCTTTGATTTCTTTATGTTACAAATCTTCTCTTCTTTTCTTTTTAATTTTTTGACCATCATTTGTTGTGACACTTGCTTAAACTAGTTACAATCTATGATCATTCCTAGCAATGAAGGAAGAAGGAAAAAATGGTAATTGGTGAACTAAGTAGTCCAACAAAAAATAGTACATTTATATCCAAATAATTTTTATGGATTTTCTTTAGTGACACTTGTTTAAACTAGTTACCATCCATGATCATTCCTAGCAATGAAGGAAAAAAGGAAAAATGGTAATTAGTGAACTAAGTAGTCTAATAAAAAAATGGTATATTTATATCAAAAAAAAATTATTTTATTTTGAAAGTTTTATGAATTTTCTTTAGTGACAATTGTTTAAACTAGTTACCATCCATGATCATTCCTAGCAATAAGGAAGAAAGAAAAAATGGTAATTAGTGAACTAAGTAGTCTAATAAAATATGATATATTTATATCTCAAACAAAAATTATTTTATTTTGAAAGTTTTATGGATTTTCTTTAATGACACTTGTTTAAACTAGTTACCATCCATTATCATTCCTAGCAATGAAGGAAGAAAAGAAAATAATAATTAATGAACTAAGTAGTCCTATAAAAATGGCATATTTATATCCCAAATAAAAATTATTTTATTTTGAAAGTTTTATGAATTTTCTCTAGTGACACTTGTTTAAACTAGTTACCATCTATGATCATTCCTAGCAATGAAGGAAGAAAGGAAAAATGATAATTAATGAACTAAGTAGTCCAATTATATATATATATATATGTAAAAAAAATGAAAAAAAAGAGTGACAGAGGGTGACATCACCCTCTGTAAATTTTTTTTACTTAAATTTTTTGTTTGTTTTTTTGTTGTTTATATTTTTTTGTTTGTTTTTTTGTTTTTTTATTTTCTATTTTTTAATAGATAATATTACTTCGTTGTAATTTATTTTTAATTATTTCACGTCTTGTTTCAATATTTTCACCATGCATATTCTTTTTTTAAAATTTATCATACATATTTATCATCTCTAACATTCATTTCTATTATTTTTTATTTATAGTTGTTATCTCTTTTTATTTATTTATGTATTATTTTCATATGTCACGGTTGTATGTGATTATTATTTTATTCTTTTATCATCAAAGTTGACGCTCGTAAATTAAAACCATAACAATTTGATTTAAATTTTGTAAATTTCTTTATTTAGTTTTCACTGAGAAAAATCCGACGACGGACTTTGAGATTTTCGGTATACCAAACTTCTCAAAGTACTGAGGTGTGGAGTCATTCTTGGGATACCGAGAATAACTCTAATAATGTTTTGATTTAAAATGATATAAGAATACAAAAAAATATTTTTTCAATGGTCTTTGAACCACCCATTAAAAGTAATTTATTTTGTTCATTTTGATGATACAAAATGCATCAAATGGGACATTAAAAAATGAATCCCTTTAACCTTTGCCTTAAAATACAAAATTGGATAGAATTTGATTAAATTTGGTAACCATTTTATAATGGGTGTTGTGTGGTGCTAATACCTTCCTCACACACAAACGACTCCCGAACCAACTTTGAGTTTTCGTAGACCAAAATTTTCATCTTAAAATTGGGTGACCAATCACACCCTAAAATGATTGGTGGCGACTCCAAATTTCTTTTTCCTTCAAAAAATGATTTTTTTAATCGCCGTTCTGCGTCACGCGCACGTTGCGACAGCTTGGCGACTCCACTGGGGACAAACAATTGGTGTAACCATCTTTAGATCAATAGAGAGTCAAGCCAAAATTTCATCGTATGCTATCCTTTTGTATTGGTTCTTGGTTTGTTTATATGTTTTATTATTTTTTTTCTAATTCATGACTGTAGTTATACATAAGCTTTTTTTTCACGAAGTATATTTCTTTACATAATTTCTACTTTCACACATATACACTAGCCCTATACCCGGGCTTCCCCTTTAGATTAGCGAGAATGAGAAGTGGAATGCCTTCGTGGAACTACGGTTCCCATGCAGGCTCACGAAAGTTCTCACTCAGATCGACCATTTTGGGATACCGTTTGGGGGTCCATGTTACTCTGTTCAGATAACAGTGTGGACAACCTGGGAGCCTTTAAGAGATTTTTAGAGCCCAACCACACACGTATTATGTTTTTAGAGCCCACCTCATGACCAACATTAGATTTCTGCTGAAATATTATATCATGATCAATTTTGTGCATGTATATATGTCTTGAGTCACTTAAACATGTCTTTTCTTCATTGTTTCACTTCTAACTTCATCTTTGTATTTTTCACACATGCATCATGCTGCATAATAGGGATTGTAAAGAAGTATTCAATTCATTCATATTTTAGAGACCATGATTCCCACTTCGAGTGTGATAGAAGATCAAGTTATGGTAGCCCAATGGTCAGAGGAGTCGCAAAAACATAAAGGAGATTGCCTGAAAAAGGAAGACGTATTTCTTCTACCATCAATCACTAAGATGGAGTTCTCACGCATTGACTTGGAGAGATTGAAGAAGATATGGGAGGATTTTTCACTAGAGCAGAAAAGTTTGTTTGTTGGAAAATATGCTCACATAACTTATCTGTTGTATATTGTAGTCAACGTTCCCGTCCTTGAAGCTTTAATGCATTTCAGGGACCCTCATTATAGATGTTTCACCGTCGGAATAATCGATCTTACTCCCACAATTGAAGAATATCAAGCATTACTGAATGTCTCGTTGCAAAACGCAGATAAAGTTTATAACTATGACAAAAAGCTCATGTTGAAGAGAGCTTTGTCTAAGCTCTTAGGTACTGTCCATGCGTCTGAGATTGAGAAAATGTTGAAAATTAAAGGGGGGGAATGAGTGTGTGCTGTTGGATTACCTCCTAGATCTCACTCAAAATTTCTTGAAGAAGGATAAGGGCATGACTCTTTATGCTCTGTGTATTTATGGAACTGTGTTATTTCCAAAGAACCAAGGTTATATAGATGATAAAGTGATAAAAATGTTCCTTCAAGTCTAACATGGTGTTAACCCTGTTATCTCAATTCTCGCTGAGACTATCCGTTCTTTGAATCACATCCGAGTGTCTGGAGAAGGAAAGGTCATCGGCTCTTCAACTCTTTTGTGTATTTGGATTCTCAGCCATCTAAGATGTCCACTAGATTTCAAATATCCTCAAATTAAGTTCTCAAGTTCATGGATGAAGACGAGGATCCCTATTGCAGAATTTGGAATGGCCAAATGGAATCCGCAGTTTCCCACAAAAGGGGCTTGGCTCTCATACCTATCCAAGTTGAAAGATGATGATGTTATTTGGAAAGCCCATTGGATGCCGTTAACACCAATGATCTACATATGTGGTGATTTTCAATGGGTTCCGCTCCGAGGACCATGGGGTTGTACTAGTTATGCTCCACTAATGGCACTCCGTCAATTATACATGAGACAGTTTGTCCCCACCACGCATGCATTGAAGGATATTGAAGTTAGTTGCGATTATCAAGAAATTGAACAAAAACTACAACAGCTGATTAAAGCTTGGAAAATAATAAGAAGGATGCGAAGTGAGAAGAATCGCATGAACTCCACAAAGGAGTATAAAGCATGGCTTGAGAGTAGAAACAAAGTAATTATTGCCTTACCAGTTGAGGATGTACCATCAGCCAAATCACTGGAAGTTCATCAAAAGATTGCTAAAAAAGAGGAGTTTGATGAGTTATATGAGGAGCGGTAAAAAGTTCTAGCCCTCTTGGAAAAAAACAGACGACTAGCAGTCGAGGCGAATTTGTCTGAGAAACACAGAATCGAAGCTGAAGAACGACTTAAAGAGTTAAGAAATAAGGTTTAGGATCGGGCATATCTGAAGCGAAAAAACTTAGAGTTAGGAACTAACACTCGCCAATTGAGCAACAAAATTAGAAAGATGGCGGAAGACGATGAGAACTTGTGAGGGGTAATCTACAAATAAGAAAATCAAATCGTGAAGTTAGAGAGAAAAAATAAACTGGTATGAGAAATTCTAGAAGAGGTGAATGATAAGAAAAATGCATACATCATCGAGTTAGAAGAGCAATATGACGCATTACAATGAATCGTTGATAATTTGTAAGTTGATTTAGAGAATCAGAAAGTTAAGAAGACTGAGTCAACAAATGATTCTGAAAAATTATTGAAAGTCATCGCAAGCCTTGAGCACCAAGTTAGAGCTTATCAGAACGTGGCAGAGAAGTTGGCAAGAAACAATGATGCTAATGTCGATATACTGAGATATGCTTATCAGTTACTGCAACAAGAGTACAACTCGATTAGACAATGATCTGGGCAGGCTGTGGAATGGCTTAAAGGCATGGCTGTGAGAGCGGGTAATTTGGCGGAACAAGCTTCATTTTTGAAGAGAAATGTCTTGCCCATCCATCCTAATGGGGATAACTTGTCTAAGTTTTTGGAAGAAGTCAACCGGGATTTGGGTCATTTTGGTCGTTTTGTATGAACTCATATTATGAAGTAATGTAATTGACTTCTACATACTCAAATATAGTGGATGACTCTACTAATTGAATCACTTTAGAACTTTCACTTTGCGTAGTATCATTTCTCATGCATAAATTTACTCTCATTATTTTTTCTTTTTATTAGCAAAAAATCTACATCTCATTGCTTTATTTTTATTTATTTTAAAGAAATTTTCCAAAGATAGCCTGACAACTTCAACATCCCTATCGAACTCGAGCTTAAGTTAGGGTCATGGACGAGCAAGAAAGAGAGCAATCGCGAGAGGAAAGGAAGGAAGAGATTAGGGAGCTAAAAGAGCAAATGGCTAAAGTACTCGAACTCCTCGCCGCAAGTAAGGGAAATGCCTGTTTTGAAAATCCACAAGGGGCTCAATCATCACAAAATCAACTGACAAACGATACTCCACTTTACCCTCCTGGGTTCACTCCACTCCAACCTATCAACATCATCAGGTTGACCAGTTTCAGCATGCTTCACCACCAATAAATATCCCGCATCATTCATTTCCAAATGTCCAGGAAACAATGCAGACAGGAAAAACTGGGTACAACCCATCCGCAAATGGCATGTGGTCACAACCAAGCTTTCACTCCACAAGGCGAACTCGCTAATGAGCCAATCATCATAATCGATGTTGATGACCCAAAGATGCAGAAGACTATTACCAAGCCAAGTGATGACCCATGATCGAAAGACAAATTGGACTTTCTAGAGGAGAGATTACGTGCTATTGAAGGATCTGATGTATACGGTACCATTGATGCCACCCAATTATGTTTGGTCCCTGATGTGAACATCCCACATAAATTCAAACTATTCGAGTTTGAAAAATATGATGGTAGTACGTGCCCCAGAAGTCACCTTATTATGTACTGTAGAAAAATGACCGCTTGTGCAAATGATGATAAGCTGCTAATTCATTTCTTTCAAGATAGCCTGATGGGGGCCGCATCTCATTGGTATGTCCAATTGGATAACCAACATATTAAGAGGTGGAAAGATCTAGCAGATTCTTTTTTAAGACAATATAAGTACCACATAGACATAGCCCCTGATCGTTTGGACATACAAAGGATGGAGAAAAAGACCACAAAAGGCCTTAAAGAATATGCACAAAGGTGGAAGGAATTAGCTGCTCAGGTACACCCCCCATTGTCAGACAAGGAGATGGCTGGAATGTTTATTAACACCTTGAGACCTCCATTCTTTGACATGATGATTGGAAACGCTTCAAACAACTTCTCTGACATCATAGTGATCGGTGAAAGGATTGAGTACGGGATAAAGAATGGAAGAATTTTGAAAATCGTATCAGATACATCATCAGTAAAAAAAGGGCCTCCATTGAAGCGAAAAGAAGGGGATGTACAGATGATCAATTCTGGGTACCCATCACAAGATGTGAACCCGGGATCAAGATTTTCAAAGTATAGTGAGGGGCCCAAATCTATGACATCATATGTGACAAATACCTCACAAATTCTGTACAATTATCACTCTCAACAATCAACATTTCAAAACAACTCGAGACCGGGTTTTAGACCACCGACTCACCAGTAAAATGTTGGTCAGGCTAATTAGCCTCTGAGGGGAAATAGAAATAATCAACGTTTTATCCAATATGATCCAATCCCCATGTCATATATATAACTCTTACCTCAATTGATACGGAATAATCAATTGGTGCCCATTCTTTATGAACCTCTACAACCACCATACCCAAGGTGGTATGATCTGACTGCTCGCTGTGATTATCATGTTGTGGCAGTGAGACATTCGACTGAGAATTACACAGAATTAAAAGGTAGAGTACGGGCACTGATCAAGGCTGGATGATTGAATTTCAAAAAGGCTAATGGGAATCCAGATATTAATTCCAACCCTCTACCAAATCATGTGAATCCTGTCGTAAATGCAATTGAGGAATATTTTTCATATGGAAAGAGGGACGTGGAAGATGTGAGCACGTCAATGGAAACACTTTTCTATCTTCTTTCTAGAGCAGGGTACACCTACCAAACACGATCAGAGGATGGGGGCGTTTCTAGGGAGCATATGCATGACTTCGATTGTTTGTTTCATAAGAATGTGACGGGGCATACAATTGAGGAATGTGCTGATTTTAAAATGGAAGTGAATACGTTGTTGGATGCAAAGATACTTACAATAAGTCATAAAGGAGAAAGGAAATACCAGGAAGATGACTCGTTAGTCCTCATGATAACTAAAGAATCATCTGAAGTTAATGTTGAAATGTCATCATATATCTCAAAACCTCTCACAATACATTACGAGGAAAAGTCAACTCACACCACTACGTCTTATGCTCTGATGCCTATCACCATTCAAATATCGGGTGCGTTCGCTTACAAAGATTCAAGAGCAGTACATCGACATACGGATATGAGGTTATTACAAGCGGTAATGATAAAACTCAAGAGCTAAATCCGTCTGACCTCGATCTCCCCATAACTAATATTTCAGGAATAGGTGGGATGACAAGGAGTGGCAGATGCTACATGCTAGAAGTTTTGAAAACAGATAAAAGCGATGAGTTTGAAAGGAAAACGAAAAGGGGAAGGCCAAAGAAGGTGACAATGGTCATGAATTCCAAGGAGAAATGCATGGCGTCCAAGTGATAGTCCCAGATATAATAAGAGGTACGGAGAAAGAAATAGCAGTGTCTGAAGAAGAGGTATGTGAATTTTTGAAGCTCATCAAGCAAAGTGTATAAGGTGATAGAATAACTTAATCGCTTACATGCTCGCATATCTTTATTGTCACTCTTTCTGAATTCTGAACCACATCACCAAGCATTATTGAAGGTTTTGAATCAAGCATATGTCTATGATGACATTACGGTGGAGAAGTTGAGTGGAATTATGGGAAATATTACCGCACCAAATTTTATCACTTTCACAGATGATGAAATCTCTGCCGATGGTACCAGACACACCAGAGCTCTATATATATCCGTGAAATGTGGGGATTATGTTGTCGCAAAATTATTGATTGATAATGGCTCATCTCTAAATGTAATGCCAAGATCCATACTAGTAAAGCTCCCTATGGATGCAACATATATGCGACCGAGCATGATGATAGTAAGAGTATTCGACGGTACCCGAAGAGAAGTAGTCGGAGACATAGAGATACAAATTCAAATCGGGTCATGCCTATTCAATATTGTTTTCCAAGTGATGGACATAAATCCAGCATACAGTTTTCTTTTGGGTCGACCATGGATTCACTCTGTCGGGGCAGTACCGTCTTCATTACATTAGAAGCTGAAATTTATAATGGATCATAAACTCATTTGTATATATGAGGAAGAAGATTTATTAGTTTCTAAGCCGGCTACCATGCCGTATGTTGAGGCGGCAGAAGAAGCATTGGAGTGCTCATTTTGATCATTTGAGATTGTGAACACTGCCTTTGTTGCTAGTGGGAAACTCACTCCAACATCAAGCTTATCAAAAGCATCTCAGATGGTGGCAAATTTGATGATAAAATGAGGATACAAGCCAGGCAAAGGACACAGGGGTAAGCATCAAGGCATAAAAAAGTTAATCGAGTGGGACAAGAATGAACAAAGGTTTGGACTTGGATATAGACCGACCAAGGCTGATAGAAGAAGAGTGGAAGCTCAAAATTAAGAAAAGAGGATTGCTAGGCTCGAAAATAGGGAATTCAATATGAAAATGGCGATCATACCCCATATTTCTAAATCCTTTAGAAGTTGGGGAATTTCATTCGAAGAACCAGTTATAGTAGAGTAGTACAACCTCGAAGATGATATCGCCGAGCTTTCAATATCCGCAATCTTAGGAAAATCATCAAATGCAAGTACAGAGGACTTGGTTTCTCGATACAGATCATGAACTTAACAATTGGGACGTCACCGAGCTACCAGTGTTTTTGGAGAATTTTCAAGAGTAATGTGTTCATGCCAAAATTCTAATGATTCTACCCAATGCCTTAGGAATTCCATTGTTATGGGCCTATGTTCTCGTCTATTTCATGTCATCTCTTTGAATGAAAATCTAAAAATTTGTTTCGTCTCCTTTTGCTAATGATAAATATAATTTCAGTTCTTTTTGTTTTTCCTTTTATGTCTACTTTTTCCATTTCTGAAATGTTGTTCATACTCATGCATTGTTTATTTTTTTTTC
Source organism: Datisca glomerata (assembly GCA_003255025.1). Lineage (NCBI taxonomy): Eukaryota > Viridiplantae > Streptophyta > Magnoliopsida > Cucurbitales > Datiscaceae > Datisca > Datisca glomerata. The sequence continues at coordinate 1,873,183 of QANY01012298.1, forward strand.
TCGCCTTCTTTTCATCCGAAAATCTGATTCAGGTTCGAGAACGGTGATTTTGAAAACAAGAGCATAAGCAATAACTTTGACAATCTCATTCTTAGCGTAGAGTCAGATGAAAGTGATCAGGATAATTTTGAACCATCTCCGGAAATGTTAAGAATGGTAGAGGAGGATAAAAAAATAACTCAATCATATCAAGAGTTAAAGGAGGTGATAAATTTGGGATTGGCGGGAGAGACGAAAGAGGTCCAAATCGGCACTTCTATGATAAGCCAAAACCGCCGAGAATTAATTGACTTACTTAAAGAGTATATTGATGTTTTTGCATGGTCTTACTAAGATATGCCAGGTCTAGACACTGATATCATGGTTCATCATTTGCCACTTATGCCCGAAAGTAAACCAGTGCGACAAAAGTTACGGAAAATGAAACCAGACATGCTTGTACAGATCAAAAAAGAAGTTAAAAAGCAAGTAGATGCGGGTTTTCTAGAAGTAGCAAAATACCCTGAATGGGTTGCTAACATAGTCCCAGTGCTGAAGAAAAATGGGAAGGTAAGGGTGTGCGTCGATTATAGAGACTTAAATCGGGCAAGCCCCAAGGATAATTTTCCATTACCCCATATCGATGTCTTAGTAGATTACACCACAGGACATTCAATCTTCTCTTTCATGGATGGTTTTTTGGGGTATAACCAAATCAAAATGGCTCCTGAAGACCGTGAAAAGATGACTTTTATAACTTTGTGAGGGTACATTTTGTTATAAGGTCATGCCATTTGGTATGAAGAATGCAGGGGCGACTTACCAGCGGGCAATGGTAACATTGTTTCATGATATGATGCATAAATAAATCAAAGTGTACGTTGATGATATGATTGCCAAATCTCGTCAATGGGAAGATCATACGGTCACTCTCCGAAAACTATTTGGACGGTTGAGAAAGTTTCAGTTAAAGCTTAACCCGACAAAGTGTACATTCGCAATGTCTTCAAGGAAACTACTTGGGTTTGTCGTGAGCAAGGAAGAAATAAAAGTTGACCCTAACAAGGTTCGAGCCATCATTGATACACTACCACCTCAAACTCAAAAGGAAGTTAGAGGTTTCTTGGGGAGATTAAATTACATAGCCCGGTTCATCTCACAGCTAACTGCAACTTGTGAATCTATCTTTAAACTTCTCTGCAAAAGTGATATAGAATGATGGAATGATGATTGTCAATTTACTTTTGAGAAGATCAAGCAATACTTGCAAAATCCGTCTATATTTGTTCCTCCAACTCCAGAGAATCCACTCATTTTGTATCTTACAGTGACAGGAAAATTCATGGGTTGTGTACTTGATCAACATGACGCCTCTGGAAGGAAAGAACAAGCAATATACTATTTAAGCAAAAGGTTCACAAATTATGAGGTTAATTATTCGATGTTAGAGAAAACGTGTTGTGCATTAGCCTGAGTTGCTCATCGGCTTAGACAATACATGTTATACCACACCACTTGGTTAATTTCAAAGATGAATCAAATCAAATATATCTTTGAAAAGCCATCACTTTCTGGGCGAATCGCTAAATGGCAAATGTTACTCCCGGAATATGATATTGTTTATGTCACGAGAAAATCAATAAAATGAATTGTACGTGTGATTATCTTGCAGATCAACCAGTGCAAGATTATGAGCCTATGAAGTTTGATTTTCCTGATGAAAACATATCAGTCATATTAAAAAATGAAGGAGAATCTATGGATCCAGAATTTTAGACAATGTTATTTGATGGTGCGTCTAATGATGTAGGACATGGAATTGGGGCAATCCTCATATCTCCAGAGGGAAAGTTTTTCCCATTCACGGTAAAACTATGCTTTGACTAAACAAACAATGTGACAGAATATGAGGCATGTTCCATGGAAATTCAAGCAGCTTATGATATAAAAATAAGGAAGCTTCGAGTGTACAGAGATTCGTTATTGGTGATACGACAACTAAACGTGGAATGGGAAGCTAGAGACTCCAAGCTGGTACCTTACAACAAACATGTAACTAAGTTAAGCCGAACTTTTGAAGTGATCTCATTTGACTATATACCCAGAGAGAATAATCAAATTACAGATGCACTGGCAACCCTAGCATCCATGTTCACCGCAGACTTTAAGGAAGAAGTTTAACCCATAAAAATTTAGAAGCGAGATTTTCCTGCTCACTGTATGAGTATTGAAGAAGAGCTAGATAGAAGACCGTGGTATTACGATATCAAGCAGTATATAAACAATGGAGAATATCCATCCAAAGCTTCTAAGAATGATAAACTCACTATTAGAAGATTATCCATGGGTTTCTTCTTGAATGGTGAAATACTCTACAAAAGAAACCATGATATGGTGCTCTTAATATGTGTTGATGCAAGGGAAGCGAATCAAATCATAGAGAAAGTTCACGAAGGAATTTTTGGAGTTCATGCTAATGGACATCTGATGGCCAAACAAATATTGAGAGCATGATGTTATTGGTTAACTCTAGAATCTGACTGCATCAAGTACGCCAAGAAATGTCATAAATGTCAAATTTATGCGGATAAAATTCACGTACCCGCATCCCCTTTACATGTAATGGTCGCGCCTTGGCCGTTCTCTATGTGGGGCATAGATGTCATTGGTCCCATCACACCCAAAGCTTCTAACGGGCATCGTTTCATTTTGGTCTCTATAGATTATTTTACCAAATGGATGGAGGAAAGTTCTTATTCGAGTGTAACCAGAAGTGCAGTTGTTAAGTTTATTAAAAAGGAGATAGTTTCTCGATATGGTCTACCTGGAAGGATCATCACAGATAATTGGACAAATTTAAAGAACAAGATGATGAAAGAATTATGTGAGCAATTCAAAATTAAGCATCATAATTCATCTCCTTATCGTTCAAAAATGAACAGAGCAGTGGAAGCAGCCAATAAGAACATAAAAATGATCATAGAGAAGATGACGGAGGTTTATAAGGATTGGTATGATATGATCTCGTTTGCACTGCATGGGTATCGCACATCAGTTCGAACATCAATTGGGGCAACGCCATTCTCTTTGGTATATGTCATGAAAGCGGTCCTTCCAATTGAGGTGGAAATTCCCTCCCTCAGAGTCTTAATGGAGGTGAAATTAGAAGAAGCAGAAAGGGTACAAATACGATATGAGCAATTGAATTTCATCGAGGAGAAAAGATTGACCGCATTATGTAGAGGGAAATTATATTAAAGAAAAATGATGCACGCATATGACAAAAAATTACATCCCCGATGTTTCCGAGAAGGAGACTTGGTGCTAAAAAAGATACTCCCACATCAAAAGGATCACCGGAGGAAGTGGACTCTAAATTATGAAGGACCTTTCATTGTCAAGAATGCTTTCTCGGGAGGAGCTCTCATGCTAACAAACATAGATGAAGATGATTTACCACACACAGTTAATTCTGATATAGTAAAAAAGTACTTCGTTTGACCGCTCTAAGTATGGGAAAAATGAAGTTAGGCAAAAAAATGTTAAAAAAAACTGTCTCGAATACTGGAGAAATTCTTCCTCCATTTTTTTTCTTTTTCCAAACCATCGTTTGTAAACATTGTTCATCATCAATGAAGAGCCTTTTTTCTTTCTCAGTTGACAAAATACATATACTTCATCTTCTCTTTATTTCCATTATTTCGTATTCCTCTCAATTCTAAGATATCATTAATTACTCTTGAAATAACTCAGAAGCATAAACTTGGTTAGGTGAAAGCTAATTGAAAAAAAAAATAGAACTAAGAAAGGTGATGTGAGTGCAAAGTAAAATCTAAAAGGTCATCACGAGAAAAGTCAACATGCGCATGACAAAAGCTAAAACGCAATTGGAGGATTACCTAATTAGAAGTACAGAAGAGAAGAAGAGAAATTATTCATCACTAACATGGAGCCAAATACTGGGGCATAAACTAATAAATAAGAATGTATCATTTTTCTAAAAGTATGCTCGATACTTCATTGCGAGTCCATGATCCTAGGCCAAGTGATTGTTCTAAAGGGTGTTGGATATGGCTAAAAAATCATCATATAATTTTTTTATAAAGGTTCACAATCATGCATAGCATGCGTGCATTCAAAATCATCACTTTACATTTATGTTCAAGAATTACAATGCACAGACATGCACCACATTAGTTGTTCTAACAAATTCAGGTGCATGAATCACTTAATGATATTCTTTCGAAATTCACACATGACTTTCCAACATTTAAACCATACATTAGTCTAGCTTTTGTTGTCATGAGACTTGCATAAGTCAACTTCGATGATCTTTTTGCATAAGTCAACTTAAATCGAACCCGAATTGAGTCGAGGATGAAGCCCGGTGTCAGCACCTGGTCCATTTTTGTTTCAAATATCTTCAGTTAAATCGAACCTGACTTGGTCGCGGTCGAAGCCCGATGTCAGCGTCTGGTCTATTTCAATTAATATGGTTAAATCGAACCCGCATTGAGTCGAGTTCGAAGCCTGTGTCTATCCAGGTCCATTTTTCTTTCAAATATCTTCTGTTAAATCGAACCCGACTTGGTCACGGTCGAAGCTCGGTGTCAGTGCCTGGTCCATTTTAATTAATATGGTTAAATCGAACCCGAATTGAGTCGAGGTCAAAACCCGGTGTCAACACCTGGTCCATTTCAATTAATATGGTTAAATCAAACCCGAATTAAGTCGAGGCTGAAGCCTAGTGTTAGCACCTGGTCCATTTCTGTTTTAAATATCTACGGTTAAATCGAACCGCACTAAGTCGAGGTCGAAACCTGTGTCTATCTAGGTCGCGGTTAAATCAAACTCGATTTGGTCGCGGTCGAAGCCCGGTGCCAGCGCCTGGTCCATTTCAACTAATGGTATCGAACCCGAATTGAGTCGAGGTCAAAGCCTGGTGTCAGTACCTGGTCCATTTTTGTTTCAAATATCTATGGTTAAATCAAACCCGCACTGAGTCGATGCCGAAGCCTGCATCCATCCAAGTCTGTTTCCTTTCAAATATCTCAGTTAAATCACCCTGCATTGAGCGAGGTTGAAGCCTGTGTCTATCCAGGTCCATTTCGCTCTCATTCCATTTCATAGAGCCTTATTTAGTCGAGGTTTCTATTCCCCAATTTCATATATTATTTTCTTGTACCGATCAAAATATTTATCTACACATTTATACACATTTTGAGATCAGAAGCGTGCTCAAAAGGGGGCAGCTGTAGATACCATATTTTGTCTAGTCTAATACATTAAATATACATACTTTGTATTTTGGCTCATATAATAGTCTAAGACTATATGTATAATTTAAAAACTAGTCCAATACTAAAATAAGAAAAGTGGTCCAAGTATTAAAAATTAAAAAGTGAGCAAAAAAAGACAAAGTAAAAAAAGTAAACCCTAATTTTGCTTATAAATAGAGGGGGGTCTTCACTTGAAATGAGAGATTTGGGGGGAGAGTGAGGAAGGGAAGAGATTTTAGAGAGAGAGAGAGAGAGGTTTTGAGAAAACAGCGAAAAAGAGAAAGAAAGTAAGTTTTCATATCTATTCCTCTTCCATCTTCTCATTTTCTTTTTATTAAAATAGTTCAAATCTCTTACATTTTGACTTACAATATATTCTGTTCATTATAATTAATCATCTCTCTTTTTCATACTCATGTACTTGATATTTCTTTGTTTCATCTTCCATATATATGTTTGTTTGCTCATTCTTTATCATTTCTCCTACTTTTAATCTTAAGTTTTGCTTTCATATATTGTTTATCTCTCTACAAGTTTGATGATGAGATTTTTTTTGTCATCAACTCAATCAATGAGAATGAGGATAAAATTTTGAGGGGTGAAAAATTAACTCAATGTGAATCAACCATTTAATGGGTTGAAAGTGTATATTTGATGAAAAGATCTCCTATGATAATTTATCATACATAAAAATGCATAAAATAGAGTGTAAAACCTCTATACAAGATTATGCAAATATTTTAAACCTTTGATTTTTTTTATGTTCTTACAAATCTTCTCTTATTTTCTTTTTAATTTTTTGACCATCATTTTTTGTGACACTTGTTTAAACTAGTTACCATCCATGATCATTCCTAACAATGAAGGAAGAAATGAAAAATGGTAATTGGTGAACTAAGTAGTCCAACAAAAAATGATATATTTATATCCCAAACAAAAATTATTTTATTTTAAATTTTTTATGGATTTTCTTTAGTGAAACTTGTTTAAACTAATTACCATCCATTATCATTCATAGCAATGAAGGAAGAAAGGAAAAATTATAATTAATGAACTAAGTAGTCCAATAAAAAATGGTATATTTATATCCCAAATCAAAATTATTTTTATTTTGAAAGTTTTATTGATTTTCTTTAGTGACACTTGTTTAAACTAGTTATTATCTATGATCACTCCTAGCAATAAAGGAAGAAAGGAAAAATGATAATTACTGAACTAAGTAGTCCAATAAAAAAATGGTATATTATATCCCAAACAAAAAATATTTTATTTTGAAAGTTTTATGGATTTTCTTTAGTGATACTTGTTTAAACTAGTTACCATCCATGATCATTCCTAGCAATGAAGAAAGAAAGAAAAAATGGTAATTAGTGAACTAAGTAGTCCTATAAAAAATGGTATATTTATATCCCAAACAAAAATTATTTTATTTTGAAAGTTTTATGGATTTTCTCTAGTGACACGTGTTTAAACTAGTTACCATCCATGATCATTCCTAGCAATGAAGGAAGAAAGGAAAAACGGTAATTAGTGAACTAAATAGTCCAAAAATAAAAAATGATATATTTATATCCCAAACAAAATTATTTATTTATTTTTAGTGACATTTGTTTAAATTAATTATCATTTATGATCATTCTTTTGCTATTTGATGAGCATTGGGTAAAGAAATAAAAATGGTAATTAATAGATCATGTAGTAAAAAAACATGATCATGCTAATCATGTATGAAATTAAGCATTTTTTTCATAGATTAATTTATTTTACACATAAAAAATATATTATCAATTTATTTACTAAATAATTATATATATATATATATGTGTAAAAAATAAAAAAGAAAAAAGAAAAAAAAGAGACAGATGGTGACATCACCCTTTTTTAATAGATATGATTAGTTTGTTGTAATTTATTTTTAATTATTTCACGTCTGGTTTCAATATTTTCACCATGCATATATTTTTTTTAAATTTATCATACACATTTATCATCTCTAACATTCATTTCCATTATTTTTTTATTCATAGTTGTTTTCTCTTCTTATTTATTTATGTATTATTTTCATATGTCACGGTTGTATGTGATTATTATTTTATTCTTTTATAATCAAAGTTGACGCTCGTAAATTAGAATCATAACAATTTGATTTAAAAATTTTGTAAATTTCTTTATTTAGTTTTCAATAAAAAAAATCTGACGATGGATTTTGAGATTTTCGGAATACCAAACTTCTCAAACTACTGAGGTGAGGAGTCATTCTTGAGATACCGAGAATAACTCTAATAATGCTTTGATTTAAAGGGATATAAGAATACAAAAAATAATTTTTCAATGGTCTTTGAACCACCCATTAAAAATAATTTATTTTGTTCATTTTTATGATACAAAATGCATCAAATGAGACATTAAAAATGAATCCCTTTAACCTTTGCCTTAAAATAAAAAATTGGATAGAATTTGATTAAATTTGGTAACCATTTTATAATGGGTGTTGTGTGGTGCTAATACCTTCCCCACACACAAACGACTCCCGAACCAACTTTGAGTTTTCGTAGATCAAAATTTTCATCTTAAAATTGGGTGACCAATCACACTCTAAAATGATTGGTGGCGACTCCAAATTTATTTTTCCTTCAAAAAATGATTTTTTTAATCGCCGCTCCACGTCGCGCGCACGTTGTGATAGTTAGTTGTGGAAGAATCCATGCATGTTATCTTTGATGAACCTATTCCCTTTAATATCTTTTATGATCAAGATGATGAAATTATAAGAAAGGTAAAAAGCGTTAATATCAATACTAATGAAGGATCAAGTCACTTTCCCCAAGAAAATGCCAAAGTACAAGATTGCAACCAACTTCTAAAAGAATGAAAGTTTGTAAGAGATCATCCAAATGAGCTCTTAGTGGGAGACATATCAAATGGGGTAGAGACCCGCTCTACACTTCATAGTATTGGTAACATTGCTTTTTTATTTCTCAACTTGAGCCTAAATCATTTATAGAGGTTGAAAAAGATTAATATTGGATAGTTACTATGCAAGAAGAACTTGATCAATTTGAAAAAAATAATGTATGGAAACTTGTGTCCAGATCCTCTAGGTGTTTAGAAATAAGGTAGATGAAAATGGTATTGTTACTAGAAATAAAACTAGATTAGTGGCGCATGGATATAATCAAGAAGAAGGTATAGATTATGATGAAACTTTCACTCCTTTGCTAGACTTGAGTCAATAAGAATACTATTAGCCTTTGCATGTTTCAAAGATTTTTTTATATCAAATGGATGTCAAGAGTGAATTTTTAAATGGATACATCATAGAGGAAGTTTATGTAGAACAACCTCCCAGTTTTCAAAGTTTGAATTTTCCAAATCACGTGAGTAAACTTAAAAAGACTCTCTATGGACTAAAACAAGCTCCTAGAGGTTGGTATGAAAGGCTCAGTAATTTTTTTATTGATGATGGATTTAACATGGGTAAAATAGATAACACCCTCTTCATAAACTCAAAAGGCAATGATATCTTAATTGTCCAAACATATGTAGTTGATATAATTTTTGGTGCCATTAACGAATCTTTGTGTAAGAATTTTGCAAGCTCTATGAGCAAGGAGTTTGAAATGAGCATGATGGGAGAATTGAACTTCTTCTTTGGACTACAAATTAAGCAAATGAATGATGAGATCTTTATAAACCAAGAAAAATACACCAAAGACTTGCTCAAGAAGATGAGAAAGGTAAAGACGTCGATACAAATGAAGGTTAATAATACTCCTATGAGTACCACGACAAAGCTAGACAAAGATGAGAAAGGGAAGTCAAGAAAATTGAGGTATGGTTGGATATCTACTTTACTTAACTGCTAATAGACTCGATATCATGTTTAGTGTAAGTTTATGTGCTCGTTTTCAACCTTGTCCTAAAGAATCACATTTACAAGCTATTAAAAGAATTTTTAAGTATTTACTTGGAACAACTAAATTTGCCATTTGGTCTCCAAAATGATTTAATTGGGTATTCTGATTCGGATTTTGCTGGGAGCTTAACCGATAGAAAAAGTATAAGAGGTACATGTCAATTTTTAGGACACTCACTTATTTCTGGTTTAACAAAAAGAAAAATCCAGTAGCACTATCAACCGCTGAAGTCGAATATATTTTTTTTCAGTAGTTGTTGTGCTCAAATTTTATAGATGAAGCAAACTCTAAAAGATTTTGGTTTAGTTTTTGAAATTGTTCCTATTAGATGTGATAATACTAGCACAATTAATGTATCCAAAAATCCTATTTTGCATCCTCTTACTAAGCATATAGATCTTAGACATCATTTTATACGAGATCATGTATAAAAATGAGATATTTCATTAGAGTTTGTAAACACTACAAATAAACTTGAAGATATTTTCACAAAACCATTAAATGTTGAAAGTTTTTGTAAACGTAAGCTTGCTTTGAGAATTTTAGATATTATTTTAAAAAAATTTCTATTTACCATGTCAAGATAAAAGTATTTTTCCTCATTGTTATTGGTTTATTCTTTTTTATGATAACAAAGGGGGAGAAAATAGAATGTGCTTAAGAGTTATGTTTTTATCTTGATGGGTAAGCATATATTTAGGGGGAGTAAATTAAATTTATTTAATTAAATATTTATTTTCTCAGTGATTTGTCATCATAAAAAGGGGGAGATTGTTAACCCTATATCTCTATAAGATAACTTTATGATAATAAAACATTGACGCTACTAATAAATTTAATCAAATTTGCAGAGACCGTTGAAAAAATTAACACAAGACATTCCAATTGAAAATCATGAAAATATTTATTTTCATAGGAGCTCAAAGCATGAAGATTGAAGATCATGAAAATATCTACTTTAATGTAATTTTTATTAGGAGCTTACTCATTTTATTTGCCTTTATTAAAGCTCAATTTATTTAGGGATAACTATCCTTAAATTAAGTCTACATCCATAAAAAGCCTAAACACCAAAAATCATTTCTCTCTTGCACAATAGAATAAATACATGAGATGGAGATAATGACAAAGCACAAACAGATTAAGTTTCAATTTCAAGTAGATAAAGAGAGATTGAGCTTACCTAAATAGTTTTTTACCATAGTGTGTTATTTTGGGTAAGAGTTTTTCTTGCATTTTTGGTCAATGATTTTTATCTTTATTAAGGATGGAGTGTCTTTTCCTTTGTCTATATTCACAATTTGAAATTTTCTTTCATAAACCCTAACATCCATCTCCTCTATAAATACACTCCATTTTTATTAACAAAACATAAATTCATAGTCAAGAGACTTGCTCTTAAAACTCTCTAAATACTCTTTTAAATCGCTCTTAATATTTTGAGCTTGATAGCAAGATGATTTTTTTAGCTTAGATTGGAGATTCTATTCTTTTGAGAGAGTTATTCTAAGAGGTCACTTAATCTCGAAACACATAGCTTTGTGAAGTTTAGTTGGCACCTATAACATCAATTAGATTGGTAAGGTTTGGTCTTCAGCCTTAAGAAGATCATGGGATTAAAAATCTCCAAGGGGGCCTTGGAGCGTAGACGTAGGGATAGGATTTTCCGAATCATGTAAAAATATCGTGTGCCTATCTTCTTCTCCTTCTTCTCTTTTTATTTTGTGCTATTTATTTTCCGCACTTCAATTTCTCGCACTTAATTTTCACAATTTAATTTCCGCACTTTAAGTTTCCGTAATTATTTATTTGCTTGCTTTATATTTCTACATTTATATTCACAAGCATTATTTACTTCAACACTTTTATTTATTACTTATTTATTTTTTCAAGAGTTAAACTCATGAAACATTGAAGTTCATTCTTGAACATTCATTTTTCACTTGAATGCAAAAAAAAATTAATTTGAATACGATCACCCAATTTACCCCCTCTTGGGTTTCCATATCGATCCTACATTATGCACTCCACGGTTTAGTTTCCTTCGTGACAAACTCATCCTTCCTACTCGGATGAGCTTGCGGGGGGATGTTAATTAAATAGGTTTTTCTATTTTTGTTAGTTTTGTTAGATGGCTCTTTTGTCTTTTCTGCCCTCCTAGTTCTTTTGGCTTTCTTCTCCTTTTAGTATTGTTTTGGTTGACCGGTTTTAGTTAATAAAAATATTATTTTCCCTAATCTTCTTCCTCTCCTTCGTCTCTCTCTTCTTCTACTCTTGTCTTCATTCTATCTCATTTCTCCACAAGTTTGTCATATATTAGTTATTCATTCATTAACAAGCTATGTTCTCTCTTTTTTCTGTCTTTAGTAGATTATAATATAAGTACTATGATCACTGATAAAAGATTATGTAAGTACGACGATCATATATAGCCCTTATATAAACTTGTTCGCAAGAGATCTATGATAATTGAGCATTTCTAATGACCTCTTCCCTTAAGGTTATGCGTAAAAAAGCTTTCCTGCATCCCTACATTATCAGTGTGTATGTTTTGCTATCCATGTTTTCTGCTATGAATGTGTATCTGCTATCAAATTTATGTTTTTTCATTTGATCTCTCTCATTCATGAGAGAATAGTATTTATCTTATATGACATTATCTAGATGATGAGTAGAAGTTTCCATTTAATTAATTGCTCGCTCATGATTATTCGTGTGTGTAAATTATGTCATGGGAATGTAGTTTTTTTCCTCTCAATGACATTTTGTTTAAAAAAATTATGGGAACTTTTAATGATGGGAATTTTCCGTCATCTAATGCCTTTTCGCGAGACTTTTAGATGATGAAAATTCCCCGTCCTCTAATATCATTTCGTAGGACTTTAGATGACGGGGAATCCCCATCATTAAAGGCAAAAAACCTGGATTTTAATGACGCGAAGGCAAATATGACAGTCTGATAGATGATAGTCGGTCAACCATCATTATAAGGTTATAATGATGGGTTTTCACCGTCATCTAACACGGCTTTTTGTTGTAGTAAATTAGAAAAATAATATGGGGATAAATGCATGTCTTTTTAATTCACATAAATAAATAATATTATAAGTAATAATGATAGCTACAAATATAATATATTCAAAAACACGTGCATCACACAGTTGTATTGACTAATAATTAGTAATATATGATAAGTGGGAAGGAGTGAGAATCATTTTTGGACAGTTTTGTCAACTTATTTGATGCATTACCCAAAATAACCTTATAAGTTACATGTGACATTAAATAATCTATTATTTTTTAACATTATAATGAATCGATCAAGCATGCATTAGTTTTAAAATTCATTCATTTATTCAATAATTTTAGAAAAAAATATTAATAAACAATTTTTATTTAATTTGTATTGATAACTTTGAATGAATTGTAGCAAGTTAGTTTAAGAAGTTATATATAGAAAACTCAACTTTGTACTCAATTATTTTAATAAGAGAAAAAGTAAATTATCTCTATAAAACTTAAATAATAGAATTTAAAATATAATTCAATTATAGCACACTTTTAGAAACTTCATTTATGCTATAGTTTATATTTTACGATAATCAATATGTTACATAAATATAATTACCCAAAATTTTTAAACAACAAAAAATTAAATTTACGATACAAATGAAAAATTAAAATCAAGTTAAAAATAAAATATGAAATAGATTATTTAATATAATGACATCACGTTTTCTTTTAAATTTTGAGAGGGTATTTCAATTATATACTATTTATTTTTAAAACATATATTTGACATTTTACGATTTGGTTGAATAATAATATATAAGCAAATAACAGCAGTATAACATTTTTTATCTTACTCACATAGATTTAAATTAAATATGATGCTAAATATATATTTTTTTATTTTACATAAACACAACATGACTATAAAATAATAATTATAACTAATAATAATTATACATGTGACGCCGTATATATTGACTAGTTGTAACAAATAAAAATTAGCCCCTAAATAATGCGATGCCCCATTTGTTCTATCTAGTACATGTATATCACTAATTAAGCCCTAAACAACCAACAATTTCAAACACTATACCTCCCACATTATTGAAATATATGCTTCTCATATTCTAATATACCAAGTCAAACAAATTAAATAAATTAAAATAAAATCTTTGCCGCACTCGGCCGCCTTACTCCATTGGTATATGCAATCTAATTAAATGTCAAAATTCTATTCAATTAGTTAAGCAATCAAATTCTTCTATTAATAACAAAACTGAATTTTTCAATGGATTCTTATAATAATAAAATAGAAAAATTATTGGTTTTGGATGACTTTATAAAAAACAAACACAAAGAAACAAGTATGAAACAATCATTGATTACTATATAAATGAAACTTCCATATCTCTAACTAATTGCATTTTCTGTTGATCATTCTCTCCTCCCTCTCTCTTATTTGAAATTTAATTTCATTCTCTTGATATTTGGTTTGGAAGAAACTTTCATGAAGATTTGAAGATTGCACCAAAGCTGTTTGAAGGAAATGAGCTGCTTCTCTTTTTCTTGCTTTTCATCAGATGTTGCAGACCAAATTGACTTAATAGGTATAATTATTTATTTTCAAATTATATGAGACGTTCGTGACTCGTTAAATTTATTTTCGATATTCGCTGCACAATCTTCCCCTTTTTGGTTTAGTTCTCTCTTGAAACTATAACATGACTTGAGATTGACATAATGATTTGATGGCAATACAATTTTTTTTTTTGACTTAAAGAGTTAATTTTAATTGAAACAGGGGAAAGAACTCTGAAAAATATACATGCTTTCTCATATAATGAACTCAAAGTAGCCACCAATGGATTCCGTTCTTCAAATAAGATTGGTGAAGGTGGATTTGGCTCTGTTTATAAGGTAGACTTAATTCTCTCCATCAAATGACAACATTTGATAGTACTCTACCAATTCTCTACAAATTAAGAAAATTTACTTATACACTACTAGAATACACATAACGTACGTTTCCGGGTACAATTTAGTGTAAAAACCAATCTCGTACATAGCTATGTATCTGCAATTCATTCTCTAATAATACACATATATTCTACTCGATAATTTAATGCACATTTTTCGGGTATAATTTAGTGTATAGACATAAAATATTGTCACTATCATATATAGTATGTATGTATATATTTTGGAATTTCTTATACAATATATATGATTGATAATTGTCAACAAATCTCACATCATGCACAACATTTATAAGGTTTACCACGTCAAGGATATTGGGACCCTTAAAATTAGCAGTACAAAGTCATACAATGACTGAGTACTAAGTAGCTTCTGCCTAAAAACCATAAATGATGTAATCGGATATTGTTATAATTGATTTATATTTTGAGTAAATAGAGAAATTACCATTGTGCATAAATAATTACATGTAAGATAAAAATGTGCACTGCTAAATAATGATTATTGTACTGAGTCATTACTTAATCTCAAACGTTGACGTTTCTCTAATGTTTTACTTTAAGAATATATGAAAAGGAAATAATAAAATTAGGTTAAAGGTTTAAGAACTAAATTAGTTTGGATGGTGGCTTCACTAGCAAACCTCTGATGAATATGGGTTGGGATTGGAATGTATTAGGGAAAGCTTGAGGATGGAACATTAATAGCAGTGAAGGTATTAGCAGTGGAGTCAAAACAAGGAGACAGAGAATTCATGTCAGAGATAGCTTCATTGTCAAATATATACCATGAAAATCTAGTAAAGCTTCACGGTGGTTGTGTAGATGGGCCTTGTCGAATTCTTGTTTATGAGTACCTAGAAAACAATAGTCTCGCTCAAACATTGCTGAGTAAGTAAATAATAACGCACGTTATATAGTGAAATGAATCATATGAAAGCATATTTTAGTACAAATAAGGAGGGAAGGAGACGGATGTGATTATGGGAGTGATTGGCAGGTGGGAAAAAGAACAGGGCAAGATTTTCGTGGAAAGCAAGGAGGGAAATATCAATAGGAATTGCAAAGGGGCTTGCTTATATACATGAAGAGGTGAAACCACACATAGTGCATCGTGATATCAAAGCAAGCAATATACTTTTGGATTGGAATTTCACTCCTAAAGTTGCTGATTTTGGCCTCTCTAAGCTATTTTCTGAGAATATTAGCCACGTCAGCACTAGAGTCGCTGGTACAATGTAAGCGTAAATCCAACCAAATTTTGTTTATATTTTTTCCTATTTTGGAAAATTCACTTTTAAGACGTATCTTAGAAATTCAAAATGCAATTGCCGGTGCTTTATTCTGAAATTGAATTAGAGTTTAAATATTGGGGTATTGCCGGTGCTTTATTCTGAAATTGAATTAGAGGTTAAATATTGGGGTGTAATGTAGAGGATATCTGGCTCCAGAATATGGAATAAGTGGGCATTTAAGAAGAAAATCAGACGTTTATAGTTTTGGAGTTCTGCTTTTGGAGATTGTGAGTGGAAGATCAGCTGTTGACTTTGACCTTCAACATGGGGAGCACTATCTTGTACAAAAGGTATTATTATTTTTATTATTTATTATTATTGCCTTCATATATAATTGTCATCCTTTTTCTTTGGGCAATAAAATTGGCATACCTATTCCGACAATTCCACATTGTCTTGTCCCTTTTTGATTAATCTATAAGATTAAAATAGTATTAGTCGTGTAATTAATATTATAATGAAAGTGAAATTGAAATAGGAAATGTGAGCATTTTATTTATGCCTATTCGTTTAATTATTTGTGTCAATATTTTAAAAAATATATATAAAATATGTGATCTAAACTAACAAGTTTATATTTATAAAGGTGTAAGACTTAGTCTTCCATACCAGTTTGTCAAAAATATAATAATCGTTGGTGAGATGAGTTGGACTGGATACTTAATTCCTGACACTCATATTAAAGAGATTGTCGGTTTCTATCACATTATTACATATGTTATAAAACATGTAAACTTCTAAAAAAATTATACTACACACACAACCCATGTAACAAAATGAGGATCGAGATCTTAAACCGTCAGAGGTCCAACGACATAGGAAAAGTTTGACACATACATATCTCTATGTTAGGTTTGAATGACAAAAAAAATTCAAACTAACACCGTTTAAGTAATGTGGAATACCAAAAATACACTTTCTTTTATTTGTAATTCTAAAAATGCTAAAATCAATTTCTTTTAATATCTAACCTAGAATTCACATAAATCTGAAAAAATTCGGGTCAGCTTATATTTCGAGCTAGAAAAATTGTTGGACCATATTGATTTTAGGGATAATATTATTTTTTTCAAATCTAAACTAATAGATTTTTAACCGAATGAACTTATTTATCATTTTTTAACTATATACGTGGATGAGCCATTTAAAAAACCTATAATTGGTGTCAAATGAATTATTTATTTATTTAATAATTGAAGATTGAGAAATTAATAAAATCAAACACAAGTAGGGTGTCAATTCCACTATGCCAGTATGCAGTTTAGTTGTAAGAAACTTTATGTTAGCCAGTGAGAATAATATGAAATTACATAATATTAAGAACTTAGGTGCTGGAAAATTCTTTTTATAATATTTTTTAAGTGATTTAGCTGTAAGTAATCTCTCTAAAGAAAGATGTATGTGGGGTCGAGACAGAAAAATATAAGATACAACTTAAATTTTGCAACTTTGCTTAATGAATGCCGTCACGTCAATAAATAAATTTCAGTCAGTCCAAAATAATACATAACGTTTTCCTTTTTTCCACATATAGTATTTCTTTGGTAATAATGGAAAAAATGACTACTATGTGTTTATAATTCAACATTAGTTATCATCTGATCGAGCTATTTTACTAAGCAGGGGAAGTGTTTAATTAATTAAATAGTTAAGATCAATTTGTTAGATTCGAAATCGCTGATCGTTACCTAAAAATCAAAAGTTTAAGCTCGATTTATATTTATCAGAAGTTAATATTGATGTGTTTTTTTAGGCATGGGAAAAGTACAAAGATGAAAAGCTTGTTGATCTAGTAGACCCAAATCTTGAAGGTATCTTCTCAGAAAATGAAGCAGTTCGATTCCTTAAGGCGGGGTTACTTTGTGTACAAGAGAAATATGTTCTTAGACCTCGAATGTCTTATGCTTTGAAGATGTTGACGGACGAGATTAAAATCGACGGCATGGCAATATTACAGCCAGGACTAATAAGTGATATAATGGATGTCAAAATAGGCCAAAAACAATCCTCCCAAACTCTCACTTTAGCTAGTATGGTTGTTTCCGCTACCTCGTCCCCTGGTAGTTTTTTCTCATATCTTAGATCACCCAACGTTCGATAGCGGACATTTATAAAAATGATAGTAGCGGGATTTAATATATAATAATGCGTGTTTTTATAAGGGAGTTATGTTGATGATTTTTGAATTTTCAAATTCTTCAATCAATTAATAGATACTATACTTGAGCAATTGTTTCATGATTATCAAAGGGTTTAGAGCGCATTATTTTTCTGTGTGGGATATTGTATTTGTAAGTAGAATGTTAAAAAGTTTGAATGAAAGTTTAAACTCAATACTAAAATCTCTTAACATTAACAATTTCAAATTTTATATTTGAAGTACTTCTGTTCAATATCGAATATGCCCTAACTTAGTTTGTAAAATTCATAAGACTATTGTAGAAACCTTTTAGTTATCCACTCATTCAGAAATTCTTTAATAAGTGAGATGCTAGTACTGTGACTCATCAAATTTTAATTAATGCAACACGAGACTCAATTAGTGAGATGTAAGTTAAATCTTCAAAATATAAATTAGTTGTTAGCTCAACATGTAGTGTCGCCAGCACTTCTCTTTCTCCGTTCATCTCCCTTCCTTTTCCCTCTCCATGAAGCTCATAGAATGTCTATGTTAAAATATAAAATTTGTTTCTTCGATTTGCTTGGACGAAGACAGTGAGTTCAAAATCCTTCGATTTTTTTAGGGCCATTCTCTTCCTTCGGAGGTAATGGTTCCATTGCAGCTCTCCCAAGTAGCTGTAACACATCGTCCACCAAAACAAATGTATCTTTCTCAATGCGAACAATGAGAGCTGGCATCTCTTCAGCATCCAGCAATTTTGCACCCGCTTTCTTGCTCTTAATCTGCCCTTCAAGAGCCTTTAGAAAATAATGAATCTCTATCGAACAGAAAAGACGAGGAAAAAGAGAAAAAGAGAAGCAACAGAACCCCAAAAGAAAATTAGATGATGAGTCTGGGCCTGCATATTAGAAAATAAATGACTTAGCGAAATTCTTCTATCAAGGTCGAAATTTCTCCTTTTTCCTGATTTAACCCCTCGAAGGCCTTGCTCACATTTTTTTTATCTTCATCCCTCATTTCACGAGATCTACGAAAAATTGCTGTTGCCATTAATGCCCTGAGCAAATAACATTTCTCAGGGTTCCTTCCATATTCCACAGCGTATTTGGAGGTTGAAATGTTCAAAAAGTCGTGCCGTATTCCTAGAAAATCAAATCAATCTCCATACCCCACAAAACCAAATCAATCACTTTTAACTCATAATCGAAACCCTAGCCTTCCCTTTGGGCACAACCCCATACCTCAGATCTGGGTAAAAAATCAAAACCCTTCCGTTGTCGCGATGAGCCCCTTCATAAAAATATATCTAAGCATATAGTATATATTTTGATAAAAGCATAAGAGTGTTTTTTACATTTTAATTTTATAAAAATATAGATTTCATGACCAAATTCTATATACTGTCACAAGTGATAGACTGTTAAGTTAATTACTATTATAAATAAATTAATAGTCTAATTGGTACGGTACTGGTAAGGCTGGATTTATGCAAGAGAATAGGAGGACAAACATGCCCAGGTTTCAAGGAAAAGAGGTTCTTTCCTGACGCTGTTGGCAAAGTACACAGCCCCACATTCGAAAGATAGATGAGCTTTGCTAGAGGACCAACACAATCTTCACCTAGAAAAAGGTTGTCTAAGATTTCAACGGTAGGATAAGATACGGTTGATTTGCACCGTTGTCTCAAATAAGAGCTTTCAGTTATATAGTTTCAAAACCTACACAAGACTCATGTAATTTCATTTTTCTGTAACTACATGTGTAATGTGTTTACGTATCTGACTAATTTCATGAGATTCATGTACCATGTCCTCATAAGTTTTTTTACACGACTTAAGATAAATACTGATCAACATGAGTTATGGTCTCAATAAGTTATTTGCATATATAAAATGATCTAAACTCATGACTTAAAACGTAATAAATCTCTTAAGTCTATCTTTAATTTTCACCCCTTGAGTTTACGTATTCAAAATTATCTAGTTTTATGTAATTTTTTTACATATTCTTAAGATTTGTACTTTTTATATAAAATTCATGTTAATATATCATTATTATTTATAATATTCTCAATATTTAAGCGAAGATTGATGTAATTTCCGGTTCATTAATAATTTTCCTTAAAAAATAAAAACGCAGAAAAGAAAATGATTTGTGGGATGTGGGACCACTCTTTCTCTCTGTGTAAAAGTACTTTATTGACCTGCTTTGACTGTAGAATAGATTCTCTGGTAGCCAATAAGAAAAGAAAGAAAAGAAAAAAGAAAAAGGGATGAGATTCGAAAAGTATAAGTAGCCCAATAGCCAATAGCCATAATGATAACCCATACGAAGAGCATCTACAGCACGCGCTTTTACTTTCCCCAGAATCCAATCCTTCTTTTTTGCTTTTCTGTGTGTTCAAAGCCCTGTCCCGACATGTGTTTAAGTTCAACCCCCACCACCACCACCACCACACCCACTGACCCACATGATAAACTAGAAAGTATAGAAAGAGAGAGATAGATGGCTCAGCCTCAGGGTCCATCACTAAGATGCTACCCAGATAAGCCTAAAAGCATCTCATGAACTTACTTTATATCAATTGATATTTTAGAAAAGTAAGAATGTTTGTCTAATAGAGTCGTTGAAATTAGTTTTAATAGTTTAAATTTTCCTATAAGGAGAGTATATTTAGACAATTTGAAATGTTTTTTCAACAATCCTGCTGCTCAATTGAATTTAGAACATGAGAATATATCGATTTCGGGTGACATACGAAAACAATATTTCAGGGGATGTCTATTAACTGAATTTAGATTTAAGATTTAGTCTTTAGATTTGGATTCATAGTTCAGATTTAAAATTTTGATTTAGAATATACGAATTTGAGATTTAAGTTCGTGATTCACAATTTAATGTTTATTAACTGTCAGATTTAGAATTTAGCTTCAGAATATTGTGTTTACAAACTTATGGATTCAAACTTTAGATTTGATTGACTTTATAATTTATTATATTTTTTCCCTCCAATAAATAATATATTTTTATGTCATCTACAAAAAAAAAATTCTTTTACCCCATATAATTATTGAAATTGCTTTCTCATAATAAAAATATATAAAACTAAATATAACGTAAAATTAATAAAAATATAAAAAATAGATAAAATAAATAGATATGTTCATTACGTGTAAATAACATTTATTTCAACAAAAATAAATATTAATAATCATTTTTATATGAATTCTGTGATTTTTAAAATAACAATCTTGCAAACTCAACCTAAAATAAAAGTCTGATGTTTCTCTTCTATAAAGTATAAAGAACTCAATATTTTGAGTTTTCCAATACTTTAATTAAATTTATGTGTATTGTCTTCACTGTTTTTTAATTTAGGTTTACTTATTTACCTTTGTTCTAAAGTTATATTTTATTTTTTATTTGTTTGCCGTTATACTTCCATGAAATAAAATAATATTTTTTTTGTAATTTATTTTCTACTTTTCTATTTACTTAGGATAGATTAATACAATAATATGTGATAATTTTCACTTTTTAGGTAATTATTAAAGGTTATATTTAACGGATCTATATTATTAGAATTCTTTTTAACAATCCAAATTAACTCAATTATATATATTTTTAAATATTTGACTTATGATCAAGTGAGGGGAGGCCATCTTGATCATCTGCTACTGACGTAGATTAATCAGATTGTACCATATGTGAGAAGTTAAAGATGAAAGTATAAGTTTTATACTCATTTGATAAATTCATGTTTAATATTATTAACGAGGATACTTAATTAAATATTATTTTAATTTAATACGTTAAGTAGCAAAAAGCTAACTGTCCAGTTAGAACTCAAGTGGTAGACTAATCAGCTCGTACCATACCACCGCTTGTGGGGGTGAAAGAAGATAATTGAAGTCTGAGGTGTGAAATGCAAGAAAATCCTAAAGTGAAATCTTTATGCAGAAACTTCGTACAGGGAAGGAGGGAATGTCTATGAACATGTACACAAAAACATAATATTATTGTAGTTTTGTTTATGTTCAGTTTGAAATGTATTGAAATTTAAATCGAACCTAACTTCAATTTTTTTTTCTAAGTCAAACCGAACCACAAACATTTAGAGAACTGATCAAATCAGTCATTTTCAATTATGTTCGATTCAGGATAATTTTTAATAACCCTAAATATTTTCACCAATCTTAGAATGCAAGTCTAAATTTTATCTTGCTTTAATTGAATAAATGCCATTTGTGATCTTCCAAAATTTGATGTAAACTTAGGCATGGAGCTAATTTTAGTGAGTACTGTTGTAAGAGGATTCAATTTTTAACAAGAAGAATATTCTTATCCTAGGACGGACTAATTTTTAACTGACTAAAATTAATCAGTTAAAAAAAAAAAGGTGTGAAATGCAACATGTCATCCAATTTGACTTATTAACAAATAAACAACTCTCAAATATGTGAACATGAGTTGTAATGTGTAGTTTTGAAAAATAAAATAATTATTAATCATGTGTTTTACAGTACCAATCGGTCATTAAAGCTTGGTATAAAATTTGATCAACGTTTTCCTATTTAAAAAAACAATACATTTTATTATCAAAATGACATTTCTTAATTCTTATATTTTCAAATGTATTTTTTATAAAATAATTAAAATCCCCATTTTACTATTTCAGAATGGATTCTTTTTCATAGCTGGAAAGCCGACCCAATTACTTGGCAAAATGATGCACATTATCAAAAGGCAAAGAAAAAGAATCACAAAAAAAAACATATAATATATATATATATATATATCATGCNTATGTATTAAAATGAAGTTTGGTGAAGTACAAGACGGTTGATTCTTTTGAGGAAGGATGATAAAATAACGGGAGGGAAAAGAAAATGAGCATGAGACAAAGCGTGGAAGAAGAACTGAAGAAGTATGGGGAGCGTGGTAAAAACCAAAAATGTTTGTAACTTCCATGTTGTCAATAGATAACAGTTCCTATAAGTTTTAATTATTGTGATTTAATTACATTTTCATTTTTTATTAATTAGTAGATTACGCCGTAGATTTCCTTTCCCAGACCCCTCGTTTCATGTGTAATCTCTCTATGATTACTACTGCTTTGTCTCATGAAAATTGTATATATGAAATTACAAAACAATTATTTATTTATTTTTGTTTAGCTGAGAACGGATATGAATTACTTGAGCCCTTGAAAATTTTCTGTCACAGGACATCATAAGGCAACCAATTAATGCCCAAAAATCTCGTAAACCAGGAGCATAAAGGATTGAACTTGGAAATCTAATTTTACACTTTGTCACTTCGACCTAATAAATTCATCCAAAAATAATAATATTTGAAAATAAATTTGAACCGTTTAAATGGACTCATAACATTGAAAAAACCCAAAATATATCAAATAAGAAACAAGTTGCGCTGATATTGTACTATATAGTGTGAAATGACAAGAATAGTACGTTGTTAATGATCCTCTGCAAAAGTTAAGAGCCGAACCCTAAATTTCATGAAGTACAAAAGAATCAGAAGCAGAAGAAAAAGAAAAAGATGAGACTAAGTACGTACCTAAATATGTTCAGACTTCACATGAGAGAATCCATGGACTTTCTCATCTTCAATTTCTGTCCTTTACAAAAGAAAATTCAAAATTTATAATAAGACTGTATGAGGTTGTCTTCAATATATATATATACACATATATATGGTGTAAAAATACATGTGATATATGCATGGCTCCTCATACGCCATCCACAGAAGCCATCGATGTATCGGTGAGCTCTGCAAATGGCATACAGGGAGCCAGGCACATACATAAACGTTTAATGAATTCACAACATCCCATGTCATGTGCCATATATATGTATGAATGCAGGTCATATAGGAATTATATGTATTCTACATGTATGTATGAATGGATGACTAATGTGTATAAGCATAATAAAGATAACATAGATGCTCCAACGCTCTGTGGTGATTCTGTTGAAGATGGGAGAGATAAGGAAAGAGGGGGTGAAGAGAGGAAATGGGTTAGGTTTACATTGAGGATGAGAGAGAGAGAGAGAGCTTGGTCTTTAATGAAAAAGGGGGGAATGGAAGGCCCACAAAACATAAAGGCATTTGAATTGGCAAAAGAAGGGGGCAAAACACACACACACACACAGAGGGAGAGGGAGAGGGAGAGTTAAGGTTTTTTTTGTGTAGTTTTTTCAGGGGATTGTGGGGCTGGAGTTGCAAATAACCCCCACCTTTGCCTCTAAATATAGAAGAGAGAGAGAGAGAGAGAGAGAGAGAGAGAGAGAGAGAGGGAGGCTTTAGCTTCTCTGCCGTTTTGAATCGTTACATGAACTTTTGATTTAATCAAATGAGATCTAGCTACTTAGATATGTAATTTTTTTATTATATTTTGCTAAAAAAATGCATGTAAATATATTACAAGCAATTGATGGATTTGTTTTTTTTTTTTTCATTTATGAATCAAATATAAAACAAAATAAGATAAATTTTGGTTAAACCCGTGAATTAATTAGTCGGTTGTGTAAGGCTCGGACATCCTATTTATAGAAGAAAACAAATTTAATTTATCAATTTGTTCATTGTAATTTTAATTCTGTCAGCTTAGTCTCTACGTTTGTAAATTTATGGCCATCCAGACCATATGGATCCATTTATGTCATGTTAAATTATCTCCCACGTGACTTGCAAGTGTAAAAAATAAGTTACTCTCAGGAGATGGAGGATCATCATCGTGCAACCTTCTTACCCACGAATTGCTTTGTAATTTTCTTCAATCGCTCTGAGTCAGAATTTGAGCTTAGTTTTTTTTTATTCTCGCGACTCATCTACATGCATTTTTGGGCTCACTCTGAGACTTTTATGGATTTTCATCTTATTGGCGTCTTTGTTGTTGTTTAGTGAGTGATGGTTCCAGAAAACTCCCCTCTAATTAAACATTTAATCGACCATGTGTGAACAAATTGTTTATTATGTGAAACGAGGTTGTTCACTAAGTATACACACTGTTTTGCTAGGTGAACAAAAATCCTTACTAAGAAAACATATTGTTCACTCGATGTAAAGAAATTACTTTCTATATGTAAACACTTTCTCTACGCTATATTGTCAACAACATTTTTACCATTCCTAGAGAATAAGATGAATCCGGTTAATTTTTTTAAATGACTATTTTTACAGTTGAAAAACTTGAAAGATATTTTTACATTTAAAACTTAAAATACAATACGGTCATTCACCAAAATTTTCCTAAACCATGAGGGTTGCCGTTGGTTAAGTGACCACGCAACAATTTCCTAAGCAATGGCTTTGGAAAGCAAAGGTTGCTTTCTTAACCTGATTTTTTTTGTCTGTTATGAGTGGAACACATATGGATTCATCATCATCTCTCTACTTTATTTTCCTTTTAATTTATATAATTTTTTTCATAAAAAAAAGATAAAGAAAAGAAAAAGCTAAAAAGTAGAAAATACCATATATATTTTTCTTCTTTTTAATTTTCTCCATCACTTCATCCTTCCTAGTCATTTTTTTTATTTTTATATGACCATATTAAAATCCCAATTGGTAAATTATTTATTTTTTAAGGAACATAGATTTGCACTTGAACCCTTTTTAGAAAAATGCATTGAATTTTTTCATTTGCTGCCTAATTATTCATAACAATTTTGCCGTTCAGAGAGCAACTTTCAGTTGGCCAATAGTTATTTTTAAAAAAGAATAGTTATTTTTTAAAAATAGTTATTTTATATTCTTTCTGGTTTGTCTAAAAATAAATAGTTATTTTTAAAAAAAATGGCCAATAATTAAATACATTTTAAAGAATAATTTTAAATATAGTTGTTGGGAAAAGAATCATTAGATGCACTATAACATGTCAGCTAGTTGATATATTTTTTAACACCATCATTATCTAACTCAATCCAACATATTTATTTTTTAAAAATAATTAAATACCTCTTCATTTGTATAAGATAAGAAAACCAAATGCTTTTTAGTATTTAAATATCATTAGTTTTAACCAAGATTGAATTTGGTTCATCTCTTTTTCTCATGGAATCACTCTCTATCGTTTTCGATTTCTTTACAAAGTGTAAATTCCATGGTATGATTGTCAAAGAATAACCATCTCTACGGGGTATGCAACTTTAATTTGTCGAGTGTAATGTATTATCACACTAACTTTAATTTTTACTAATTCTTTTGGTAACTGTAGCTTTCAATTCAACATGGGCTAGCTCTTTTTATTATTAGATAATTGGCATATAGTGGAATTTTGCACGAGAAACCACTAACTAAAATATTCCCTAATTAATAAAATATAATTGTAACTTTATGTGAATTGTTCAATTGTCAATCCCACTAGACCTTAATTTTAAACATTAAATAATTACAACTTATAGTGTGTACCTGTCTTCTTTTATTTTTTTGGCCATTTGTATTGATCAATCTTCTTTATTTGTATTGATCAATCTTCTTTCTTTAATACCCCATAAGAGTTCCACAATTAATTTTTCCTGTTAAATTATGGTTCGAGTCATCTTGAACATGAATCTTTAAGTTTTGTAATATATGTATATGTCTAAATTTGAGAATTATGGAGGAAATAAAATGTGATGTGAACAAAAAAGTAGAAAGAATTATAAATGAAATTTGATAAAGTGATCAAAACAATTGTTTATCACTCTTTGAATTTCATTGAAATAAGTAAATCACCATAGTATTGTTTTATTTTTCTCATCAATTCTAAGCTTCGTGAATCTTAAGAAAGTTTGAAACTTTAGTTCAAATATTTCATCTTCAACTGTCAATTGAAAATAAATAAATTAATTTTCGTATTTATGATCATCATTTATGTCAGTTATTAATTTTTAAATGAATATGTCACGTCAGTTGTTTTAAGAAAGTTCTAGATATAATAACTAAGGAAATACGATTACATTACCATTTTCAAGATTGCATGAGAACAAAAGACGGAGAATCTATAAATACGACTCTAACCCATTAGGAAAGATGATCAAAACAGTAACTAATTTTTTACATTTGTATTTTTCATATAAAGACAATATATAATTGAGTAATAATTATAGACGGTTCAAATTATTTGTCAAAGTTTTAATTGCCTATGAGCAACATGTTAATGAGCCACATGTTAGTTTGGCGAATCATTTTAATAAATAATACCACGCTAACCTATAATTGAGAAAATATTTGTGTACAATAACGAGCAATCTGTTAATTACTGTAGAAAACAATCGAGTCAAGAACACTTATTTGATTACGCAGGGGAATAGATCAAAATGATGAATTACGTGTCGGATCTTGTAGGACATCACGAAAACGATCTCCCTAGTTGTTCCACAACCCAAAAGCCCTTGATTTTGTATGTGAAAAATTTGATTTTAGTGTTAGAGGAATGATTTTCTCTAATGAATATCAATAGGTCTGACTTTCTTCTCTAAAAATAAAAAAATGCAGTTCCAACCTCTATAGAAGTTAATGATGGTTATTTATATTAACCACCATTAGTAGTTTTTCATGTGAAAAACTACCAATCATCCCTTTTCAAAACCGGGTCGGGTCGACCCATCATGGGCACTCAAATCCGAGTTTTCCAACATGTCTCACTCGTACATGATGGGATAGAACAAATTTAATTACAAACGATTAAACATTCACATACTAATAAATTCATACGGATAAATGGATAATACGACCCGCGAGCACATATATAAGAGCTAGTTGGTATGAATCTTTTAGGGATAACATAGCAGCCCCAAAGCTGAAGACTGTCTACTTGTCTCACTATGCCCTAGACGTATTTGTTACATCAATTCAAACATCTCTAATCCCTCAAAGAGTCATGATTGACTTAATCAAAACATGTATTCACAATCATGTATTAGTCACTACGAGGTGACATAATTGGTCGACCGGTGAACACACTTTAGATGTAGACAACAAAACGTCCTCCTTCCCTACCTATATAGCTTAGTTTCAAATAAATTACTTTCCTAGACATGTTCTATTAGGTTGAATTACAATAGCCGTAGGTAACATGCTAAAGTAGAAACATTTATTTGTCACTTCACTATATAGTCGAAAGTCACATAGGGCACAAAAATGAGGTTTCAAAGTACCTCAAAGGACTCATACAATGTGAGAGCAAAGATTCTATCTCACATTTTTCTTATCTAGTAGCAAAAGACACATGTGGTATGAACACATGCTATAGTGATTTTCTCTTCATAGAAAGAGTGTATGTCTATTATAATTTATATTGAACCCATGTAAGGATCTTAGCTCAGTCGCAGATACCAAAACATTTCTCGCGCCTAGCTCGAGATCTTACTAGCTCACTCTTCATAGCGCTTACCATAAGTTCTCGCATCCCGTCCACCAATCAGGCTACATGATCGTGGGAATCATGTCAATCCATGAATTAATATTTAGACCTCATCTTGACCTCTTGTTAAGGCGACAACCTAATTAAAGTACGTTTTGTTGATACTTCCAAAATATCTTAAACATGCAATGTCTCATCTCAGCTCGCACTTCAAGCGCCTAAGGTGACCGCTTGTATGAGTAAGTCGATTCATGCCTCGCGACATACATTTTCATTTTATCCAAACAGGATATATGTGTTTTGTGCTACAAATAAATAAAATAATGAACAACATCAAGTTCATTAGCTAATAACATTGATACAAAATGTATTGAAAATTACACAGCATATTACAATCTGTACAAACCTAGGGATTTGACATGGCTTAGAAAGATATCTCTAAGGATCGGCTTTGTTAAATGATCAGCCCTCATTCGATGTGTAGAGACATGTTGTATCACTATTTCCTTCTGCGCTATAATATCTCGTACAAAATTATACTTAGTGTCTATATGCTTCATTTTTCCATGATACTTCAGATCTTTAGTATAAGCGATGGTTGCTTGTCTATCACAAAATAAAGTCACTGGTTTCGATGTACTAGAAACAACTTGTAAATGTTTCAAGAACCTTCTAAGCCACATTGCCTTTTGCACTGCAGCCGAACATGCTATAAATTCCGCTTTCATAGTTGATAACGCAATGCATGTTTGTTTCTTGCTACTCCACGATATGGTGCCATTGCTTAGTAAGAAAGCATATCCAGACGTTGATTTGCATTCGTCATGATCACCACCCCAATCATAATCTGAGTAACCCACTAGATGTAGATTGTTTCCTCGATAGCATAAACATAAGTCTGTCGTACCTTTAAGGTATCCTAAAATCCTCTTAACATATTTCCAATGAGCTTGTCCAGGATTTGACTTATAACGGCTGACTAAACCAACTGCATAACAAATATCAGGGCGTGTACAACAACATAGTGTACATCAAACTTTCAATGGCATTCGAATATGGGACTCTGGCCATGCTCTCCTTTTCTTCTGGAGTCTTAGGACACATTTCCTGGAGAGTCGATGGGTTTACGATCTCGCATATTGAATCATTCGATTATTTTCTTAATATATGACTCTTGCGACAGAGCAATAAGTCTTTTTGAATGATCTTGATATATCTTTCGACTAGTATAAATGTTGTTTCGTCCATGTCCTTCATCGCAAAATGAGAAGACAACCATTCTTTAATGGTAATGACAAATGTTTTATCATTCTCAGCAAAAAAAAATATAATCTACATACAATGATAGAATTACAAAATTACTCTCAATATGTTTGACGTAAACACAATGGTCTTCATCGATCATCGTAAAATCATAAGAAGTTATGGCTCTATGAAACCTAAGATACCATTGTCTATATGATTGTTTAAGGCCATATATTGATCTTAGGAGCTTGCATACTTTGTGCTCCTGGTCTTTTACAACAAAATTCTCAGGTTGTTTCATGTGAATTTCTTCATCTAGTTCATATTCAGGAAATAAGCTTTTACGTCCATCTGGTGTAATTCCAAATCCATCTGGGCAACAATAGCTAAAATTGGATGTATGGAGGCAAACCTAACAACAGGTGAAAAAGTTCCCTCGTAGTCTATTCATTCTTGTTGAGTGTAACCCTTAGCTAACAAACGTGCATTATATCTTTCTATTGATCCATCTTCCTTGCGTTTAACTTTGAGAATCAATTTATTCCCAATAGCTTTACGCCCTGATGGAAGATTAACCAAGCCCCAGACATGGTTTGATCTCATTGACTTCATTTCTTCTTCCATTGCCTTTAACCAATGACTTTTATTGATGATGAAAGAGCCTCTCATATAGTTATCGGCTCATTTTCATCATATGGAGCAATCATAAAAGCTTCTCCCTCGATTTCAAAACTTCGAAGATGAATACTTTTACGAGTACTTCTCCGTATATAATCTTCTTGCAGATTTGTATCATCGGTCAAATTGTTACTCCCACTCAGATCAAGGAGATGAGACGCATTCTCATTCATTTCAGATGTATGATCCGTAGTAACATTAGTTTCAAGATCTTCTATCTCATATAGACTCAGATCTTGACTAGCTTCTCTTTTGCTAGGAAATTCATTCTCTAAAAATATGGTATCTCTTAATTCAAATTCAATAAAACTTTCATCAATTTATTCACCAACGAACACATATCCTTTGTAGTGTTAAGCATATCTTATAAAAATGGACTCCTTACCTCTCGGTCCAAGTTTACCATGCTTATGAGAAGATTTGTGAACATAAGCTGCAGACCCCCAAGGTCGCAGATTACTTAAGTCGGGTTTCCGGCCCATCCAAAGTTCATATGGGGTGGAAGTTACTGATTTGGAAGGTACACGGTTAAGTAGATATGTAGCAGTAAGCAACGCATCTATACAATAGGAAATGGGTAAGCTCGTTTGTGCCATCATATGCCTTACCATATCTAGAAGAGTTCTATTCCTTCTTTTCTCAACACCATTTTGTTGTGGAGTTCCAGGAATAGTTAGTTGTCTAAATATACCATTTTCATCACATAATTCTTTAAATTTATCAGAAATATATTCATGGCCTCGATCTGTTATTAATGCTTTTATCTTTTTGTCTATTTGATTCTCCACCAAATTCATAAATTGTTTAAAGCAGTCAGATTTATGGGAGATTAATAGACATAACCAAAACGCGTGAAATCATCAATAAAAATGATGAAATATGAAGCGCCATGTCTCATCTTCACATTCATAGGACCACAAATATCAGAATGAATGAATTGCAATGGATAATCAGCTCTTTTTGCCTTTCCAAATGGGTTCCTAGTTATTTTTCTGGCATGACAATGCTCACATATAGGCAATTTTATCTTTATAAGTGAGCCTAATAGACCTTCTTTAGCAAGCCTATTCATTTTGTCTTGACTATATTACCTAATCTAGCATGTCATATATTAGCATCAATCACATTATTACTAGAAGATGCTATTAAAGAAAAATAATAGTCATTACTAGTATTGTTATGTTTAGTATCTAGAACAATAAAACCATTCAAAAAATAACCAGATCCATAATACTTATTATTTAAATAGAAGTTTGCACTACCTGAATGAAAATTGATACCGAAACCTAAACCTAGGAGAAAATTTACAGAGACTAAGTTTCACTTAATCTCAGAAGCATAAAGGACATCATGCAGGAATAAGTTCTGACCACCACGCAACTCAAGCTTACAAGTGCCAATTCCTTTACTTCTACTCTGGAATTGTTTCCAACATAAATCTGTCTTGCTCCCACTAGGACTCGATGATACTCTATAAATGCTCATCTCTCTCTAGCTACATGGTCGGTTGCTCTTGAATCTACAGTCTATAGAGGATAAGATTCAGTTAGTAACACACTGGTAGAAACATAACAACGATGATATGTAATATTAGAAAGTACCTTGTCTTTCTTGGGTTCACTGGGAGGTGCACTGCATTCACGCGCAAAGTGACCCAAAATGCCACAGTTATAGCATTTCATCTCACTCTTGTTCTTCCTTTTACCATCACGTTTGCCTCTTATATGACGTTTGGTCTCAGGTTTCTTGCCTTTGTGTTGTGGCTTTGCACATTTTCTTTTCATTCCCTTATTGAAAAATTTAGAATTTCCCTTTCTTTTAAAACCTTTATTTCGGGAACTTGTTTCAGCAACATAAGCTTGAGTAGACGTTTTAGCAGCTTCCAAGCGTTTAACTTCTAATTCCACATGACGTGCAATATCATTAAAAAAAATTATATTTTCATTGTGCGTCATGTTGACCTTCGTGTGTTCCCAATTTTGAGGGAGTGAATGAATGACAACTTGAACTTATTGTTCATCAGTTAGTGCATGCCCATCACTCTTTAACTCTATGATCATGTTTGACATCTCTCTCAAATGTTGTTTCATTGTGTGATGCTGACGCTTCACATATGTGTCAAATTTGATGGTGAGTTGACTTAGTCTTGTTGCTGAAGTCAAACTAAATTTCTCTTTCAGAGCATCTCACACATTCTTGGCAACTTCAAACTTTTCAAACTCTCACATAAGATCATCTTGCATGCAGCTCAACAACATAATGTGAGCTATGTTATTCTTTCGTTTCCATAAATGAAAGCCTCTTGATCACTTCTATGTTGAGCATAAGTACCATCTTCAGGTTCAGTCATACTATTTTCAAGAGTTTCCAGAACTTCTTGTTCCTCGAGAATATACTAAACTTTTCGATGCCAAATGTCAAAATTATCACCGTTCAGTTTTTCACCCTTGTTTAGTTCAACTATTATATTTTTTATGCAAAAGCCATATCAACTACAACATATAAACACAGCAACACATAAATACTAACACTTCAAAAGAAAAAAACACACATTCACATCTTAAAGTTATAGCAAACTTAACTAAGTCAACGATGATGTGATGTTGAGTATATGATTGAAAATTCATAGTGCTTACAATCATCTACCATATAAAATATCAGATCATCATTACTTAGTTATATGCCCAAAACATATCACATACGAGAATACACTAATCTCATTCATCATAACTCTCACTCAGTTAATATCATAATATGAAAAGTATATACACAAAATAAAAGACTATACTAAACTTGGCAAACTACTTAGTTATAATTAATTCTAAAAACAGTCATCGTATGTACAATAGAAATGGGACATCACAATTTGTTCAACACTTGAACATGAGACTCCATTCAGTGTATGTTCCTTCCTGTCTAGGCCAAGGCCCAACCTTGCGCTCTGAAGATTTACAAATTGTGATCATGCAGTGGAACGATGAATTCCAGAATGTATATTTCGTTCCTCTCTTGATATGAGATATTCTATAATACAATCATATTCTTCAGAGGTATACTTTTCCATGATCTCTTCTTTATCTGTATTCCACGAGTCTAACAAGAAATTGAGGAGAATTTTGCATACATCTATATCAACCTCAATGCCCCTTTTTTCTCACTTCATTGTACATTTTACTCAAATGTATTACATGTTCAACCATGTTGTGATGTTGATTCATTTTCTACTCAAAAAGTTCATAGGACAAAGTATATGATCCATCATAATCTGGGTCCCAATCCATATTTTTGTACTAACATACAAATAATTTGTATCAATTAAAAAACTTATATGTATGATGATACGTTTAGATGACTTAGTTATATGTAAAAAGAAACATATGAATCCGAATAATCACATAACTCGGAAAGACAAATTAAAACATACACTACCGAAAACAAAACTCAAATCGCAGTGTGCAATATATCTTCAAATTAAGACAACTTCATCATACATATTTCTAAGAAATCAAACCGTTCAATTTGAAACAATAGATAAAACTAGACTGAATCTTAGGTATTAAAAAAACAATAAAAATCAACCGAAACACAAATGATGATTAAAAATCCTAATTCCATTATGTAATTACCATATTAACATATTTCAAATAATACAATTCAAAATATGATAAGTTTGCAATAACTACCACAATCTAAAGCCTCAATGTTGATTTTAATAGTTTGCAATAACCAATTAAACTCATGGAATTGGAATTAAACAGATGACAATAATTTCATAAAAATTCAAATGAACGACGTGTAAAAGAGTTTTAAATAGATGCACAAATAACCTGTTTACACTTTCATAATTGCATTCAATGCATCGAAGAGGTATAAAAAATTCTATTCCAAGCGAACCGAACACAATATTGAAATTACACTGTAAAAAATGATTAATTTTCTTCTGTAAAAATACTGAATTTACTCATAGAAAATTAATATTGTGGAATATGCACGAAAACATCAGAATCATGCTCTGATACCAATGTAGAAAACAATCGAGTCAAAAATACTTACTTGATTACGCAGCGGAATATATCAAAATGATGAATTATGTGTCGGATCTTGTAGAAAATCACGAAAATGAATTACACACTTATTCTACAACCCAAGAGCCCTTGATTTTTTATGTGAAAACTTGAATTTAGTGTTGGATGAATGATTTTCTCCAATGAATATCAATAGGTCTGAATTTCTTCTCCATAAATGAAAAAATGAAGTTCCATCCTCCATAGAAGTTAATGGTGGTTATTTATATTAACCACCGTTGGTAGTTTTTCATGTGAAAAACCACTAATCATCCCTTTTCAAAACCGTTTTGGGTCGACCCATCATAGTTGCTCGGATCTGAGTTTTTCAATAATTACAAAATTTAAAATGAGTATGTCATGTCACACTGGTGATGAAAAATGAGGGAAAGGGAAATGGCTCGATCACGTTATACAACTAAGATGATAGGAATACTGGAATATTATACCTTACATAGATTATATATTTGTTAGTGATAAGACTAAAGAGCAAAAGGACAGTGGTTAGTGTGCATCTCTTCTCCCCTTCATCAAAGCTACTTTGTATCTGTCAACTGATGTCAACTGATATCAGTTAGACAATGACAACTAACTGATATCAATAGATAACAGTTAGTTAACTTGCTATTTGAAGCTTTCAAGAGAAAGGTTTCTCTATTTCTTATCTCAAGTTGTATCATCGTTCCTCCACAAATATTATTGAGTATAAATACAAAAGTTGCTCAGCTTCTCACAGTTAGTGAGAAACTATTTCGTTGGCAGTATCTCTTTACTTCTCTTCTTTCTCTTTCTCTCTTCAGCAAAGTGCAAAGTCTTACAGAAATTGTTTTTGGACTAGCTGAAAAACCTTAGAAAAAGTTGGCGAATGAACAAATGAATCATGAATATTATTAACAGGAAACGAGCTTAATGAAAAGAAGTTTCCTTTTATCATTGTAGTAATTTTGTTTACGTGAACTAACTTACTTTAGTTCAGTTAGTTAGTTTGCTTTGCTTAGTTATTCTAACTACACTATATATTGTTGTAAAGCTAAATTAGTTTGAGTAATGAGATGGAGCTTTTATTTTGTTCTTGTGTGCTCTATTCTCTCTTTCTTTCTTCTTACTTCTCATCTCTATCACTCACTGTGATTTAGGGTTTCTTCATGGTATCAGAGCTCTTTTTTTTACTAATGCCAATGGCTTCCCAACCTACATCTTTTGTCTCCGCTTCTTCTAAAAAAATTTCTCCTTCCTCGATCTTTTTTCTTTCTAATATTTGTAAACCGAACTCGATCAAACTTGATCCAAGCAATTTTGTTCTCTGGAAATTTGAAGTTTCAACCATACTCAGAGCTCATTCTCTCTATGGATTCATCGATGGCTCACTGCCCTATCCACCAAAATTTCTCGTTTCAACTGGTGAATCCTCTACTACTACTATTAATCCAAGGTACAAAAGTTGGAATACTCATGATTAGGCTCTTATGACACTGATTAATGTTACTCTCTCTCTCTCTCTCTTTTGGTTCTGTCATGCATTGTAGGTTGCAAAACGTCTAAGGAAGTTTAAGATTCTTTAGAGAAAGATTCTCTTCTCAATCTAGGTCAAATGTTCTCAATCTGAAATCTGATTTATAGTTTGTTTCAAAGTAAGCCACTGAATCTATCGATACATATGGTCAGCGAACTAAAGAAGTTAAAGATAAACTGACAGTTGTCTCTGTTATAATTGATGATGAAGATTTACTGATTTATACTATCAATGGCCTCCCTTTTGAATATTCAGTTTTTAGAACTGCTATTCAATCTCGTTCTGATCCTGTAGTCTTGAGGAGCTCCATGTTTTGCTAGGGGCAGAAGAGAAATCTCTCGAGGCTCAACACAAGGTCACTGACATTAGTAATCAACCTACTGCTATGTTTTCTTCTCAAGTCAAATCTTCCAGTAATGGTTTCTCTTGAGGAAGTCGTGGTGGCGGTTTCAATTCCTTTTGTGGAGGACGTTTTTCTAATAGATTTGGCCAAGGGTTTCAATCTGGTCAAGGTTCTTTCCAAGAGGAGGTTAAACTCCATTTTTTTCCATCATCTGGCCAATCTGTCTTTCTTGAAAACCAATCTCAACCTTTTTCTACACCTGTAATTCAGAATTTCAACAACTCTCCAACTCAAGATGTGTGTCATATATTCTTGAAACTTGGACATAATGCCTTAGACTGCTATCATCGCATGTTTTATGCTTATCAGTGCAGGCATCCTCCAGCTCAGTTAGCTACTATGACAGCCTCATTTACACTTATTTCTTCAACCTCTTCAATTGTTTCCTCTCCAACCTGACTAATAGACAGTGGGTGCAATACGCATCTTATTCCAGATTTTTCTAATCTCAACATGACTTTTGAATATACTAGAGATGAGAATGTTACAGTGGGAAATGGACATTCTTTACCTATAACACACTCAGGTCGTGGTCTTTTACCTACTCATTTTCATACTTTTCTCTTAATCAAATCTTTAGATCTCCTCAGATTCAAACTAATCTCCTTTATGTTTATCAATTGTGTCTTACAAACAGTTGCACTTTCGTCTTTGATGTTGATTTCTTTCTTATCCAGGACAAGACCACTGGACAAATTCTTTTTCAAGGACCAAGTGAGTAATGGTTTGTACCCTATTCCCATGGCTTTGTCAGCTAGCTTCAACTCTATTAATAAATTTGCTGCTTATGTAGGCAGTAAGTATTATTCTTCACTTTGTTACAATAGGTTAGGCTATCTTACCTTTACGATATTGAAGCAAGTTTTAAATAAAGCTGACATTTCTTTTCTTTCTTCTAATGATTCCTCTCTTTTTACTAGTTGTTTACAAGGTAAAATGCAACTCCTTTTTCCTTTATCTGATTCCTTTTCTATTTTACTTTTACAACTTGTGCATAGTGATTTTGTGGGGGCCTTCTCCTTATTTTTTATGTATTGGCCATATATATTATGTTTCTTTCATTGATGATATTTTAAATTCACAAGGATCTTTTCCCTTGTTAACAAAATCTAATGTTCTTTTCTATTTTTAAGAAATTTCAACCCTATATTGAAAACCTTCTTTCTACTAGAATGAAAACCTTGAGAACTGATGGGGGAAGGGATTATATTAGTCATGCCTTTAGAGCCTTTTTAAATGATAAATGAATTTTTCATCAAAAGTCTTACTTTCACACCCCTGACCAAAATGGGGTGGCTGAAAGGAAGCATAGACATATTGTAAAGATAGCTTTGTCTTTAATGTCTAAAGCTTCTATTACCTGAACCTTTAGGTACCATGTTTTTGCCACTGCAGTCTACCTTATCAATAGGGTTCCCTCTCCAAATCTTGGAAATTTATCTCCCTTTGAAATTCTTTTTGCCAAAATTGCCTGATTATGTACACTTAAAGACTTTTGGATGTGCATGTTATTCCTTGCTCAAACTCTATAATCATCATAAACTCCAACATAAGACGGATCAATTTATTTTTAATGGATATTCCCTTCAGTATAAATGAGATATTTGCTATAACATCAGTATTGAGAAGTTCTTAGTCTCTAGACATGTGGTCTTTGATGAGATAGTGTTCCCTTTTATTGCCTTATCCTCCAGCTCCTCTACTTCTGTTTCTACTTCATCTCAGCCACTCTCTAACTTTTTCTCTCCTTTATCCCTTTCTCTATTTCAACATGTTTCCTCTCATTTCCAAACTAATTCATCTTTACCTATTGGTTCCTCTAGTGCGCCCAACTCTTCAAATTTGCCTATTATTTCCTTTAGTGTGCCTGCTTATGTTTCTTCTATTTTACCTTCTGTTTCAGATCCACCTCAGTGTGTAATCTCTAATGTTCATCCTATGAAAACAAGATCAAAATCTAGAATTAGTAAGAAGAAAGCTTTACACGCTACTATTTTTCAGGAATCTGTGGACTACTCTATTGACAAAGAACTTAGTTCTTTCTCTGTTACCTTTAAAATACCTCAGTGGAGAACAACCATGTGTGGGGAGTTTAATGCTTTTCAAAACCAATGTACCTTGTCTCTTACTATTCTTCCACGTGGTAAGCAAGCTATAGGTTACAAATAGGTTTATAGGCTTAAGCATAATCCTAATGGTTCAATTGCTCACTATAAGGCTAGGCTTGTTGCTAAAGGGTTTCATCAACACGCTGGCCTTAATTTTGAGGAAACTTTTAGTCTTTTTATTAAGCACACTACAATTAGTGTTATCTTCTCTGTGGCAGCTCAGTTTAGTTGGTCTTTAAGGCAACTTGATTTGAAAAATGCCTTCTTACATGGCTCTTTAAAGGAGGAACTATACATGGTACAGCCTCAATGTTTTATTGATCAAGCACACCCCTCATTTGTCTGTAAGCTTCACAAGTCTTTATATGGTCTTACGCAAGCCCTCAGGCCTGGTTTGAATGCTTCATAACTCACTTATGCAGTCTTGGATTCAATTCTTCTACTTTTGATTCTTATCTTTTTATCAAGAAACAAGGCTTTTCTATCACATATCTATTATTATACGTTGATGACATCATTATTTCAGGTTCTGATATTTCTTATATCTAGTCCCTTATTTCTCAATTGCACAAACAGTTTGAAATGACAGATGTTAGTGAAGTAAAGTATTTTCTTGGTTTGGAAGTTTCAAGGGCAAATGGTCATGTTTTAGTTAACGAGCACAAGTATATTTCTGATTTATCACCAAATCTGGTATGAATGATGCTAAACCATGTTCATCTCCCCGCTTTTCTAAGTCTGATTTGTCTCAGCCAGGTACATCTCCCTTAACTGATATCACAACATACAGACAATTAGTTCGTGCTCTTCAATATGTCACTTTCACTTGGTCTGACATTATTTATGATGTTAATCGTGTGTGCCAATATATGCATAATCCTTATGACTGTCATTTGGTTATTGTTAAACGTATCTTGAGATACTTGAAGGGGACTATAGACTTTGGTCTTGTTTGTAGAGCTGGTTCATTAAACTTGCAAGCTTATTGTGATCCGGATTGGGATGGAGACTCTATAGATAGACGCTCTACTACTGGTTATGTCGTGTTTTTAGGTTCAAATGTTGTTTTAGGTTCTTAGCTTCAAATCTCGTGTTTCATGCGTGAACCAAGCACATGGAAATTATCAATTTGTTTGTGAATGTGTTACTAGAAGGGATTTAGCTATTAAGTTTGTTTGCTCTCAAGAAAGATCAAAACTGCAAATATATTCACTAAAGCATGTCTATTGTTCGATTTGTATTTTTAAGAGACAAACTGTTAGGTTCTATACCCAAAAGTTTGAGGGGCAGTATTAACAGTAAACAAGTTTAGTGAAAATAAGTTTCCTTTTATAGATAATTTCCTTTTATCATTGTAGTAATTCTGTTTATGTGAACTAACTTAGTTTAGTTCAGTTAGCTAGTTTACTTTGTTTAGTTATTCTAACTACACTATATATTGTTGTAAAGCTAAATCAGTTTGATTAATGAGATTGACTTTAATTTTGTGCTCGCGTTCTCTATTGGCTCTCTCTCTCTCTTTCTTCTTGTTTTTCATTCATATCACTCACTGTGATTTAGGATTTCTTCAAATATATCACGTGGTTGACAAATGACCATATCTTACTTGGATGGTTGAGAGCCTGAATGAGTGAAAGAGTTCTTGAAAATGTTACACAATATAACAATTCAAAAGAAGTTTGAAGATCCTTAGAGAGGAATTTTATGAATTTGTCAAGGGCTAAGTTGATGCAGTTAGAACTACCATGCAAGCAGATAAGAAAGGTAATGACTCCATAGCTGAGTATTTGTGATAGGATGAGAAGAACATCATATGGATTAATTGCAGCAACGTAAAACATTAGTGATCAAGATTTGATCACTTATGTGCTAAATGGTATTGGATCAGAGTATAATCTAATGGTTGTCAATATTACTGCAAGAGAAGGAGATTTGAATCTTGAAGAAGTGTAATTACTTTTGATGATGCGTTTAGGCTAGAAAAACAAAGTCCAGAATTAATTACAAATTTGAGGATGAGTGCTAATATTGCCACCAATATAAATTTCAAGAAGTTTCAGAATGGTTAGAACCAAAATTCAGGCAGAGGTTTCAATATAGTACATTTTAGTCTGGTAGAGGCAAATTCAATGGTAGGAGAGGCGGTAGAGGTTTTGCTATTGACAATAATAGAGTAATTTGTCAAGTTTGTGCCAAATCAGGCCATACTTCTTCAATATGCTATTTCAGATATGAAAAGAGCTCATACAATGGTCAAGGAAATACACAGTCATAGAATGTATATTCAACTCATTCTCATAATACCTTTTCTTTTTAAAATGCTTTTCCAAACACAGCTCCTTCAGCATAAATGTGTCACATGCAGCCTACTTGGCCAACCTAGAAACTGTAAATAATATGGCTTGGTATGTTGACAGTGCCACAACCAACCATGTTACAATAGATCTAGGCAATCTCAGTCTAGCACATGAGTATACAGGTAATGAGAAGTTGGTTATGGGAAATGGTAAGCAACTCCTTATTTCACATTTTGGTTCCTCTATACTACCTTTACCAAATAAAAACACCTGCCTAAAACTTGAAACCATACTTAGAGTACCTAAAAAAAACTAATTTCAATCTTTAAACTAACCCAGGACAATGAAGTATATGTTGAATTTCATTCTGATTCTTATTTTATGAAGGACAATACAACATGAGCAATTATGTTACAGGGAGTACTTGAAGAAGGCTTGTACCTGCTCACATATCCTGGAATTAGAGAGCCTTCAACATTGAGTTGCAGCATTCAAAATAGTCTTCTTTATTATAAAAGTTTCTTAGAACCTAAGTCTAAAATGACTCATGTAAACAGTCCTTGTGAGTTACCTACTTCTGTCCACTGTAATTCTGCAAAAAATACTTTTTGTAATCTGTCAAATTCTCATTTGAATACAAATGAATCTGTTTTTTGCAATAAGAGCAGTGTTTCTCCTTCTTACCCTCTGAATATGTTACCTAATATAAATCATAAATGCAAAAATTATAATGTACTTTGTGCAACTAAGAATAATACACCATCTATTTCAAAATCTAGTTTTAGCATAAATACTACAAAACCTTATTTTGAAATGTGATATAAGAGACTTGTCCATCCATCTTCCAAAATCCTTCACCATATTCTCAAAAATAATCCTTGCTCCAACACTAAAGTCACTGGGGTTCAACACATTTTTCAGTGAAGCCTATCAGAAAGAAAGGTAAAAATCATGTTCTACCATTTCCATATTCAAGTACTGTTTCTCAAAGTCCTTTAGATCTCATCCATATTGACCTTTGGGGGGGACGTTCTCCTAATCAATCCAAAGAGACATTTAAATATAACATATTCTTTCTTGATGATTTTTCTAAGTATGCATGGCTCTATCCTTTAAAACTAAAAGTATGAAGCACTTGAAGTGTTTGTAGTGTTCAAAAGACTAATTGAAATCAATAGCAAAAAATAATCAAAGTTATCTAATCATATTGTGGAGGGGAATTCAGACCCTTTGTTAAGTTTCTACAAAGCCAAGGCATTAAATTCAGGTATCATTGTCCTCATATCCATAAGTAAAATGGAAAGTAGAGATGACACATACATATTGTAGAAATTGGACTCACTCTTTTAGCACAAGCTTCCTTACCTCTCTTCTTCTGGTATGGAGCATTTCAAACCTTAATGTACTTAATAAATAGACTGCATACACCCACTTTGAATTTTCTGTCTCCTTTTGAGAAATTATTCTATCATAAGCCCAGTTACTCACATCTCAGAACATTTGGTTTTGCCTATTATCCCCACTTGTAGCCTTATAATATGCATAAGCTAGAATTTCATACAGATGTGTATTTGTATTCCTAGGTTATTCAACTGAACACAAAGGTTATAAATGCTAACATAGATCAGGAAGGTTATAAATGATTGCATAGATCAGGAAGGTTATAAATGCTTGCATAGATCAGGAAGGTTATAAATGCTTGCATAGATCAGGAAGGTTATAAATGCTTGCATAGATCATGAAATGTTTACATATCTCGAAATGTCATCTTTAATGAACATCACTTTTCATACAAACAACTATTTGGTCCTTTTTCTTCTTAGCAAAACCTTAAAATTCACTCTGCTTCATCTCCTATTATATTTCCTTTTTCAATTACTAGTAGAAAAATACGTATTTCGAACATGTTAAACTTAAAATAAATTTATGATTTGGAATTGATATTAATACTCTTTAAAACTTGTTACAATCTATGAATACATTATCTTGTTTATAATCTTTAAATTGTATTATATAACATTGCTATTTGAATAGTATAGAAAATAATTTCATGTCATCAATTTGTCATATTCATAAAAATTAGCTATCATATTAAGAGATAGTTTATATGTTATATATTTCTCTAAATTCATTTATATGAATTTTTTATGTACATGATATCATAATTATATCATGTTTAATTTATAAATTTCTAAAAAAAATATTATTGATTTAAAAAGAAAAATTTGTTGTACCAAATATTTTGAATTTTATCTTGATGTAGATTCATTTATAACTTCATAATATTATGAATTTTTCATGTTCCCATTATCATAATTATTACAACATATTTAATTTATAAAATTCTAACAAAAAGTTATTATTAATTTAAAAAGAAAAATTTGTTGTACAAAAGATCTCAAATTTTATCTTTATATAGTTTCATTTCTAACTTCATAATATTATAAAACTATTTAATTTTCGAACAATTTAAAAACAAATTATCATTAAATACAAATTATAATTTTATTATATGAATTATATGTGAAAAGAGTGAAAACTTAAATTGTATTATATTCTAGGCATAAGGGTAAAGAGGAAAATCAAAAAAATTTCTCATTTACGCATCTTTTAATATGGTAAAGATTAAAGCTCAGTCTTAGGACGTGAACATGCACTCTCCTTCTCCAAGCAATCCCACTGTAAGTACTAATTTTTTTTCTCCTCAAATTGACATTGAAAATCAATGTACTGGTATTGTTCCTTTTGTTAGTTCCAGACTTGATTTTCCCTCAATACCTGACAACCTTGTCATAGACTTACCTATTGAGCCTGTAACTCATCCAAAAGACTATATTCAACTCCCAAATAATCCTCAAACTTCTACTCATGCAATGCAAACCAAATCTAAAAATCACATATTCAAACCCAAGATCTATTCTGTTAGAAAACACCCTCTAACCAATTTCTCCCTTCCTTCTAAACCTAAAACTATCAAGCAAGCTCTCTCTGATCCAAATTGAAGAGAGCAATGTTGGAGGAGCTCACTACAATAATAAAGAATCAAACCTAGGAATTGGTTGCTTATAATCCAAGTATGTCGGTTCTAGGAAATAAATGATTTTTTAAGCTCAAGTTGAATTCAGATAAAAGAATTCAGAGGTATAAGGCCAGGTTGGTAGCCAAAAGCTTCCATCAAATGGTTGGCATAGATTTTTCAGAGACCTTTAGTCCAGTTATTAGCTAACTACAATGAGAACAAATCTTCATTTAGCTATAAGTTTTGGATGAGAAGTTAGGTAATTGGATGTAAATAATGCATTTCTTAATGACATAATCCATGAAACAATCTTTATGACTCAACCAGAAGGGTTTGAAGACCAGTCTGGAAACTGAATAAAGCACTCTATGGGCTTAATCAAGCCCTAAGAGCCTAGTATGAGAGACTCAAATTAGTTCTTTTATAGTGGGTTTCACCAATGCTAGATCAGATACTTCCTTGTTTGTATATAATCATGCTTTTAACATCTTATTTCTTCTGGACTACATGGTTGATGTGTTAATTACTGAGAATAATTATCTTCTACTACACAAAGTTATAGTTGATCTCAACAGCTATTTTGCTCTCAAAGATTTGGGATCTCTTCATTACTTCTTAGGTGTAGAAGTTTTCAGAGACAAATCTGGGATGAATTTATCTCAAATAAAGGAATATTACCGAGCTACTAAAGAAAAACAAAAATGGAAGGAGCCACATAGTGGAAACTAGCCTTACTCTCCTTACTCATGCTCAAATGCTTTTAAATCTCTGGTGGGATGCCTTCCAAGCAACCATTTTTCTGATAAATAGGCTATCTACACCAACACACAATCTTATATCTCCATATCAGATGTTGTTCAATAAAAAACAGACTATCACACTTGGTGAATTTTTTGTTGTGCTTTTTTCCTCACCTTTGGCCATATAATAAGTATAGAGTGGACTATCACTCTGTTGTGTGTCTTTTCCTAGGGTATTCACCTAATC
This sequence comes from Datisca glomerata, assembly GCA_003255025.1. Lineage (NCBI taxonomy): Eukaryota > Viridiplantae > Streptophyta > Magnoliopsida > Cucurbitales > Datiscaceae > Datisca > Datisca glomerata. The sequence goes on from QANY01012298.1 coordinate 1,917,449, forward strand.
ACAAAGGTTTTAAGTGTTTTCATTCCTCAGGTAGGTTGTATATATCCATACACGTAGTCTTTCTAGAGTTTTATTTTCCATTTAAAGAACTGTTTACTAAATAGAAGCCAAAAGAATCTCAATCTCAAATGACAATTTTACCTACTCTCACAAGTTTCTTTCCAAATGGTAACATTGATACTGGCCTCTCTGATCCAAATCCTAACCATCAAGGAAATTGTCCATCTGAAGGTCCTTTACAAGGCAGCACTCCCAAACTAGGTTCCTCATCAGGTAACAACACATTTACCCATTCTCACTCTATCTACTAAACATACTGATTTACATCATGCTCAAAATGCTATTTCTTTGGTTGATAACCTGGTTATTGACCTAAACACCTCACCAATCTCAAATCTCAATATTCAACCTGCACAGACCACCATTGCACAAAATCTTCAATCATCCCATGATCACCAAGTCTAAAAATGGATATCTAAGCCAAAAGTCTATTCAGCAACAAACTTCCCTTTCTTTAAAACCTACCTATAGAACCTAATATAATAAAACATACGTTTACTGATGGCTACTAGAAGCAAGCTATGGTTGATGATTTTAATGCTCTTTTGAGGAATGATACATGGGAATTGGTGCCTTACCATCCTTCTATGACTCTGGTTGGTAACAAGTGAGTATTCAAACTTAAGGTTAACTTTGAAGGTAATATTCAGAGACATAAGGCTAGGCTGGTGGCAAATGGCTTTCATCACGCCTCTAGTATTGATTGAGACTTTTTGTCCAGTAATCAAACCCACTACTATCAGAGTGGTTCTCCATCTTGCTATGACTTTTGGTTAGGAGGTGAAGCATATATTCTTCACTGGGGCTTTACAAATGCTAAGTCTGAAACTTCTTTTGAACAAACAGCTCTGTATCTACTTATGTATGTAGATGACATTCCTCTCACAAGTGACAATCCTAATCTAATAAGGCAACTAGTGTGTGACTTACATAAGTCTTTTGAACTTAAGGATCTAGGACCATGACATTACTTCCTTGGAGTAGAAGTTCACAAAAACAATGCTGGGATGTAACTCACTAGTAAAATATATCAGAGACTTACTTGACAAAATCAAAATGGAAAGTGCCAAACCTTCTCCTTCATTTGCTAGTTCAACCATTCAACTTTCTCTGCATAATGGTGAACCTATGAAGGATGCCACTATGTTCAGGAGCATTGTTGGTGCATTGTAGTATCTGTCACTTACTAGGTCATGTATTAACTTTAATGTAAACATGCTCAGTCAATTCATTCATCATTCCACTGAGGCTCATCGGAGTGATTACAAAAGACTATTGAGGTATCTAAAATGGACTATGCATGAAGGGCTAACCATTAGACCATCCAAAGTCTAGACATCCATGATTTTTCTTATGTAGATTCGGTAAGAGATTGTGATGACAGGACAAAAGCACGTTGAACTTGATGTCTAGCTTAGGCAATTGGAAATTAGGTTTGTGCCTTCAATTGATTAGTTGGCAGACGTGCTCACTAAAGCACTCTCAACTTCTAGATTTCTATATCTCAAAGGCAAGCTTCAGGTTAAGAATCCACCCTTCATTTTGAGGGGGAGATGATAAAAGTATCTCCCATGACAACTCAGCAAGTGAGTAAGCACATCTTGCTGAGTTCTGAGAAATCACAATCAAGTTGGTTGACAATTAGGAGAAGTTCAGAAGAGGAGTTAATTCTATTAAGGCTTCGATTAGTCTGTTAACTTAGCTTCTTTTAATCTCTTCATGTCTTGAGCTTATTAAGCTCTTCTCTCTGTAATTGCTACTATATAAGTAGCTTTGATCTTGCCTTATTGAGTATGAATGACAAAATACAATTCTTTAGCATAACTCTCCTTTTCTCTATCTTTCTCTCTAATTCTTCTTCTCTTCTTTCATATTGTATACTGCTTCATTTGAAAAGGCTGCAAATGAAATTGGATATAATCAAAGATTTTTTGAAGTTCCATTAATGTAGAAAATGGTAAACGATCAAAAGTAAAAGAGAGAAAATGGAAGCAAACCCCTATTTATTCAAAGAGGAAAGGAAATGCTTTTATCGTATATTGCTTTGGAATTCACAAGAGTGGAACCCTTTGTAATTTGGTGTCAACGTCTTTTCTTGAAAATAAAAAATGAAAACACCATCCAATTAGATATTTTTGAACACAAAATGCATAATTTTTTAATGAATTTAGTACTTCTATTTTATTTATATTTTTTGTAATTAGATCCATTTTCCAATTTTCCGTAAAAAATCATTTAAGCCATTACTTTGACAAAGAAAAATATGAAATAATTAAGAGAATTTTATTTTACTCTCTCAAACTATAAGTAATAGTTAATTTAAACTTTAAATTTTAAATGTTACACTTTAATATATTAAACTATAAAAAAGTTATACTTTAAACCCTGAGGCTGTTAGTGAAAATAAAAAATGAAAACACCATCCAATTAGATAATAACTTTAAAATTTTACATTTTAAACCTTAAAATTATACTTTAAACTTCGAAGCTGTTAAAAAGTGATAACTAATCAATAATAATTAATTCTATTGTAAGGCATGTTTTGAGGCTTTATTTCAAGTAGGACACGCATTTTATTTTGATAGATCATGACAGATGGTATTCATATGGTCAAAAATGATATTTATATTAATGAGATATCAATTATCAAAGTACAACTATGGAGTTAGAAAAATATGAAAGTATGATTAGATTACACTTGTATAGACCAGTCCTCCAACACTTGACTTTTGAAACTGTCAGAATAAATTTGGTATGAAATTGCCGAATCAATTCAGATTTTTATCTCATAATTAATTTGGGAAAATTAATTCTAAAATTAATATGTATTTTTTCAAACGTCATTTTTTAAAGTTGACCCTCAATTTATTTCAGAATTAAATATGTTATTTCAATTCTAAGCCCCACCGTGATTATAAATTGGCACCTCTCTTCATTCCAAAATACCAAACTCAAATAGTTTTCTTTACTATCTCATTGTTCTTGTCTTCTCCGATGCTAAGTCTCTAGTAGTTTGGAGAGAAATTCAGTATTCAGTGTGATGGTGTTCGAGTTCTAATCAGTTCGATGGAGTAGTTTGTGGTGCAAAAATAACCGTTTGTTCCTTTGTTGCATCCTGGAGGATAAACGCCTAATGATCTCACACCCATGGAGTAGGGTGAATATGTTTTAAGAGGATTATGTGATACACATTCCACAGATCCTGGCTTGAGTTCCAGAAAATTCTCCATTTAATGTTTTCCATATGATATTTCTAAATTCGTTTATGTAATTTTATATTTGCTTATTGTCGTTTGTTTCACATTACATATATGTACTTTACATATGGTGATCAATAACAAAAGCAAACTTCGAAAACTGTTATTTTCCTGAACTAATTTTTTTAGACACATCTCTCCCACGAACCCAATAATTGTTGGGATGAGTTATGATTTCTTGAGTTGGCATAGAGAAGTCATGAATAATCTCCTTGCCAAAGTCTGAGCACGAGATTACTAGTAATTTAAGTTGCCAATCTGGATAACCTCTAACAGCTATTTACTTTTGAATTAGTAAATGATGTGATAACATTATATACAGTTATTTTCAACCAAGTTACCATTCTCCAAAATGATGTGCTTTTTGTTTCCCCCCTATGACTATGTTCATATACCACAATAGTTGAGAACATGAGATCATAATTTACATTATTTAGATCAATCTGAGTTATTTTTTATTCTTCGGATCCACTTAACATCTCGACTATACTTTTCAAGTCTTCTTAACCCACTAATTGAATATTGTACATATGAGTTAAGTACTAAAGTTCATTTCAATCAAAACCGCCTCATTATATTTATACCAAGACAAAACGTGAAATAAGTGCGAACTGTTAGCATTTGCTTAAACACATATAATATCTGATTAGGGACATGCAAATGAGATGATGAACCATGCCAAAAAAAGAAGAAGAAAAAAAGCAAGAATAGACTCATTTCTCTAATTCTAACCCACATAGAATATCTGATTAAGGACATGCAATTGAGATTCAATATTAATTATACATGATTACAAAGAAATTTACAACAATGAGTTTGGACTTTGGATTAATTAAAATGGCAAAACTGATTTTGGTATAATAACGTCTCCAATGTTGTTGTGCCATGGGTCAGCCAAGTGAGTGGCCAAATTTTCCAATGGTCCTGTTCCTGGGTATGCTGATTGCTGAACACAAAATCCCACAAATGCCAACAATGCTAAACGACCTGTAATTAAGAATTAATTTAGCTGATTAAATTTATCCAAATCAAATTGTATTCAATGAATATAAAGAATGTTGAGAGGGACTGCTAATTACCATTTTTGATCTCCTTGACTTTATATTCCTTAAGTTTCTCGGGGTCTTTCGAGTAACCGAGGGGATCGAAGGCGCCGCCGGGGTACTTCTTCTTCTCGGGGTCTTTCTCCATGCTACGTTGGTGTTCAACGAAGGCAATGGCAAGGAATTCAATGGCTAAAATGGTAGGAAGGGTACCCCATGGGACTGGTTGTCCCAAGTATGTAGCTTGGCCTCCTGGTACCGCTGCCCACTCTTGTGCCTTTACCCAGTTTCCTAACCCCAATGCCTCTGGTACTAATATACCAGGCTGCACCCCCAAAACAAATGTACAAATTTTAATCTATAATTTAATTAATCTACTTGAATGATTTATTTATAAGATTTATATTTCTAATACTGATTTGTTAAACTACGTAAAAAGGATACTCAATGGTTATGAGAATAAATGAAATAAAGGGTGATAGAGAGGGACTTACAACAGCAAGCATAGCCCATCTGCAGTGAATTAGTTCAGACTCCTTGAATCTCTCCAAGTTCTCTGGCACTTCCCCCAACCCTAGTGGGTCAAACCCAAAGTCACTGAAACAACATACCAAACCAAATATTTATAATTTTCAGAAAGTGACCAAAAAATCAATTTTAACCGTAAAAATAGTTGGAATTTTTTTTTAAATAACTCAAAATAATTGAGGAATATAATTTATTTGTGAATTATTCAAGTTTACGTCTGTGTAGTCTGGTAAATAAACTATCTAGTCAGACCATTTTTACAAAACAAAATATCAGATATTTTCATAATTCAACACTGTTTTTCGGTAAATTTCCTAGTTCTACCAATGATTTCTTACCATGCAAACTTGAATATTTATATTTTTTTTTGTCAATGTTATCATATCAGTTAATTATGTGATTCATCAATTCGTATATTAATTTAATAAATTATTTTAATAAATGAAATATTAATAAAATAATTAATTAAAATTATATACATATTTATATATAAACTATTTGCTATGAAATTTAGTCACACTAAAATTATTCATCATCAAAGACTCGAATAAGTGTAGGCTCTGAAGACAACGCTAAACATAACATCATGAATGTGGCGCACATCCTTAATTATATCGCGTGACTGCGTATAATTATGTAATAATGATGAGTATGGTGATATTTTTCTGAATATTTCAATTATTTTAAAAATTAATTTAATCATCAAGCCGAAAATATTTCTAACGTACCCAGGAGCTGAGCCATCAAGGTACGGCGGCCGCGGCTGGCCGGGCATCCACTCGGCGGACATGGTGAAGCGTGAGGAGGCATTGACACCGACACTGGGGAACGGAATCGCCGCAGTGAATTTCGATTTGTAGGAGGAGAGAACGGAGGGGAAGGCCGCGGTGGAGGCGATGCCAGAGCTCATTAAGGTGTTGGAAGCCATGCTTGGCTGTGGCAGAAATTGGAGAAAGATGTGAGATTTGGAGGAAGGAGAAGTCGGGGGAAGACTAAAGTATACGTGGGTGAGATAAAGAGGAATCTAAAGTTGATTTTCATTGGATAATATGACTTTCTTAAGCTCAGCCATTGGGCCACGTGGATTTGTCAATCCATTTTGAGTGTCTACGCGGAATATCCATATTGAAATATTGGATTTTTGTGGTTGTGTGGTGGAGGTTTAATATTTGGGCCTTCATTGTGGAACAAAATGAACATAATTCGAATTTTTAAAATAAAATATTCAATGCATAATATCATCAAATACATTTGTATTACAAATAACTATAAATAATAACTTATTGTTGCATAATTTTATACTCCAAGAAATCATTATATATGTGCATGTGTGAGAGCAACATTAATTACTTCTAGAACGTGATGATTCTACAGTGTTATTTAAACTTCCCAATAAAAAGTTTATAGTTCAAATATTTTATCGTTTCTACTTTTTAATTAACTAGTCGTAAATCATGTACGTTGTACGTTGGATATAGTTTAGGAATATAATTTTATACTCTCAGAAATCGTTATATATGTGTGCATGTGTGAGAGAAGAAATAATATAACTACCTTTAAAACGTGATGATTCTACAAAGTTATTTAAGCTTCCATCAATAAGAAGTTAGTAGTTCAAATATTTTATCGCTTTCTACTTTTTAATTAACTAGCCGTAAATTATGTGCGTTGCACGTGTGAAACAGTTTACAAAAATAATTTATATTTATGTATTAAAAATATTAAATATTCATATCACGACTTATAAACATGACTATTATTTACTAGCCATAAATCAAACATTTACATAGTAACTTACTGTTCAATCAAGATTTTATACTCCAAGAAGTCATCTATATGTAATCTGCAAGATAAACAATATAATCTGATGTTGTCTCACTCAATCGTCATAAATTATAAGGGTTAACTATGCAAGCATCAATTGTTATTGAGATTTTACTTAATCACACCTGAAGTTATGAAAGAATGTAAGTGAAGATATAACAAAATAATTTTTTTTCTTTTTCCACTAAATCAGTAAAGTTTAATTGTGTGCACTCACTTGTAATGAATCTTTGAACTGGAATTGTAAATAAGGGAAAAGTTGATGATGATAGTTTCTTTGAATCCTAGTTATATTTCTATTGGTTAAATTATACGTTGAGATTTTCCTTGAAAATATTATACTCTTTATCTATGAATTATAATGATTCATTGTATAAGAGTAGATTAATTGAACATTGGGTGTAATTTTAATCATGGTTTTTAATCTTAGAGAAGATGTCTAAGACGTGGGTAATGTGATTTAAATTCTTATAAATTAAATCAACTTGTAAGTCCACATTTTCTTTACTGTTTTATGTAGATATACATATTCATTTATTGACATAAATCAAGATCGACGAGATAAGTAAGGATGTTCAAAACCAAACTGAATCCAACCAAAAATGACCGGTTCGATTAATTCTTTATATGTGTTCGGTTCGGCTTTATTGTCGAACCGAATTTTTAGTTTGGTTCGAAATTTTGGTAATTTTCGATCCGAGCCAAACCGAAACATTAAATTAATGATTATTTTTTTATTTTTTATATATGATTTCATATAAAACCTAATCAAATCAAACTGAAATAAATTTTTGATTTTATATTATTTTTTCAATAACATCATAAAAATGATTTAATTTTTTTAATTAATAATATTGAACCAAAGAACCGAACCAAAACTCACGGTTCGGTCGGTTCTTTTAGTAATACGGGTCGGTTCAGTTTAATTTTATTATCGAACTGAAATTTCGGTTCGATTTTTCACTAAAAATTTGACCGAACCGAACCGCGAACACCCCTAGAGATAGAGATAAGTGCAAGAAATGTCTCATAATAAATACAAAACAAACATCCACGCCCACACTGATTTTTTGCAGGTTTACAATGCCGAATCTTTTTTTTTGAATAAAATTTTTGAAAATGTAGGAAATTATTATTAGATTGATTTGTAAAATATTATTCTTCTTTCTACATTTAAATAATAAATAGACTAGGGCAAGTTCTAAAAAGGGAAAAAATAATTCAGTATATATAAGGATTGTTAACTGATAGTGTTTTGTTTAGTTTGGTTTAGTCTTTTTTCCTTTTTTTTCCCTTTAACTATGTTGTTTGGTTTTTGTATTTCTCCTTCATTTAGCTATGTTGCAGGTTAATGAAAGATTACTATTTATCACTTTTTTCTCCCATCCTGCTTCTCTCTTTGATTCTTCTGTTCCTACCTTCTCCTTCTATCTTTCTTGCCTTTTTCTCATGGTATCATAGCCGAATTGACCTTCATCTTCATCTATGGCCAACAACACAGAAAACCGCTCTTCTGAAAATTCCACAGAACCAAGAATTGGTTCTGAAATCGATTCACAAAATCAATATCAGACCAGTACATAAACTAATCCTCAAACCATCCCTTCATTTTTCTCCTCTCAAGAACTGGGCAATTTCACTACTCCTCCCTGTTCAGAAAGTCCTTCCCACTCACCAATTTTTCTTCTCTTCAATATTTATAATTTAATATCTATCCGGCTTGATTCAACAAATTATGTGCTATGAAAGTACCAAATTTTAGCAATTCTCAAGGCACATATGGTATTTGAATATATTGATGGATCAATTCAGTGCCCACAATGATTTATCGATAATGGTGACCTTACTGAGCAAAACCCTAAATTCAACCAATTGGTCACTCAAGATCAGGCGCTTCTACGTTAATCAACACTACTCTCTCACATATGGTTCTCTCGTATGTTGTTTGATGCAAGACTTCGAAAGAAGTCTGGGAATCTATTGAGAAACACTTCTCGTCTGTCTCACAGACTAGTATACTGCAGTTAAAGTCCTAGCTTCAATCCATTAGCAAGAAACTTGGAGAAATAGTCGATGCTTATATACAGTGAATCAAAGAGGTTAGAGACAAATTATCGGCAGTTTCAGTGTCAATCGAAGATGAGGATATCCTCATCTACACTATAAATGGCCTTCCTATAGAGTATAACACACTACGAACATCTCTCTGGACCAGAGTCGAGCCACTCAGTCTTGAGGAGCTCCACGCCATTATCAAGGTAGAAGAAAAGTTCTTGGCATCTCAACATAAAAGCCAGGTATTAGTTTTCCACGTCTCTTCAAGCAACTTTCAACAATCATAGAGGCAGATCACGTAGAAGAGGTAATTTTAATTTTGGTAGAGGAGGAAGAATACCCAATTGGAATCCCCCTACCCCTTCTATACTTGGACCACCACCTTCCCACTCAGCTTCCCCTTTTAACCAGCCTACAAAATTTATTTTTGATGCTTCTATTCATCCTCAACCAAATAGGATTTAGTGTCAAATATGCAATAAATTTGTCCATGGTGTTGTTGACCGTTACCATCGATTCAACTTCTCTTATCAAGGTCGCTACCCTCCTCAAAAATTGACTGCCATGACAGCACATACCCAACGTTCTTCATTAAATGACCCGTAAATTTGGCTCTCGGATACAAGGTGTAACACCCATATCTCCTAACTTGGGAAATATTTGTACACATACTAATATACTGGTGATGACAGTGTTTCTATAGGCAATGGACAAGCTCTTTCCATATCTCACATAGGTTCTTCTACACTCCATACTCATAATAAGTCTTTTAATCTTTCTAAAGTTTTTTCATGTTCCTAATCTTTCATCTAATTTATTATCTGCTTATCAATTTTGTATGGATAATAATTGTATGTTTATCTCTTTTTTCTGTATCCAGGACAAAGTAAGAGGGGCCATTTTACATCAAGGACCAAGCATAAATGGCATATATCCTATACCATCTTATTTGCCTCACTCATTTGTCGCTTGCTATGGCTTTAATTCATTGTAATCTACCTATTAATGATACTTGTTGTAACGCCCCGATTCCCGAGGGTTAAACATGCTTGAAATTTTAAAAATTAAAAATTTCCCAATTCAATTAAAACCCTAATTTGAGAAAATCCTCAAATTGGAAACCCTAATTTTTAACCTTAAATAGCGGAAGCATAAAAATTATTTTTAAAATAATATTAACTCATTAAACTGAAATAAATGATTCATTAAACTGTAATAAATTGAAGCACGAAAATTCATATGACATGAAAGATTAAACATAAATATTCATAAATATATGAAATAACTGAAGTCAACTAAAGTCATAATTAAACTTAGAAATCATAATCGTGCTTGCTATGACAGTCTCTCACTCCTACTACTCACCATCATCTGCAACATAATCATCTATGGGGGGTGAGTATTAAAAATATTTAGTAAGTAAAATCACATACTAATGAGTTTCACATGACATAAATGTAAACATATAACTCATGCAAATTTATTTCACACGTTCACAGGTCACATAAAATACTTGTAACAACACATCGATTTCATGATTAACATATAACTTGAGCTTGTACTTATACATGCCAATACTTATACTTGCTTGATCATAATTCGACTAGACATATCCCTCGATTAACAACCTAATCAGAACTATTTCACAACTTAAACTTGAATTTGTAACATGAACGTGAACATGATAGATTAGGTGTCCTGAAACTTGATGTCACTTAAGGTTATATGAACCTTAAGGACGCTAAATGAACATGATGACACCCAACAGTATAACTTGATAACATGAAGTGACAATCTGGTTACTTGATAACCAAGGGACATGATTAAGTCTACTTCTTATTTACTTCTCACTTTTTACTTCAATTACTATTCATATTTCACGTTATCACATATACATGAGTAAACGTATAACTTGTTCATGAACATAAGCACATAACTGATACATGTATAACTCAAAATATAATCATACATAACATGGTAAATAATTTCATCATAATATGGAAAACAAATAAAATACTTGATCATAAGATTGAACATAAAGAAATAACAATTTCAAATTATATATTCTACACTTATAATATATGAACCGAATTATTATGTAAATCCACTTACCTGGATTCACTACGAATTAAATTCAGCAACTAATGACCTAAAATCCAAGGATCTCAGATCACAATAAATTCATATAATATCTACAATTATATAAATAACTAAGCGATGATGGGAACAGGTGGAAACCACATCAGGTGGAAATTATCAAATATTTTAAAATGGTTTAACAAGGTTTGGGTGTCTGAATTAGTTCGGTTCTGCTGTTTTGGGCCGGTTCAGTCTGGTCGGGTTGAACTGGTCTATTCTGACCGACAGTTCAGTCCGATCTGGTCTGACTGAACCGGTTCAGCTTGGTCTGGTCTGAATGAACCGGCCGGTTCAGGTGAACCGGTTCAAAAGAAGAGGGAAAAATAGAAAAGGGAGATGAAGAAGATGGGAGAGAGAGACAGAACAGAGAGGGGGAGACGAAGGAGAGAGAGAGAGAAAGAGAGGGAACAAATAGGGGGAAGGAGACGAAGAAGAAGGAGAGAGAGACGCACAAAGAGGGGGGAGAGAGACAGAACAGAGAGGGGAGAGAGGGAGAGAGACAGAACAGAGAGGGGGAAGGAGACGAAGAAGAGGGAGGGAGAGACGCACAGAGAGGGGGAAAGAGAGAGAGAGAGACAAAACAAGAAATCATTTACCTTGATTAAAGGAGGATAATTGTTGAAGAAGAAAACTAGATGAAGTAGAGATGTGCAGCAATATAAAAAGGGGAGAGGGAGTTGTGGATGGTTACAAGGATTAGCTTGAGATAACAAAAGAGAGATTTGGGGGAAAATGGTCGAGAGAGAACACGTGGTGTGAGAGGAAACAAATAGGGTGGCTTAGGGTGTATGCGCATACATGGTGTGAGTGAGTTCTAAATTACAAAAATACACATTATTAAATACTTGGATATTACACTTGTGTTTGCATTAGTTGTATTACAAATAAAATGACTCAACTTCCCTTTTATGTTTCCAACTCTATTTCTCAACTTTCTCTTGAGCTTATTCATAGTGATGGGTGTGGTCCTTCCTCCATAACATCTACTCCTGGGCGCTGATATTATGTTCTTTTTATTGATGACTTTTCACATTTTTCTTGGATATTTCCTATTACCCTTAAATCTAAGGTTATAAATGTGTTTAAAAGATTTAGGCCCTTAGTTGAAAAAATGTTTCCCACCAATATTAAGACTTTTAGATCTGATAGTGGTGATGAGTATACTAGTTCATCTTTTCAAGCATACCTAATTGAACATGGTATTACTCATAAACGTTTTTGTGCTTATACCCTTCAACAAAATGGAGTTGCTGAGCAGAAGCATAGACATATAGTTGAACTGGCTTGACTTTACTTCATCATGCCTCTCTTACACCTAATTTTTGAAACTTTGCCTTTACTACTGCCACGTATCTAATTAATAGAATGTCTAGTTCTATTACTCATAATGTCTCCCCTTTTGAACGTTTGTTTGGTAAATTACTTGAATATCATCTCATAAAGATTTTTGGTTGTGCTTGTTATCCATGTTACGACCTCACATGAATAATAAATTTGGTCCAAAGTCTACTCAATGTATATTTTTAGGTTATGCTTTATAGCAAAAGAGTTATACATGTTATAACAAGACTGCCAACAAGTTTTATACTCCCAAACACGTTCTTTTTTATGCATCAAATTTTCCCTTTGCTTTGAGTCACAATAGCACTTCTAAATCTCTTTCTTTATCTAGTAATGGTATTCCAAATACAAGGTGTGATTCTCTAATACCCTTCCTTCTTTCTTTAAATCATGGTACTTGTGTTTCTCCCTCCCAACGTCTTAATTGCTTCCCTACAGATATTGCTGGTTCTTCCTCGAATATGCATGCTGATAACATTTCTGGTTCACCTTCTGTTCCTTTTACTTGTTCTAATCATAAACATATTGTTGATCATACTATTGACAATAATTTTCCTACTGCGCCTCATGTTTCTGATGTCTCTACTTCGATTATTTGTACTGATTTACCTACTGATAATGCTGCTGCCATCATACTTGTGATTCTATTTCTGCTACTACTGATAACTCTATTTTTTCTTATGTTTTACCTAATATTGACATTGTTGTTGCGGTTTTTTCTACTGCTCAACATGATTATTTTACATCTTCATCTATTGATTTACCTATTACTTCTTTTCCTTCTACTTCTACATCTGTTAGTCAATCCACACACCCCATGCAGACACGTTCCAAATCTGGAATTTCTAAGAAAAGAACTTTTATTGCATCTTCCTTCTCATATAAACTTGAACCCACCTCATTTAGTGCTACTAGTAAAAGTTCAGAATGGGTGGAGGCTATGCAAACTGCAAATAGTGTCCTCATGTCCCAACATACTTGGGTTCTTGTTCCCCTACCACCAAATAAACTGTTGTAGGATGCAAGTAGGTCTATAAACTTAAATATAAACCTGATGGTACTATAGCTAGGCATAAAGCCAGGCTTGTTGCCAAAGGCTTTCATTAACATGCTGGTTTAGATTATACCGAGACTTTTAACCCTGTTATTAAGAGATCTACCTTATTGATATTATTTTCTCTTGTTGTTACTTATAACTGGCCTCTATGGCAATTAGAAGTTAAGAATATCTTCTTCCATGGTTCTCTTACTGAAGAGGTTTATATGTCTCAATCTCAGGGTTTTATTGATCGTAATCATCATAAACATGTTTGTCGATTACACAAATCTCTTTACGGTTTGAAACAGGCACCTCGAGCTTGGTTTGAGAGATTTACCACTCATCTATTGTCTATTGTCTATTGTCTGTTGTTACTTATAGCTGGCCTCTATGACAATTAGACATTAAGAATGTATTTTTACATGGTTCTCTTACTGAAGAGGTTTATATGCCTCAACCTCAGGGTTTTATTGATCGTATTCATCATAAACATAGTTGTCGATTACACAAATCTCTTTACAGTTTGAAACAGGTGCCTCGAGCTTGGTTTGAGAGATTTACCACTTATCTATTGTCTATTGGTTTCATTGCTTCCCTAGCTGACACATCTCTCTTTATTCATGCTCCTTCTACTTCTCTTACATATGTTTTGTTATATGTGAATGGCATTATCATTAGTGGCACCTCTACTGCTTTCATTAACCAGATTGTACATAACTTGAAGTGTACCTTTGATATGACTAACTTAGGTGATCTCAAGTATTTCTTAGGCCTTGAGATACATAGATCTACTTCTGATATCTTTGTAAATCAACAAAAATATACCAAAGATCTCATTTTAAAAGCTGGTATGATGAATGCTAAAGTAAGTGTGTCTCCTAGTTCTTCTAAATCTCCTTTATTTAGTCATCATGGTAGTCCCATATCTGATGTGACTCTTTATCGAAGTTTAGTTGGTTCTCTACAATATTTGACATTTACTAGGCCTGACATTAGTTTTATTATTAATAAGGTTTGTCAATTCATGCATTCTCCTATCAGGCCGCATTTTACGGCTGTTAAATGCATTTTACGATATATTCTTGGCACTATTGATCATGACATTATTTTTAAACCAAGATCCCTTTCTTTGCGGGCCTTTTGTGATACGGATTGGACTGGTGATCCAATGGATAAAAGATCTACTTCAGATTTTATGATCTTTCTTGGTGAAAACCCAGTTTCCTGGAGTGCCAAGAAACAAGTCATAGTTGCTCGTTCCTCAACCGAAGCCGAGTATAAAGCTTTAGCCAACACCGCAACTGAATTAAGTTGGTTCAGACAACTTATTCGTGACTTTCATGTTTTCTTACCTACGCCACCTATCCTCTATTGTGATAACACTTCAGCCATCTCTCTTGCCTCAAATCCAGCTTTTCACGCTCGCGCTAAACATATGGAGATAGACTACCACTTTGTACGAGAGAGAGTCATGAAGAAGGATCTCATTGTGTAACACGTCTCTTCATTTCATCAGTTGGTCGATTTATTCACCAAACCTCTTGTTACTCCTCAGTTCTCTTTTCTTCGAGACAAGCTTATCCACAATCCGTGAATTAGTTTACCCGTGGGGTGTTAACGGATAGAATTTTGTTTAGTTTGTTATGAGGATAGTTTAGTCATTTTTTCTTTTTTCCCTTTAGCTCTTTTGTTTGGTTTTTGTATTTCTCCTTCTTTTAGTTCTGTTGCAGGTTAATGAAAGATTATTATTCATCGACTTTTTCTCTCTTCCTACTTCTCTCTTCTGCTCCTACCTTCTCCTTTTGTCTTTCTTACCTTTTTCTCAAAAACGAATACTCAACTAAAATCATACCACATGCCATTAAGAATAATAAATTAGGATTAGTCTGAAAATCATATAGACAAATAGTCTAAAAATATTTCTCATATTTGCAGACTCTTACATTTTATTATATTATAGATAATATATTAAAATCTATAGATTATAAATGTTTGTACGGAATAGGCGAATATAATGAAATAATTAGACTCTAAATTGTGTGAAAGATTAAAATTAAAATTATCCAATATTTTGTGATGCGCTGAGGCACCCAGTACTTTGACTTCACGTCCATTTTGTTTGATTGTTTCCATTACTCCACACTAACTTATGTTAGTATTTTAAAAGAAGAACGTTCACTCGTAATATTTTGAAATTGTCAATGACTGTTCAAATGCTAGTTAATTCCAAAACTGACGCTGTTCGTTCATATTTAGAGTAATGAAAGTTTAGTACTTAATATAATTTTTTAACATGTGTATTTTTTTTTCATTTCGATTTTAATTAATTGATGAGATGGACGGTGAGTAATCATACACATGTTAAAAGATTATATGAATAATTACTAAAATCTTGATGTATTGCAGACTCTTTCCCACGTGCCTATGAAATTGGCGTCTTCATTTCTAAAAAACATGCAAAATCTAGTCAATTACGTAGCGTCGTCGTGCACAAGCGCCACAGGGTTTCACTGTTGCATTATGGAAGTCAAACGCCAACATCCCCAATCACCCACTGTGAGGATACAAGTTTATTTTAAGGAGATTATATCATACACATACCTAAATGTTAGTATTTCATATTTATTATATCTAAGTATTGGATTTCCGTTTTGCAATTTAATTTCCAACTTTCATATAATTTGAAATTATTCACTTACTTGAAAAATAAATGGTGTTTGTTTTGCGGGGTCTTAATTTTTTTCTGTCTCTCTCACAGAAATGATACTTTGAAAAATGACCTAAAATAAGTAACATTTTCTAGAAAATGACATGAAAAAAAGTCAGGCAAATTGCAAATATGCCCGATGCAAGTAATTTATTTACGTATAGAATACAAAATAATTACCACCTTCAGCTAGGGTGAAATTTTTTGCACAACCGAAAAAATGATAGGTTTCGTCATTGTTTTAGGAAGATTTTTTTTGGTTCGGTTCGAGTCGACAAAATTAAATAACTGAAGTTTCCATTTGCAACCGAACTGAAACTGTAATTTTATATTTTCTTACCATGTACTTTTATACCAAATCGAACTAAACAGAACTATAACTTTAGTTTTATATTATTTTTTAATAACTTCCTTTGATTTTTTAAAACAATATTTTTCATTACCAAGGCCGAACTAAGAACCGAATTGTGAACACTCCTACCTTAAAATGATTATTAGTAGCACATGAAACATGGGTAAATATCCCACAACATTAGAGCATATAACTTGTTAACTAAGTCTCCAATGTCACATATGTACACATAAAATTTCACATGACACATGGCAAGATCTAGACCGAAAATTCCATCAAAGAGATGATAGAGCGAGAACTGTCAGATTAACTAGGCGGTTATGAAGAACAGACCAATCAGGCGAAAATACATGGATTGCCGACGTGGTAATCCAAAGAGAAGCTAATGGATACCATTAGATTGATTAAACAGTCAAGATTTATTTAAGTTGTCAATGTTGATAAGCAAGATCTCAGAGGCATATTCTATTGATCTTATTTTCATGTAAAATTAGATAAATTGTATCAGGTTATATGAAGACCTATAAATAGAGGCAATATGTAACTCCAAACAAAGAACACAACAACCATCAACACCCATAAGAAATTAGCTGACTCTGAAGCTTGCATTAGCCTTGTAAATCATTTCTCCTTAATGAAATACTATCAAAATCTCCCCATGATTTAAGGGTCTTCCACGTAAACCATGGTATCTTTATTCTCTCATTCTTTTTCTAAACTATTCTATTGATTTTTATATTATAATGTAAAAAATTCACGACCGATTATTAAAGACTGTGAATTTTTTCTTTTACATTTGGTGCTCTCATTGAGAGATGAAAACTCAAGAAATCCCTTCCCAAAATACTCAAAACTAAACAAAAAGCTTTCTACAACGGATGTGGAAGTAGAGAAGACAGCAACCAAAGCTAATAGTTAGGCACAACATCCGGCACGAGAACACTGAAGTCACTTCGTATGATAATGGAAAAGAATCACGGACAGGAACGAGCTCGTTAAGCGAATCACGGAGCAGGCAGTGGAAAATATGTTAAAGCGAAAAATGCTTGAGATGAGGAAGCTAGGAGTGGCAGAATGTCAGATATGGAAACTTTGACACGCTCCCCACTGTGCCCAGAAATCTTAGCCGCTCGAGTATCGAATGAGCTTGAAAAGAAGGATGTTCGGAATGAAGAAAGCTCTAAGAAGAAAGATCTTTGAAAATAAGAACGATTAGAAAAAAAGGAAGTTTGGACAGAAGGAAACTTTGAAAAAGAAGAACTCTAAAAAGAAGGAAAAGCTCTGAAAAGAAGGAAGTTGCCAATGTTGATAAGCTATATTTTAGAGACATATTCTATTGATCTTATTTTCAGATAGAATTAGATAAGCTGTATTACATTATATGAAGACCTATAAATAAAGACAAGATGTAGCTTCAAACAGAGAACACAACAACCATCAACACTTATAAGAAATTAGCTGACTCTGTTGCTTGCATTATCCTTGAAAATCTCTTCTCCATAATGAAATACTATCAATGCCTCCTCATGATTTTTCTTCCCTTTAAGGGTCTTCCACGTAAATCATGGTATCTTCATTTTCTCGTTTTCTCTCTAAATTGTTCTATTGATTTTCATATTATGATCTAGAAAATTTACGATTGATTATTAAAGACTGTGAATCTTTTGCTTTACATTTGGTGCTTTCATTGAGAGATGAGAAAAAACTCAAGAAATCACTTCCCAAAACGCTCAAAACCAAACCAAAAGCTTTCTACAACGGATATGGAAGTAGACACGGCAGTAACCAAAGCTGGTAGCCAGCCACAACACCTGTCACGAGAACACTAAAGCCACTTCGTGTGACAAAGGGAAATGAATCACGGACGGGAACGGGATCACTCAGCCAATCACGGAGCAGGTAGTGGAAAAGATATTGAAGCAGAAAATGCTTGAGATGAGGAAGTTGTGAGTGGGTGGAGTGACGAATCTGGAAACTTTGACATGCTCCCCACTGTGTCTAGAAATCTTAGCCGCTCTAGTACCAAATAAGCTTGAAAATAAGGAAATTTGGAAGGAAGGAAGCTCTGAGAAGAAAGAGCTCTGAAAAGAAGAACGCTTAGAAAGAATGAAGTTTGGACGGAAGGAAACTTTGAAAAGGAAGAGCTCTAAAAAGAAGGAAGAGCTCATAAAAGAAGGAAGTTTGGAAAGAATGAAGCTCTGAAAAGAATAAAGTTTGGAAAAAAAGAGCTCGAAAAGTTTGGAAAGAAGGAAGTTCTGAGAAGAAAGAGCTCCAAAAAAAGTTTGGAAAGAAGGAAGTTCTTAAAAAAGAAAACTATGAAAATATCGTCTAGAAAGAAGAAAACTTTGAAAATGAAGAGCTCTAAAAAGTAGAAAGTTTGGAAATAAGGAAGCTATAAAAAGAAAGAGTTGTGAAAAGAAGAAAGTTTGGAAAGAAAGAAGTTCTCAAAAGAGTAAGCTCTGAAAAGAAAGAAGTTTGGAAAAAAGAAAATTCTGAAAAGGAAGTGCTCTGAAAAGAAGATAGAGCTCTGGAAAGAAGAGAACGTTATGGCGATGAGAATGGGAAGTGACATGGCAATGGCAACGAAAATGTCATGATAATGGCAATGGAAACGTCATGACAACGAGAATGAAAATGGTAACATGTATGACACTGAAAACGGAAACAAATTGGAAGCCGGAAACGACATGGAAACAGAACCGAAAGTAAAAAAGGGTAAACTCATTCATTGTTTATTCGATTAACGTTATTATTGGTTTATTTCTTTTACGTCATTATTATTTGAAATAAAGAAAAATAGACATGAAAAGGTAAAAAAAAAGAATTTATTAAATCAACTTGGTGCATGTATTATATGATAAACAAAATTTTAAATTTTAAATTCAAATTTAAATATTAAATTATATTTAGAATGTAAAATTTTAAAATGTCTTATTTGATACGATAAGATTATCGTATTTTGAATAATAAAATATTTTATCTAAATTTTTTTGATAAGATTATCTCGCATTCTAATTCAAATTTTAAATCGTATTTTGAATTTTAAAACAGCTTATCTAAAACTTGTTAAGATAAGATTGCTTTACATTTTTAATTTTAAGATCAAATCAAATATTGGATTCAAATTTTGAATTTAAGGTTATCTCAAGCTCTAAACAAATTCTTCTTGATTGATAAACAAAAAAATAAAATTTTGATCGATGTATATTCGAAGATCTTCTCTTTCTTTTCTGTGTGCAAAACTGGAGGAAAAATAAGGGATGGACAAACAACGTGAACATAAATGTATTAATGAAAGAATCTGAAGTGTCTTGATGACGGAAACAGATAGGTCGTTGCTACGGGAATGGAGACGCCATCGAAGGGGACAGAATTATCTTGATAATGGGAACGGGAAAGAGTAGTACATAAATTACCCGCAAACCGGATCACATTTGTAGAATTCACGCGGATGATCTTTGACGTACAAATCATTGCATATCAATCAGATTCAGTTTTTAAACTGGAGTGAATGGAACATAAAATCATACATCGTTTGAAAGATACAGAAATTAGCTTCCTGAGGAATTTTGTGGAACTCAATTCGGAGCTTCGGGACAAAATTTATGGCAGTTTTCATACAAGTTGTTCAGAAAGAAGATTACGCAGAACTGTCAAATTCAAAAACTAAACTATAATACCTGGGGTCTGATTACATTGTGAACCATATACCATCAAAAATATTGGAAAGTCTATTTCTTGAAAAAATTTACAGAATTCAATTTGGAGCCCCCGATAAAAAAGTATGCAAAAAAATAAAGATTACGCATAATAGTAAATTCAGAAATTATACTGCATCAACTAGGAGCTGATCACATGGAAGATGATATATTATTATAAATATATGGAAATCTACTTCTTAGGGAATTTTACGTAATCGATTTTGGAGCTCACAATTAAAAGTAATGATTATTTTCTTGAAGGCTGTTCGAGAAAGTAGAATATACGGAATGGTCAATTTCAGAAATTAAATTGAATTTCCTGGGAGTCAAATACATGGAAATCTTATATCATCGAACATAAGTCTGCTTCTCAATAAATTTTACAGAATTTTAGTTCAGAGATCCTGATCAAAAGTTATGAAAATTATCGTTGAGCATGTTCAGAAAAGAAAATTGTACAAAAGTGTCAGTTTCATTTATTAAGTTTCACCAACACATATAAACTTCGCTACAAAGCTATGGAAGTCAAATTTTTGAAATTTTTATGGAATGAGATTCGAGCTTCTGAAAGAAAGTTACGGTATACACGTTCCCTATCATTCTTTTAAGATATTATATACGATGTTGTTCAACATTTTTGTCGCATATACTTGTGTACGGGAAAAAAAGCAAAAACGAGAAACTCTAGCAAGATCCTGATAGGAATTTTAGGTCCCCTGAGTATTGCGAAAAGCTTATATCCTTGAGAGTGTCTACAGACATCGATCTCAAAAGGAAATGGGCCCCTGAGCTATCTAAGAGTTCATGTCTATGAAGGCTTTTGCTTTCTAACTGAAATGGGCTCCTGAGCTCACTGAGAGTTCATGTCCATGAAAACTTATGCTTTCCAAAGGAAACGGGCCTCTGAACTCACTAAGAGCTTAAGTCCATGAGGAATTATGTCTGCAGCACTACACTCTAAAAGAAACCAAAACAGAAGAAGTCTACAAAGAAAAAGAAATGTAAAGGAAGAAGGTCTCCAGACGTCAGAATCTTGAAAATAGTATTCAACACTTAGAAAAAAACTAAAAAAAAAGTAAGGAAGAAATATGAAAGCAAGGAAAAGAAAGAAAATAAAGGAAAGTAAAGTGAGAAGCAAATGAAACTTCAAAAGGAAATAAAAAAAAAGGAACCAGATGGGAATTGTGAGGTCAAGCAATCAATGGTTGTGTTGGTTACATCTAAGAAAACTGAAAAGAAGAAATGAAGAAATACAAAAAGTGGAGAAAGTGAAAGTGAAGAAAGAAAGACAAAGTGAGAAGCAAATGAAAGAATAGAGGAAATTTGCAAAGTCTTGAAGAAAGGAAAATTATAAAAACATATAAAGACTATGGCAACGACATCTCCAGCATAAAGGTTGACAGCAGCATCCTCAATAGGGAGATTAACAACGACCTGTCAAATAGCAGCATGAAAAGTTGTGTCATGTGTTCCCAAAAAATACTTGTAAACAGAAATGCTCAAATCAAATCCTATCAATATCAAGCTGAAGTCGCTCACAAAGCAGGGAACGCTCATTATGGTATGATAAAATCTGAACAAGAAGCAGGCTTACGAACAAGCCATGGTTCTTTATTTGAACCTAAGTCCTTGAAAATGGTATTTCATAAGTCACTCTCAAAGCGAAAAACAGGGCCATGGTTCTCTATTTGAATCAAAGTTCTTGAAAATAGACAGTTCGTAAGTCCCTCGCAAAGCGGAAAAGGGGTCATGGTTCTTTATTTGAACCTAAGTCCTTGAAAACGGACAGTTCGTAGGTTCCTCTCAAAGTAGAAACAGGATCATGATTCTTTATTTGAACTCAGGTCCTCATCTCTAAAGAAAATAGCAGTTCGTAATGAAGATGGAGCTATGGTTCTTTATTTGATCCTAAGTCTCCTTGAGGAAAACGGGAGAAACTCTCCAATGAGCCCGTAGCAAAGGAATGCCAATAAATGTAGAACATCAAATTCAAACTCATGTGATGCAACTATGAAATGGTACACTCGCTCCTTACTCATTTCAACTAATTATCATATCATTCTTGTCACAGATCTCAACGTACGAGAGAAGGAAAAGAAAAAAACTCTATCAATGAGCCCACAGTGAAAGGAACAGAAAGACATAACAGAAAATGAAGGGATAACACCTGGCAACAGATATATATTTTTCCAAAAGGCATTAGACCCCTACAAACTCTGAAACGGTGCTTGGGAAATTTTCTCCAAGCGGGAAGATGAAGGGTTGTTCTGAAATGACGCTTGTAAAGCATTCTCTGAGCGGAAAGATAAAAGGTTGCTCCAGAATGGTGCATGTAAAGCATTCTCTGAGCGGGAAGATGAAAGATTGCTCCAGAATAGTGCATGTAAAACATTCTCCGAGCGGGAAGATGAAGAGTTGCTCTAAAATGACACGTGTAAATCATTCTCTAAGCGGAAAGATGGTTGCTTCAGAATAGCGCATGTAAAGCATTCTTTGAGCGGGAAGATGAAAGGTTACTCCAGAATAGCACATGTAAAGCATTCTCTGAGCGGGAAGATGAAAGATTACTCTAGAATAACGCATGTAAAGCATTCCCTGAGCGGGAAGATGAAAAATTGCTCCAGAATAGCGCATGTAAAGCATTCTCTGAGCGGGAATATGAAAATTTTCTGGAGTAGCGCGTGCAAGGTATTTTCTGAATGGGAAAATGAAACGACAAAAGAATAAGAAAAAGATAGCTATAAATGATGCCCAAAAAGGCGCAGTGTAATGATATGTGATAATGGCAAAAAAATAAACATTACACTTCAACGAATAAAATTTCGTTGAGTGTAATAGGGGCCAATATACAAGTAAAATTTTACATGACACGTGGCAAGATCTAGACCGAAGATTCTATCAAAGAGAAGATAGAGCGAGAACCGTATGATCGACTAGGCGGTTATGAAGAACATACCAACAGATGAAAGTACATAGATTACCGACGTGACAATCCAAAGAAAAGCTAATCAACTATTAGATTGATCAAACAATCAAGATTTACTTAAGTTGTCAATGTTCATAAGCTGTTAGATAAGGTGTATCATATTATATGAAAACCTATAAATAAAAACAAGATGTAGCTTCAAACAGAACACAACAACCATCAACACCCATAAAAAATAAAGTGATTCTGTAGCTTGCATCAGCCTTGTAAACTATTTCTCCATAATGAAATACTATCAAAGTCTCCCGTGATTTTTCTTCCTTTTAAGGGTTTTTCACGTAAATCATCATATCTTTATTCTTTCATTGTCTCTCTAAATTACTCTATTTGATTTTCATATTATGATTTAAGAAATTCAAACAGAATACAACAACCATAAAAAATAAGGTGACTTTGTAGCATTAGCCTTGTAAACCCTTTCTTCATAATGAAATACTATCAAAGTCTCCCCGTGATTTTTCTTCCCTTTAAGAGTTTTTCACATAAATCATAGTGTCTTTATTCTTTCATTCTCTCTCTAAATCATTTTATTGGTTTTCATATTATGATGTAGGAAATTCACGATCGATTATTAAAGACTGTGAATTTTTCCTTTACAATATACAGGTCGAGCTACTTTATCTACCATATACATAAATAGTTACTACATGTGAAAAATGAACTTGACCATCTTTTCAATTACAAAAAAAATCAGCAAGCAACTTTTTTTTCCTTATATGATGCATGCTCAAACACACCAAACGAAGAGATAGAACCGTTACATAAGATTGACAAGAATAAAAAAAATGTCATATATATTAATGGCACTTTTAGTTGCGTTTGAAATTGAATGAATTTGAACTGCTTTCGTTAGGAATCAGATGACCAATAGAATGATCGTGAATCAGAATCTGAAATTAGGTTAATGTGTATGTTAACTGCCAGGAATCAAAATCAGAAATCATATTATTTGGAATAAGAATGATAATTTGTATTTACTAATAAATGAATTAGAACAAACTATATGATATTATTAAAACGTTCTTTAAGAAAAAAATGAGTATTATTATTCCAAATACTATAGAATTTTGAGAGCAAATTTGACATTTTATAGTTCATTCTATGTGAATTAAAAATGTATAACCCAAATACGATTTTATGTTAGGAACCCCAAATAAAGAGTCAATGTAATCAACGTTGATCAAAGTTGTGAGACGTACTTAGAATTAGATTATAAAATCATAATAAATAATTGAAATGATCATTTGAAATCGAGTATCACAAAATCTCTTTTCACAAGAATAAAAAATATTGCCATTAATCCAAATTCAAATCCCCAATCTATATATATTTGATAGACATGGCCTAAATATATAAAAATTGAAATAGACGGATTTAATTTAACAAATCAACATCCAAGAATTTGTACGTAATCATCATACACATGAAATTACCAGGAATGATAATTTTCCTTGCAATGCTTATATAATGACTAAATAATTAATTAAATTTTAAGTGATCAAATGATATATCAATCATTTATAAGTTAATATTTAATGATTTATTAAAATAATGTGATAAAATAATTTATAAATAATTAACACGTTATTTGATTTAAAATTTGATTAATTACATATCGAGGGTAGAATCTCTAATTTTCTTATTTTGATTTTCAAATCAGACTGATTTTCGAGCTTAAAACCGGTAACGTCAACGGCTTTTGGTGGTTTTAACCGTGAAACTAAGCGAATCGTTTAGCTATCTATTCCACACTACCTATGAGCTCGACACTTTTTAAAATCTCATTGCCATATAATTTGAGAAGAAAAACCCAATAGAGCAACAACGAATCAAATGCTGACGTATATTAAGCTGAACGTAATTCTGCTGTACATAATCGTAGCCCCTCCACTAGTCTGTCTCCGCGTTCATTTGACAACCATAGAGATTGAGAAGAGTCACACGACGCTTCAGCTCCACCCGCCATTCAATTCAATTCACACACATTGCTTCTCTTCTTCCCCAAGTTCTCCATCTACCTAGCGAAATGTACCAGAAATCACTGCAGTAAACACAACTTGACCGCCATTTTAGCTCGCAAGCTCTCTTTCACTCTCAGTGATGGCGGCCGCGGCAGCAGCAGCAGCTGCAGCATCCTCATGTTGCGTACCTTCGATCGTATTGCATTCAAGGTGGACCTCGAGAAGTAGAACGACGTCACTGAAGAGCGGGCGAAGGAGGGGACGTGTTGTTGGGAATTTGGGGCACTTGGCTGAGGTGGTACGCAAGGACATGGAGTTTATGAAGAGGGGGATAAGTAGAGGGTTTGAGTGGGCAAATATTTCTCTTCGAATTCCACAGGTTTCCAAAACTCTGGACGATTTCTTATGGCTTCGGCCACTTGAAGATCCTAGCGCTTCCGCTCTCCCATCTCCTTCCTGGCCTCGACCTTCGTATCCAGGTTAAACTCTTAATTCACGTGCGTTTTTGTTATCTTGCATTAATGTTTATGATATTGCATGGTTCTAAGTTTTCATTTTATTGCCCCCTGTTCACTTTAGAAGAATATAAGGGTTGTGGTCGAATTCCAAAATTTGGATCGTATGCTATATGAATATGTTGCTCATTATTAACATTGAGTGATATCTGGTCAATACGAAGCATATTGAATGATATTTTCGTAAGTTTTTCTGTTTTTTATGTGTATGCATACACGTATACATTTGCATTTACGCAGGCATGCTCATCTGTCATTCCATTTTCTTGGTGAATTACGTTTAGTTCTCTTTTAGCTGGTTCTAATTGGAACATGTTTGTCGTCTAACAGGACTCTCTGCTGTGGACCTGTTCATGGCTGATCTAAAAGCATTGGAGGCATATGCAGTTTATTTTTACTATCTGTCTAAGCTCTGGTCCAGGCCACTTCCTGAAGTCTATGATTCCGAAGGTATTGCTGACTATTTCAGTCGCAGGCCTCATCTGGTGGCACTTCGACTTCTTGAGGTAGTGAAATAGTTTCCATCTGACGTGCTAGACATTTCTTTAGTTTTTAACTTGTAATGTAGAACTGTTTTTACTAATTTCATTTCTGTAATTTAACATACAAGGAATGAAGTCTTAGCATGTTTGTAAGTAAGCCTGGCCTCCTAAAGGCATTGATATCCTCTGCTCTGTGCTTACTTACCATTTTCTGTGTCGTTGCTTCTGTCCCGTGCACACGTAATGCTTCCCTATAAGTATATGTGCAGAAGCTGATAAAAAGGAATATTGCCTATACCAAGCAGTGTAAGATGTCTTCTTTTGCATAAGATCGTGTGATATATCAAATTCAACTGCGTGATTAATCTTTTGTTTGACCAGTCTCAATGCAAGTTTTTGCCTGAGTCTAACCTAACTACCTCAGGATCTGCAGTTATTTCAATAGAATAAGCTGCATTTGTATTATTGATGGGTAATGCTTATTGTGTTTTGCCGACCCAAAATAAGAATGTGTTTTGTGTTTGAAATGCTTTCTGCTGGAAGGTATTTTCCTCCTTCGCTTCTGCAGCAATCAGGATTAGAACCACTGGGATCAGAAAGGTCATAGGATCAAACTTGGAGAAGGACGTTGATGGGAACATAGCGCAATACAATTTTGGTGTTATACTGAAGGAGACTATGCTAGAGCTGGGTCCGACTTTTATCAAAGGTGATTGAAATGATCAGCTTCTTCCCAGGTTTCATTTTTGTTCTCACTTTTGTCCATCCAGAATTTTTTCGCATTGGCTCCATGAATGTTTGCTGGGTTTCCATGAAGTCACTAATATGCTAGTTACTTGTCTCTGCTTGCTGATGCAGTTGGTCAGTCACTTTCTACAAGACCAGATATTATTGGGAGTGAAATTTCCAAGGTCAGATTGGCTTGGCTGATCCCTTACTCTGCCTAAATGAGATAGGACGCCAAAGTCTATGTGTGTTTCAACATTTTACATCAATTAATTTCATTATCATGACAATTTCTGACGGTTCTTTTATCAGATTTACTCCTAACAATTAAAAAGTCTCTCTGTCTTCCTTTCTGCTGCTATATTCAAATTTTATGTGGCTTTGATGTACACTCAAAATTGTGCACATCTGTCGAGTTAATTAGCTAAATTGGTATTATTCATACTTTGTTCCCTTTCTTCAAGAGTATGAATACAATAATTGTGATTGAAAAAAAAATTGTTTTACTAGTTCTGACATATATCTATGGACCTAGGTTGTTTTTCAAATATTTTTGCATCATGGTGTGTCAGAGTGCATGTTCCTTTATGTGGCACAGACATTCTGTCAGCTTTACAAATTTATCCTGCGCACAAGAGTTGTTTTACTTCTTGTACTCGTTTTTAGTTTACTTGTCTTTTATCGGGAAAGTGCATCTACTTTTATTTTAATTCTTTACTTTCTTTCTAAATTATGCTTACAGGCATTATCTGAGCTGCATGATCAAATCCCCCCTTTTCCAAGGACTTTGGCTATGAGAATTATTGAAGAAGAATTAGGTTCCCCAGCAGAATCATTCTTTAGCTACCTCTCTGAGGAACCTGTAGCTGCCGCATCTTTTGGTCAGGTCAGGTGACTCTTTACATTTCTATTACGTACTGGCAACCAAACAACACTCCCCCGCACGCACATGCTGGCACGCATGAACATGGGAATTTATCAAAATTTTCAGTTTGAAGACTGTTGTCTTATTTTTTTATGCAAAACATTTCAGGTCTACCGCGGGAGTACTCTTGATGGTTCTATTGTAGCAGTAAAGGTTCAACGTCCAGATATGCATCATGTAGTTGTGCGAGATATTTATATACTTCGTCTGGGGGTAATCTTTATCTTCAGAATGTCTGACATCTTATGTACTCAAATTCTTGATTGATTATAAATTATTGTTGCAGCTAGGGATATTGCAAAAGATAGCCAAGAGAAAGAACGACCTTCGCCTATATGCTGATGAGCTTGGGAAGGGTTTAGTCGGGGAATTGGATTATACATTGGAGGCTGCAAATGCTACTGAGTTTCAGGTATTTCGTATTTCATTGCATTTCAGTTGGAGTTTCATCTCACTTCTCTATTGCAATGCAAGCTAGAAGACATGTGCTAAAGAGTTGCTAACTTTCAATGTTATGATTGATCTTCCATTTAAGTCTCAAACTTCCATATCACGTTGACTGCCACTGGTAATGTAGTGAGTCATGATTCATGACTCTTATGAGGACCTAGGACCTAGGCCGAATTTTAGCCCACCTTTTAGTTTTAAGTTGGGTAAGGGAGTTTTAGCCCAAAAAGCCTAGAAAACTCTAGCCCAAGTCAGCCGGCCCGACTCGTCACGTCCCGAACCGTGTATCATCCTGTCCCGTCCCGTCCAGGATGAGTGACGAAAAATGTCAAAAACCATCCCATCCCGTCCGTGTACACCCCTATTTTCACGTAACATATAATTATAAGTGTGATTGCAAGTGATTGATATGATATGAAAGTTTAACAGGTGAAATTTTGTATAAAGTTGAATGGGATCATTTTTTCTCTTTGTATTTTGACTGGATGTACTCATGACCTTTTTTATCTCTTCTTTTTGAAAATTCCTGTCTTTCCTTTGCAGTTAATTTAATGGATGATGCTCTTGCTCTGCAGTGAGAGTAACTGTTTTTTTATACATGCACAGGAAGCTCATTCTCGCTTTAAATTTGTCCGGGTGCCCAAAATATTCGACCATTTGAGTGGAAAGAGGATTTTGACCATGGAGTGGATTGTTGGTGACAGCCCAACTGCTTTGTACTCCATATCTACTGGAAGCTCGTCAATACATGGTTCTACATATTCTGAGAGACAAAAGCTTGATGCCAAAAGGCGTCTTCTTGATCTGGTGTGTAGTATTGAGTATGGTAAACCTGTTAGCTTACTCTAGTTTTGCAGTTCCGGCTATTAGGATTGGACTAATAAAATTTGGAGAGTATGGTACTTTATTCGAAAGATATTTAGATACTGTAATTGAATTTAGTATGGTAAGTTGAGTTTATTAGGAAAGGCTACATTAGAATGAAATTCCACACTCAACAACCATAAGAGTTTTAGATTTGTGCTTGATTACTGGAACGAAATAAGAACAGTGACATTAAGAGGTAGCCGGTAAGTACAAATTTTGTGTATTAAATTAGTTTGGATAACAAACAAGACATATGATGATTAAATTACCATTGAGAATGTAGTCAGGAACTGTGAAGTGTGTAATGTCTGAGTGGTCCGTTTATAGGATCACTCCTTTTATATGCACTCCTTTTATAGGATCATTGTGTGTAATATCTTCTAGGTTAACAAAGGAGTGGAGGCATCACTAGTTCAGCTCCTTGAAACTGGATTGTTGCATGCTGATCCGCATCCTGGAAACTTGCGTTACACTTCCTCGGGGCAATTAGGGTCTGGTTTTTTCATTCCCCTTTGGAAGAATTTTTTATCTTCACCCTATTGAAATGCCTCTGATAGTTTACTTCTAGTTTACCTCTCCTGGTAAAATCTTTGCCAGGTTTCTGGATTTTGGACTGCTTTGTCGGATGGAGAAAAGGCATCAGTTTGCAATGCTTGCATCCATTGTGCATATTGTAAACGGGGATTGGCCATCCCTGGTTCATTCTCTTACTGAAATGGATGTTGTTAGACCAGGGACTAATATCCGACATGTTACCTTGGTAAGTCTGCTCTGAATAGCTATACCTGAAATTGTTTCTTCATTAATAAATATATTTAAGGAACAGTTATGAGTAAATACTACCAACTAAGGCTAGTTTTTTCTCTCACCTTCAGAGTCTTTGAGAATCGACTATCGAGTTTGTGCTGCTCTTAATTTCTTAATTACTATGATTCAGGATCTGGAGTATTCATTGGGGGAAGTAAAATTTAAAGATAATATTCCTGATGTAAAGTTCAGCAGGGTGAGAATGATGTTTGTTAGCAATTTCATCTTCATTCTTTCTGCTGCTAAATGCATTAGTTATATGATCTTCATAGTAATGTACTGCATTGCTGCTATGGTCTTTTTTTTTTGGCTCAGAGCTGCTATGGTCTTTGATGACAGGAAAATTGAGCTTTGCTAGGCTGAGTACTTTTTATAGTTGATCCTATATTTTCAATCCATTAGTTTTAGTTGAGTTGAGGATCAAAAGTATTTACTGTTTGAATCCAAAAGATTCTGAAGTATGATTTACTACTGATGCTATGGATTCTTATTGAGTCTTAACAGTGAGAGTTCATTATCCACTTTATGAGATAATCATCTTCTCATAATTACCTCTTCAAATGATATGATCTGCTAGGTTGTAAATGTTAGGTGTGAGTATTTGTTTGAGAGGTTGTTAATATGGTCTTCGATATTCCAACGATGCTGCATCTTTTGTTGAGAGGTCACTTACTGGTTCATGCATCCTTTGATGAGTTCTATGTGCTTTTGGATTTTACTGGCTGTGCAGTATCATATAAGCGTTTATAGTCCAGTGTGCTTCTGTACAATCCTAAATACTAAGTCATATGTTTAGTCCTTCTATACTACTATTGTTTCACAGATAGTTTTTTTTAATAAAAAAACATGTTTTGGATACGGTAGTTGGTGGGTAGTTGGTGTGTTGTCTTCTCCTGCTATATTTACTTCTGATATTCTCCCTTTTTTGAGTTTAGTGATGACTGATGTTCACTACTTTTATGAAGGTTCTTGGTAAAATCTGGTCTGTAGCCCTCAAGTATCATTTTCGCATGCCACCATATTATACGCTAGTCTTACGATCTCTTGCGTCCTTGGAAGGTAGCTAATTGTTGAGATGCGCTATTTCTGATTTTGATTAAAATTTGTCATATTTACTTGTGATTGTATCTGACACTCTATTCAAGCTGCTCCATTCTGTAGACTATATCATTTACTATGTGGTCTGCATAGAAATTGGCTACTTCTCACGAGGACATTTTTTCAAACGTATCTTGTCAGGTTTGGCTGTAGCTGGAGATAAAAATTTTAAGACTTTTGAAGCTGCCTATCCTTATGTTGTTCGAAAACTTCTCACTGAAAATTCAGCTGCAACAAGGAAAATCTTGCATTCAGTATGTAATGTTCAAGTTCACATTTAGTATGATGTCGTAGAATATCTACAAGACTTGTAACATGTTTAGAAATTACCACGAAATTATCTCAATTTTAAGCAACCTTTTCTGTTGCATCTGTCTTTAATGTTTATACAGCTTGGTCGTTGAGGATGAACAGGTTTCTAAACTTACTATTTGTTCTACTTTATGGTTCTTTTGGAGTATACTGTCAATACTACTGTTTAGTGTTTCCTTGCGGCTGAGTCTCATCTGAGGGTGTCTAGTACTGACAAATGTATATTGATTTCCTTGTACATATTATGATTACTTTGTATTTTACAGAACGAACTTATTGTGCAGGAAACTTCTGAAGAATGTTGTAAGTTTCTTGAGTCTCTCCTTTACTCTCTCTTATTAAATTAGTTTCCATGCCTTGCAGGTGGTTTTTAACAAAAGGAAAGAGTTTCAGTGGCACAGGCTTGCTCTTTTCTTAAGAGTGGGTGGGACTAGGTATGTTAAGAGCTCTTTGATATAATGAAATATCCAAGAGGGCTGCTCTTTCACATTTGTCTTTGACCTTAGTAAATTCCAATATCTTGACGCAGCACTTTGTCATGTTCTCTGCCACTTTTTTCTCTAGATCCACAGCTTCAGTCCAATGTTTTTTTAGTCGGGGTAACTTTTTGACTTTGGTCTTCCTGTACATCTTTCTATTAACACAATCTACCTTTACTGATAGGAACAAAAAAGAATATCTGTCATTTATTGTCTACTATGAGTTTACCATCTATGCATTTATGTTTGTGCATTTGTCTGTGTGTTGTAATGCTTCACTGACAGAAAGAGACTTTTCTTGGAGGATAACAAACCTTGGGAAAAGAACGAAATTACTATTTTTATAATACTTGCTGACGGTAGAACTTGTTACTCATTTATTTGCAGGAAAGGCTTGCAACAAATTGTTTCACCAAATCATGACACTTCCACTAACTTTGCACCTAATAAGGCCAACAGTAGTTTAGAGGCCGTTAATTTTGTCATGAGGCTTTTACCTTCTAAAGAAGGTGTCGTGCTTAGAAGACTTCTAATGACTGCGGTAAGTCCCACTGAGCTGCTCATGTTTTCCATTAAATAATTTGTTACAAGTTCTCTATTTTATCGTTTGAGAAACAAGTAAATTTTGATAATGCCTACGGATATAGTCTTCTCTGCGTTGAAATCTGAAAGAGTCACAATAGCAATACTTGATGGTTTATTGTCTTGCTGCATTGATTAGATTAGGAAATCCTCTTAGTTTTGAATCACATTCTGTATAGTTAAGCTTTTCTCACACCTGCAAGTTCATCGGTTGGGAACTAGCACAGAGTTTGAGCTTGTATTTGTCCTGTATGTATTCCTATCGAATATATTGCTTGTTATCATCATTTTGAGGTAAAATTTATCTAATTAAATTAGCATTTCTTTCGTTTTTAATGAACAGAATGAGGTTTCATTGGTGCAAGCAATGGTTTCCAAGGAAGCAAAATTCTTCCGCGAGCAGTTTTGCAGGGTCATCGCAGATGTACTTTACCAATGGGTGTCTGAAGCAATTGGACTTGGAAAAGGCATCGCAGCAACTCAGCATCAGTTCAAAGTCAGAATGGGAAGTGGGCCTGACAAAACAGAGACAAATCTTTCCAAATTTTCAAATGATTATATCCTCTTAAGAGATCGACGGCTCAAATTGATTTTCTCGAAGGTGATGCAATCTGCTAGAAAGGATCCACTGTTAATGATGAAGTTCTGCTGGGTTTCCTTCATTATGTTTGTTACAGCTTCAGCTTCGGCTTGTCATCGGGTTGTAGTATCTTTATCCGAAGTCTACTTAGGCCCGGTTTCATTTGTTCCCAAAAGATTCGTTGTCACTGCATGATGTCCTGGCTAAGCTTTATAGAGATTTCCTGTTCAGTTCTAGGATGCAGGACCATGATTTACTGAAGGTTATAGTTCTGAGCTTATTAAATCTTCTTCAGTGGGCTTGAAATTCATTACCCTCCGAAGAACATTACTGTCATTTTCTTCAGTAATAAAAGGGAGGACAGTCCTACATTGGCACTTTCCACAAGCACTTCCCACAAATTTGAAGGTATAATTATTGTAATTTAGTGTACAGTTTGAAGAAATATGACATGTATATTATTTTGCTTAAAAGTTGTATCGCTCCGTTTTGTTTACTTAGTTTTATTTATTTTGTTACTAATCTTGAAACGTGAGATTAATTTTAGTGTTATCCATTTTGTGATGATTGATTGAAGACATTAATACCTGATTAAGAATTGTTGCTTCCATCAATTTTCTTTTGAAACTCTTAGATACAAGTCGTTCTTCGATTTATTAGTTACTCTATTTGATCAAACCGATAGTAGGGTAGAGTGAAGCAAAAAAGAACAATATGAAGCTTTGGAGGAGCGGATCGGAATTAAAGTTGCTTTGTATATTAAAGAAGGATTAACAAGCACAATCTAAGTCAGCATTTTGACATTCTAACATTAGCCAATGCCATGGTAATCCGATCCGGATATTACTACAGATCAACATTTGCCAACGCCATGGTAATCTGGATATTACTACAAGTCAAAAGATCTAAAATGTTCCATTTGAAAAGAAAGTAGAAATCTAATCGGCCTTCAGTTAAGACACAAATCACATTCATTCTATGACACATGGTTTTGTAATTACAATGACGAAATATAAAATCAGAACGAATACCACCAGGCTTTCAATGTTGCACAGATGGACGGATGGGGAGAGCTAGCTCAACATTTTAGGGTTCAGTGAGAAACAAATACACCTTTTACTTTAGGTCTGAAACCTTTCTCCACTCTTTGCTTTACAGAAATTGAATGGCAGCATACATACACCATTGTCCTCTGTTTTTAAAATTTTTCTACGGATCAGCTTTCAAAAACTGCATCTCCAGCAAAATACTGTTTGTGGACCATCTTTTTGTAATCTGCAAAAACAAAATCATGGATTCTGTAAAGATCACGCAATTTCAGTTGTAAGATCTCTCATTAGCTCAATATAGTAGTAATTCAGAAAAAGGAAAAAAAGAAAGAAAAGAAAAGTAAGAAAGAAGCTAATATCCCAACTTAAAGAGTCCGTCCTAACATTAAGCTGAAAACAAAGTTGGCTCAGGACCTTTCGTCACCCTTTTCTATGATGTTGTAGAAAAGAGGCACATAAAAGGTAAATTACTTGAAAGTTGAGAACAGATCTGGTGCTATTATGACAGTTAGAACAATAAATCACCTAACTTAAAGAAGGATGTTTGTGAATTTGAGAGTGAGTTAAACGTCCAACCTTCCGTATTATTCCACAGAGCTGCAGCATAGCTATTGAGAGGACTCTCCGGGTTGGGCTCTGCACGTTAGAGAAACTTCATAAGACGAATACAGAAACAGAAAAAGAAAAGAGAGCCACTTGGTGCAACCAAACCTCCTAGTAGGCTTTGAATGGACAAAAGAATTGTTCTGCAGTCATAGGCCGAAGACCACTTGTCCTAAACACATGCAAAGGGAATTGCATCAATTTCCGTTAGAAAATTACCAAAAAAAATCCCATCTAATGAACAATATGGCGCTATCAGATGGTTCTGGCCTAGTATACGAGAGAAATAAATGCCTTCAAAAGGTTTTGAAGCTAAATCATACTTTCTAAGTAGCAAAAGAAAAAAAAATTCTAACTACTTCCACCATGTTCGGAGTTCATTATAAAACTTATACAACTTTCCTACAAATGCATTGGTACCTGAAGGATGTCAAGACATATATTGCCGTACTGATCAACATTAGGATGGAAGCACATTGTGTCAAACTTGACTTGGGGTGGCTTAAAAGGGTAATCCAGGGGAAAATGCAAAGAGAGTTTGTAAGATAAACCCTCATATACAGTTTCTTTCCCACCCTCGATCGTGCCAATCCATGTAAAGATACTTTCCCCATCAGGAAAAGCTGATACTCCAAGATCTCCTCCACTCATCTACAGGAAAAAGCATTGTTAATTAGTTAATAAAAAAATTTGCAGAGAATCTTGGGCCTCTATTTCAGAGTTAACACTCCAAAACAAATCTTTAGAGGCTAAAATGTAATTAGACATATAACCTCCGCACTCATTTCCAAATGATTAACTGGTTCTCATGTATTTAATATGGAGAAGAAACAAAGTAATTTAGTATGATGCTGGTCTTAGTGGAGTGCATGTTTATCTATAAGGAAATCGGACAGCAAAAATACAAGTCCAAACTAGATTACCGCTTCTAGCATGTCTTCAGATGATGAATACGTATCAACAGATCAGAAGTAGGTTCTAACAAGTGTTTCTAAAGTTTGATACCCCATAGCATGAAATGAACTACCACCTCCCACAAGGAACACGGATCATATAAAAAATTTCTCACTTCAACCATTCTAAAAAGATTGTTCGTTATTGCCATTTTCTGTATTCTTTATCCCAGTTCAGTTATCTGTAAGCTATTTTCGCTTTTCAATCAGTTGTGATTGCCTAATTACTTGAAGTGGCAGAACAATGAAGAAGAATCAA
Source organism: Datisca glomerata (assembly GCA_003255025.1). NCBI lineage: Eukaryota > Viridiplantae > Streptophyta > Magnoliopsida > Cucurbitales > Datiscaceae > Datisca > Datisca glomerata. The sequence goes on from QANY01012298.1 coordinate 1,953,126, forward strand.
AACTCCATGATCCTATCAAGAAAACATTCAACATAGACCTCAATGAGTTCCCTTGGAATGGTTTGAGGTTGGTGAACAATTAGATGAATCTTTTCAAGATTATAGCCAGTACGTAAAATTACCTTATTCAGCTGGGAGAAGACTTAAAACTCCAAATTACTGAATTTGAAGCAAATCATGTTTACACTAATGGTTCAGACTTGCAAACGACAAACAATGCAAAAGAACATGCAGTTCTAGTATCAATTATCATCGAAATCAATACTACAATAAGAAATGGAAAAATAAGTGAAAAAGAGAACATACCATCAAAGACATCAATTCTTTTTGAAGCCTGCAACAAAAGATCAAACCATCAAAACCATAAACAGACTTATCATGATATTCAAGGTAAGACTTAGGCGATCATTCTAATTGTTCAAACTTCAAACTATGAAACAGTTTGATCAATAGCAACCCGGGTATAAAAGGCAACTAAACTATCATGAATAACTGTATTAGTATAAAATCTAGTAAAACCTCAAACTAAACCTTTCGTTCAAGTATCCATCATGAATATTCCTCGCAACCAAACACGAAGTTCGAGCAGATGAATAAAATGAAAGAGAGAGAATTTCACCTCTGAGTAACGGAGGTGGTGTCGACAGGGTTCGGAGAAGCGGCCGGCTGCTTAAGTGAAGCCGCGGGCACATGACGTTGTCGGTACTGCTGCGGGATCGACGAGTTCTCGGCCGTCGGATTGGATCTTACCTCCATGACTTCAACAATCAAGATCAATGTAAATGATAACTATAATCTCAACGTTGATCACCGATCTTGATTGGAACCACTCGGACAATAAAGAAGCGAGAAACTACCTGAAATCACTGTAGAGAGAGAGAGAGAGAAAGAGAGAGAGAGAGAGAAAGAGAGAGAGAGGTGGTTGTGAGCAACCGGGCAACGTGGCTGTATCTGTATATATACTCGCGGTTTGGCACAAAAACGTTACAAAGATAAATAAATAGATTGTTAAATAATCAGATACCAATTAACTGTATTTACTTTTACTTCTTAATAACATGTTTTTTTTAATATTATAGTTAACTGATTTTCAACTCATCAATCCACTAAGTCAAGTTAATGCAATTAGTTAAATATTCATAGCATAGAGCTCGTGTAAAAGATTATAACATAAGTGATTCGATAGATTTTGATTTTTATATATCCATCTATATAGTCTTTCATTGTACGATATATACAAAAATTATACGAGATATATTATATCTATACTGTTAATCGAGACATATCTTATAATATTTCTTTGAATTTATAATGTCACTTTCATTAAAAAAATTAGAAGAGTGAGTTGAATATATTCATGAAATTATGTAATTAATTTAGTCATTTTACCTTAGTTCCTCAGAATATTGTGTAATTAATTTAGTCATTTTACCTTAGCATTTTACCTTAGTTCCTCAGAATATTGTGTAATTAATTTAGTCATTTTACCTTAGTTCCTCAGAATTAGAAACTATGAAAAATGAAAATTATCATTGAACATTCTCCGTTAAAATGCAATATTGAAAATGAATTGTTTTTTTTTTATATGTAGGTGAATTAAAAATATTTTATATGTCGGGAGGCTCTCTCCCTGTGAGTAGTGGGTCTTGTCTTTGTACAAGCTTTCTTCTTTTCCCTGCTGCTCTTAGTAGTGAAGGGTGGTCTTCATATCTTGTTTGCTGTGGCTTTCGTTATATATCATGACCGAGTACGAGTTTCTTTGCCGCTGGAAGATACTCTCGTTAACGGAGGAAGAGAATCAAGATTTCGTGGTGCAAGTTGAAGAGGTCACAAAAGCTGAAGAAAATTTCTCATTATACCTAGTGGGGAATTTTTTTTCAGCCAGAATGATAGGGAAGGAGGTTCTGAAGAATGCGTTGCAACAAATTTGGAGGGTAGGAAAAAGCTTCATGGTTGAAAGAGTGGGAGATAACATTTTTATGTTTAAATTCCGACACATGGTAGATCGAAGTTCTTCAATCTGGACCCTGGTTTTTTGATAAGTCTCTTATTATTTTGTCCTTTCCAAAGGCAAACATGAGCCCTGATATGATACCTTTTGACAAAGTGGCCTTTTGGGTTCAATTCCATAATCTTCCATTCGTCTGCATTAATCGGGAGATAGGGTGAGAAATTGGGGAGTCCAGTAGGGGTGGTCGAAGAAGTTGATGAAGGGATGAATGGGGAGTGCTGGGGGAGTTTTTTAAGGGTGAGGATTGTGGTAGATATAAACCTTTAAGGAGAGGCATCAAAGTTCGTATTGGTGATGAGGGCGAAGCTATTTGGGTCCAACTCTGATATGAAAAGCTACGGATTTTTGCAATGTGTGTGGGAGAGTTGGGCATACATTGAAGGAATGTGAAGAAGAAAGACTCTATGAAGTTATCTGAAGAGCAGTATGGTCCTGGTATAAGGGCTTCCCTACCACGTAAATTTCTATCTACACATGGAGGTGAGAAGAGCGAAGATGCTTTTGAGAAAGAGAGAAGCCATAGCTTCAACGGATGGGGGAGGGGGAGAGGATCTGGCGGGAGAGGTGGGAGCTCTACGTGGACGACAAAATGCGAACGGCAAGGTTCAGACGAAATTCCGACGAATCTCAAAGAAGAATATTCCCGTGAGGAAAAATGGGATCATTCAAGGAGTCTAATAAGAAAAGCTATAAGGAGGGAGAGAAAGGAATTAATGACTCTATATTATAGAATATAATAATGGTATAAAAGAAACTGATATTGTACAAATAGTGACGTTGGAAAATTCAAATCTTAATAAGGGCAAATCAATTTATTGCCTTTTTGAAGTAAATCCTACAAGTCAATTAACGGAGGGAATTTTGGAGGTTATGGAAAATATGGGAATGATTATTAAGGAGAATAATGGCATTAATAAAGGAATGGACATTCCTTCTTTGAATGGTCCACGTGGCAGCAAAAATTCAAAAAATTTGGAGGATCTTTCTTCCACCACGAAGGCTATGAACTCTACCCTTGCTTCCTGCATGGGTCATGCTTCCAGTCACGGAAGTAGCACGTGGAAAAGGACAGCTCGAAGTGCTACACAAAGTTGAATGGGAAAATTCCTCTAATGAGGATTCTATGGCAGTTAAAAGGAAGATGGAAGATATGGAGGAGTGTGAGGATGGAGGAAGAAAGAAAGGCAAAGTTTCGGACACCATGGTTGTAGTATGTTCACGTGATATATCGGAGGGCGACTGGTTATCAGTCCCGCTGACAGCCATGAAAATTTTAATTTAAAACTTTCAGGGTTAAGGAATCTTTTGTATTCCAATCGTTACGGGAATTGACATGTAACTGTAATCCTTAAATTTTGTTCATGTGTCAGAAACAAAAAGTGATGTTGCTAAAATGGAGGAAATTAGGAGGTTGGGTTTTACGAGCTGTCTTGCCATTCCGGCGAGAGGAGCAAGTGGAGGCACTACTACAATTTTAGTTTTAGGTGACAGCCACATCTTTGATACAATGACAGTTTTTTAAAATCTGTCAAAGAAAATAGTATAGGTTGGGTAATTCAGGTAAGATGACAGCTCAAAAATTAGCTGTCATCAATGTATTTTCTACCATGACAACTAATTTTTAGACTGTCAATATAATTTTTTATTATGACAGTAAAAAAAAACCTATCATCATTTTATGGTGTAAAAAAATTGACTATTTATCTCAAAGTTCATTTTATTTATGAAAATGTCATACTGTATAACCAATCTGATCCTAATTTTAATTTTACTGCGCTTTATTTTTCTTTGGACACGGCAGTGGCGATCGACTCTTCCTCTTCCCGATCGCGCGCCAGCCGAGCTTCACGACGGCTACTAGCCGAGCTTCTCGACGAGTTTCGACAGTAAGGTTTTACGGTGTCTTCCACGACGAGCTTCCACTGCGGGTCGAGCAAGGGTTTCTCCCTCTGCGCGTCTTCTCCCTCCATTTCTGTAATTTCTTCTTCGATGGTGAAGGTTTTCTTTCACTGCGCGTCTTTGTAGCAAGACTACCTGAGGTTAGAGTTTCATTCTTTGTACTCATTTATGTGCACGTCCTTGCTCTAGCTGGCGTGCGGCATGTAGGTGTGGCTTGGGATCAAAATGGGTGGTTTTATGTCCCGCTTCTGTGGCTTGGGATCAAAATGGGTGGTTTTATGTGTCAGTCAGAGTCGGATTGTTTCTCTAGGTATGGAATAATACTACCAATTATTCCGGTCTATGTTCTATTGGTTTATGATGTTGGGTCTCCAATTTGATGCTGTCAAATTAAGCATTTCATTTTATAGGTTGCTCTACTTAATCTAATTACAATTTCATCAACATGGGCTAGAGTGATTGACATCATGGATAATGAGGTATGAGTCCTGAAACATTATTTGATGGTCCGTGTAGATTTATGTTTCATATTTAACTTGGTCAGGTTCAAGATTGTTTGGGTTCATTGGTGCTGGTGCAACGCTTGGTCAGCTTTTTGGTTCATTGTTTACAATAGGAATGGCTTGGTTGGGACCATATACGCTTGCCTATTAAGTTACTTGGAAAAGTGTATATTATCCCCCACACTCTTTCTGTGGGTTTTAAATCATCATTTGGCCATGGCAATTCTACTATTGTTTGTTACTTTGCTAATGAAATTTACTGCAAGAACATCAGAAAGAATAAACCAAGATTTACCTCATCACTCTAAAGAACTTTCTCCCATTAGGTTGGCTACTACAATAACTATATATGACAAGTTATTACAGGAAATGGGTGATGCACCTTAGATTCGGATTGTGGGGCGGGGGGGATGAGGGACTATGGTTAATGAAAGTATTAAAGTTTGGAATATGATGGTTTATTATAACATGTTCTTGATCATCTCTATACATCTTTAAGAATCAGTTAACATGTTATTTTAAAGTGATGTACTCTTTGCTACCTAGACTCCTATGGTACTACCCATTTGCACTCTATGCTGCTAGCTTTTTACTCAATTTTGAAGGTGAAATATTTGCTGAGGAAGCTAAAACATCAATCTTTTACTAATTCTTAAAAACAACCCTCACCTTTTGAAATATTTATAGTTAAATTTGACTTAGTTTGTCTTTCACTGTATTAACTTTTAGGGCAGAGGACCCGGACGACCATATTGAAGCTGAAGTGCAGAGTATGTTGACTATCAAAGGTTATTCTCCCAAGTCATTTGCTTTCTGGGGTGAAGCCTCAGCTTTGGACCATCTTAGATGGAATAGTGCTCATTCTGTCATCTACTTATTTATTGGGCATGTCTTTGTTCCTATGGTTGGGTGCAGGTGTGTCATCTTTCTACTTTCAGGTGTTGTATCATCTTTCTACTTTCAGGTAATCCTTTTCCTATGAAATTACTTATTATTTCAAAATATTGTTCTATACATACGGTAAATTTTTCTTAAAGGTATAACATTGTATCTGTGTTAAGAACTTTATCACAAAAATATTGGTATTTTTTTTGGAGTGCTGATAACTAAATGCTTTCTCTTTTACTTGTTCCTTAAGTTCTTAACCAAATAGATGAACTTTGAGTTTCTAATATTTATTCCCATTGTGATGATCTATGTGATGCTGCCTATCACTTCTGATGCTCATATTACAACATCTCTTGCATGAATATGTTAGTGGTAAAAGCACAGCTTTCCTTTAGTTTCCAGATTCTCATATAAAGTTTTAAATGGGTTATCTCTATACCTTGTCCTAACTCCTAGGCTTGTAGGTAACTTGCTTTTAATTTGTCCATTGTCTTGTTTTTCAGCAACTACAAGTTAGCAAGAATATTTGGTGGAGGGGCAATTGACGATCCAGCTTTAACAATTTTAACCCCTTTATCAAATGTGATTGCTCTAACAAATATGAGGCTACTTGCCACGTTACCCAACTATCTCTCTCTTTCTCTCTCACACACACTCTCTCTCTTAAGGGTTTAGCAGAGTATTCTAATCATTATTTTGAATCCTTTCTAATATTAATTCTAATAGTTGTTGTTATTGTGATTTTTCTCGCTAGAGGGTTTATGCACTTAACGTCATTGGTGTTCTCCCAGATGTGCTATGGAATATGACATTCCTTTACAATCTGTATATTTTCTTCTTCTTTGTATATGATTACTTTTGGGGGCTTGTTTATTGATTTATGCTTAATTCTAAATACTTGAAGTTTGAATCTTACATGAACATTTGATTTCTTATAGGGATTTAGGCAAAAATTACTTGACAGGGCCTCTATCTGCATCTGTGAGAGATATGATACACATGCAATACTTGTAAGCCAATCTTATAGATTTTTATTTGAAGTTCTATGCGCTTTTGGTGTGTTTTGATGTTTTGAAACTTGTTTTCCTTTTCTAATTACTTAAAACATATTTTGTATATTAGGAACCTTGGCATTAATGCATTATCAGGGCCGCTTCCGAGAGAACTTGAGATCTTTCTGAATTACTAGTATTGTAAGTTCTCTTCATTCTTCAATCTGTATTGCTAGCAGCTTGATGTAAATATTAATTACTTTTTACATATATTTGACAAGTTTTATTTGCCCTTCATTGGGCTTTAAGGCTTTTTCGTTTTAATGTTTTGGAGTAACAGTAGCAGGAAGTCTTTCACATATTTAACTTTTAATTGGCCATACAACTGGTGGGAAGTATCGATCTTCAAAGTATCAATCAAGTTATTCTTAAAACCAATTCCGAAGTGGCGACAAACCTTTTGAAGTCTGCAATTGTTGATAGTCACCCTCTTGTTGTGCTTATTATTGACTATATAGATCTTATTCAGCGTAGTTGGGGTTGGTCCATCTCTCATACTTTACGTGAGGGCAACTTCTCTGTGTTTTTCAGCTAATTTAGTTGTTTCTTCGGGGACCAATATATGTACTTTTTCTCTCCTCCCCCTGGTTTAGATGTTTATTTAACAACATATTGTGCTAGTGTTGCGTTCCTTGGGGCTTAGTTGCCTTTTCCCATTGTAACCTAGAAAATTTATTTACAAGAATACCTTTTCTGAAAAATGAAGAGAATTACCATGCCTTATATGTTTGTGGGACCATATGTTGTTCCACTATCTCGCTTCAAAACTTGTTCTGTTAGGGGAGCCGTTGGTCGAGTCAACTATATCATTGGTTTGAGTATTATAATTTTTATAATGTAGCTTACTTTATCGACACTTTTGTCCTTAGAATGTTTCTCATACTGGGATTTTATTCTTAATTTTCCAAGGGTATTAGGTCCAATAATTTATCTGGTTCCCTGCCACAGGAACTTGGGAATCTATAAAATTATGTCAACTGTAAATTCTTGTCCAATTATTACTTTCTATATTCTATTAAATGTGCAGATTTCTAATATATATAGTAACTCTGTTAATTTTTTGAACTTAATAGGTACATTGATAGTTCTGGATTAAGTGGTGAGATCCCTCCAACCTGTGAATTCATTGTCTGATGCCCATTTGTGAACAATAGAATCATTAAATCCATATGTGGTTCACATGATCATTTCCAGACATTTTACGAAATCTGGGAATTTACGAAATCTTACGGTATTGTAAGACAATACTGTGGCATATATTTTATTTTTATTTTGTTGATGTATACTTTGAATATCAGGCTCAATGTTTTATCGCTCCACGAATTTTACAAACACTTATTTAGTTTATGTACGACTTACTAATGGCTAGTACTGAAAGTGATAATCTCATCATGTTATTTTTATTAGGAGATTTCAGGGAAACTCTTTCCAGGGTCCTATTCCAGCATTGCTTTCCAATTTGACTCTTTAATTGAGTTGTGAGTGTCTATAACAGTTTTCTTATCATTATTCTACCGATCATTTGGTGCATCCATTTTATTGGTCTTTGGGTTTTATGAGACTTACAATTTTTTATTGAACTTTTTTCATCTTACAGTTCAATTGATAAGGCTCATCTGAGGCTTGTTTCTACAAAAGCAGTTATTCGTCTATCAAAGCATTGAGATGATAAGATTCTAGTCAATATATTTCACCAAACCTTAAAAACATCATAGTTGAGCCTTCATTAAAAAGATTTTGTTTGATTTTGTACTGCGCTGTTTTGTTTGGCTTTATTGGGGGCCAGGGTGGTTGCCTCTATATCTTCAATGTCTTTTCCTGGAGAGGGGAGTTAATATAGGTGACTGAGTTTATTATCATATGGATAGATAGAAATGTGCTATTCCATACTAACATATGAAATTAATGAATTCTTTGCCTTTTCCTACCTTGTAGATGAGTTTCCATCAAGCTAGGAAACTCTTCCTGAGCAAGGTTCATCAGTATATCAAGGACAAGGTTTTGGATACAAAATATGCTTGTGTGTTTTTATTTAATGTAAATGTGTCTGTTTTATCTAAGTCACATGGGATATTTATGCTAGACTTGATTACTTCAAAGTGATTCTTTGTTCTCAAGTCAAGTGCACAACGTGGCCAGATTTATTGGTTGAGCTTTGCATATTTTCTGAGATGACATGTAAAGCGGAACCTGGCTGACATTGTTCATGTTCTTGCCCATCACTCCTGTCCAGATATTGATGAATGCAAGGATGTTAAGGCATTTGAACTTTTATACAGGTTTTCATTTTCCTCTTTAATTTTTCAATTTTCATTTTAGTTGAGCACTAAACTAAATTTTGTGAACATTTGAACTTTTATACTGGTTTCTATTATTGCTAGGTATCTAGCATATGTTATTTTCTCAAATATTTTATAACCTGTTATAAAAAAAACTTGTTATGGGTGTTGATTAAAAGTTATTTTGACATTAATGTATATAAAAGAAATCTGTAATGAGTAGGTAATTAAATGAAAAACTGTCATGGAAATGCATTTTTTCTCTTTCCATGACAGTTTTTTTAAAAAATAGTTTGGACATTAGATGATGGAAATTCCTTGTCATCTAAATGCTTTTGGTGGCACCTATGATGACAGGGATTCCCCGTCATCTAATTGGTTTTCGCGGTACCTATGATGACTGGAATTCTCCATCATCTAATAGTTTTTGGTGATACCTATGATGACGGGGATTCCCCATCATCTAATTAGGTTTTACGGCACCCTATAACAGTTTTTGTTGAAAAAGAGTAAAGATGATAGCCAGATAGATGAAAGGCGGTCAGCCGCCATTATAGGGTTACAGGTTTTCACCATCATCTAGGTCAAAATTGTAGTAGTGAGGTACTGTTTTTCTTCACTGGCATCTGTGATAGGTCTGAGTGGGAGTTGTTTCTTGTTCTAATGTGGGCTTGGCGGTCAGAACGGAATAGACTGCTGCATGGTGGAGCTACCAATGACGTGAAACTTGTCATTGAAAGGGCTGTGGAAATGTTAGATGATTTCTATCGGTTTAACAGTAAGGTGCATGGATCAAGGTTTTAAATGGAGCGGCTGCCATTCTCAATACAAATCAATCAAAAACCCCTCCTTTGGGAGTTTGAAGATCAATTCGTATGCATCTTGTGGCAGGGGAAATGAAGGTTTTGGGATAGGTGCCATTATTAGGAATTTCCAAGGTTCTCCTCTTCTGGTCTTGGTAAAATTCTGCAGTAGAAATTATTCACCCATTGCAGCTGAGGCGATGGCCATTTTGGAGGGGTGAAGGTTGCGAAAATGCGGGTTTTGAGAATATCATTGTTGAATCAGATTCTTTCAACGTGATTCAATTGTTAAAAGGGAATATATCTTCAGAGCAAGAATTGTTTAGTTTGATTAAAAATATTTTGTCTGACTGTGGGAATTGCTCCGTGGTGGAATTTGCCTTCTGTGAGAGAAGGCTCAATTCCATTTGTAATGGCATTGCCAAGTTGGCATTGTCTTCAAAGTCCTCTTCTATTTGGCTGGAAAATTTCCCTGATTTTGTTGTTAGGCCGTTGAATGTTGATTTCCTAATTCCTTTTGTAATCAATCGATTATTGAATGAGTTTTTTCCCTCTATTTTTGGGTTTAAAAAAAATGAATTGTTTTTCCTCAAAACAAGGAATTGTTCAATTTGAATTCTCTACAGCTATTGGTAAATTAATTCTTAAATACCTCTTGTGAAATATTAAAAAATCAGCATTATTACTTATATATAGTTTATCATGTCTCAAAATATAATACTTTTCCATTCATATTGTGAGAATAAAAATAATGAATTCTTAGAATTTAAAAATGTACACGTAAAACATCAAATAATGTATAGTAACATTGAGTTTTTAGTATATCAGAAATATAGAAGATTTTTCCTAAATTAGAGATGTTCAACTCACGTAAGCTATGAAGTGTATTCTTTCATCATTGATCAAAGTCAATTCATTTTTGTATTTGTAAATAATATTGCATAAAAAGTTAAAAATTTACCCCGAATAGTTTCTATTTTTTTTAATTTACTCTTAAACTTATAATCATTAGAAATAGACACTCCATAATATACGTTCACTAGACCTTTAGGTGACAAAAAAACGCAAAACAGAAAATTCTAAAATAGCGTAATTAACCTCATCGTAGACGGGGTAAGTTAGGTTGACGCAGTTGATTAATCCATCACTCTCATATCTTAGAGGTCATAGTTTGAATCATATTCTATCATTCTCCTTATAATTTATAATGTAACTTTGACAAAAAATAAAAATCATTGTAGTTTAAAATGAAAAAATAAACTTTTTTTTGGAAGAAAAATATATGATGACCATCAAGAGCAACATAATATTATCATCAACCTAATAAATCGATGTTGGAGCTTCACGACGTAGTTGTAGCTAGTGTGCTCGAATCCATCTTATGTACAACAAGATGTACATGAATATATGTTAGCGACATTTTTCTACTATGTATAATTCAAGAAAAGTCTAACTAACCAACTGAATACATGTTTACTAACTACAGAAAATCCCTTATAAAAACAGATTAAAGATAAGTCTAACTAACCACTCGTACAATATTATAAATTATTTTTTTTTACCGAGAAAGAAAGTACAATACTATAAATAGACTAAAGATAAGTCTAACTAACCAACTGAATACATGTTTACTAACTGTATAAAATTATAAAAAATCCCCTATAAAAACATATTGAAGTATATCATCTAATACCCTCCCTCAAACTCATGTCTGATGAAGGCATGAGTTTGCTTCGAAGGACAGTAAATCTGGCAGCTGAAAGTGGCTTTGTGAAGATGTCAGCCAATTGATAAATAGTAGCAACATAACGAAGAGTAAGATCCTTACAAGATACCATATCTCTACCAAAATGATAGTTGATCTCAATGCTTCGTCCTAGCATGAAAAAACGGGTTTGAAGCAAGAGCCATTGCTGAAATATTGTCGCACCATATATGAGGATGATTAGAAATAAAAACATGCAAATCACATAGCAGTTGAAGTATCCAAGACAACTCAGCAGCCGTGTTTGCAAGAGCCTTATACTCGGCTTCAGTTGAAGATCTAGAGATAGTGGGCTGTTTCTTGGCAGTCCAAGATATATCATTTGACCCAAAAAAATACAACACTACCCGTGGTAGAACGATGATCAGTGGCATCCTTAGCCCAATCAGAATCGCAAAATGCAGTAAGATTCAAGGAACTAGCATGAAAGTGTAGGCCATAGTCAAGAGTACCCTTAAGGTACCTAAGGATCCTCTTAACAGCAACAAAATACATAATAGTAGGAGCATGCATATACTGACAAACTTTATTGACAACATAGGCTAAATTAGGCTAAGTAAAAGTCAAATACTGTAATCCACCAACTAAATTTCTGTAGGTAAACAAATCAGGAAAAAGAGAAGCGTTACAATCTAAATAGTGTTTCACCGAACAAGCTGTTTTGCAAGATTTAGCCTCAGACATACCAGATTTCAAAAGTAAATCCCTAGCATACTTCTCTTGCTTGACTAGAACACCATCAGTAGTATAATGAATTTCCAGCCCAAGAAAATATTTTAATGGACACAACTCAGACATTCCAAACTCATATTTTAGTTGAGAAATCAGAGACTCAATAAAATCATAATCATTCCCGTTCAGAACAATATCATCAACATATAGAAGCAAGTATGTAAGGGAAGAACCAATTGATCTTACAAATAAAAATGTAACTATTGAAGAAGCCACAAAGTTAAAAGTGTGTAGGTGAGAAGTGGACCTGGTGAACTATGCCCATGGGGCTTGCTTAAGACCATACAAACTTTTGTTGAGCTTGCAAACAAGATGAGGAGAAGAGGAATCTACAAAACCATGGTGTTGCATCAAATAAACCTCTTCTTGCAGGTAGCCATGTAAAAAAGCATGTTTACATCCAAATGCCTCATAGTCCACTTAAAATGTATTGCCAAGGAAATAACCAATCTAACAATAGTATATTTAATTACAGGGCTAAAGGTTTCATCAAAGTCTAGGCCATACTTTTGATGAAAACCTTTAGCAATTAATCAAGCCTTATAACGTGAGGATAGAACCATCATGATTATATTTCAATTTAAATATACATTTACACCCAATTTCAGTCTTATTAATAGGTATGGTAGTCAAAGACCAAGTACCTTATTGCTGAAGAGCAGAAAACTCCTCTGCCATTGCTGCTCTGCATATTGGAGACTTAGATGCTTGAGTATAAAAAGTATGTTCAGTAATGGCAGCAGTATAAGCTTTGTTTTTAACAATAACTGATTTACGTCTAGTTTGCATGGGATGAACATTAGTAGTAACAGACACGGGCGTAGGGGAAGTAAAAGGAAAAACATGAGAAGCTGTGGATAAAACAGTGACAGGAATATGAGAAGTAGAGGGAGGAGCTGAAGAAACAGAAGAAATAGTAGGAGTTGCTAAATGAGATGAAGTGCCAGAAGAACATGGAGGAATAGAAGGAAGTAAATTGAGGGATGCCAAGATTAATGATCAAAAGAAGAAGAAATAGACAATGCAGAAGTGGGAGAAATAGAAGAAACAGATTGAGCTGCAAAAGGAAAATGTGTTTCATAAAAAATTACATGCCTAGACACTAGCATCTTGTCAGTAACAAGATTGTAGCATAGATATCCCTTATATTCAAGTGTATATCCCACAAAAACACACTGAAAAGTCTTCGGTTGAAGTTTATTTGAGTTGTATGGTTTAAGGAGTGGATAGCAAGCACAGTCAAAAAATTTGAGGTGAGAATAGTCAGGTAAGTATCCAAAAATCTTTTCAAAATTAGACATATTGCCAAGAGATTTAGACGGCGTCCTACTGATAAGAAAAATGGTTGTGGAGAAAGCAGGAAACCAAAACCTAAAGGTAACAGAGGCTTTGGACATGAGAGCCAAAGCTGTCTCAACAAGATGTCTATGCTTGCGCTCAGCTACTCCATTCTGTTCAGGAGTAGAAGCACATGATTTTTTATGTAAAATGCCAAGAGAATCAATAAATAATCTAAAAATAGTACCAATGTACTCTCCCCCCACCATCTGATCTAAGAATTTTTATAGGCAAAGATAAAAGCTTTTCAATATAAGGCTTAAATTTACAGAAAATAGGAAAAACTTCATATTTGTGAAACATGAGAAAAATCCAAGTATATTTAGACATATCATCTATAAATGAGACATAATATCTATAACCATCAGAAGAAGTGATTGGAGGTGGTCCCCAAACATTTAGAAATAGGAAAAGAAAGCTTTGACATATTCCCTTCTAAACAGCTAGTACAAATGCATTATTGAGAAACAGAAAATGGAATACCATCTTTATTTAATAGGAGATGTACAACTTGAAGAGTAGGGTGGCCTAGCCTATCATACCACAAAGTATGATAGGCTATGCACCAAATCTAAAGGTAATAAAGAAACACATTTAGAAATATGAAAAGAAAGATTTGACATATTCCCTTCTAAACAAATGCATTATTGAGAAACAGAAAATGGGATACCATCTTTATTTAATATGAGATGTACAACTTGAAGAGTAGGGTGACCTAGCCTATCATACCACAAAGTATTAGAGAGTTTACTATGCAAAGCAACAATAGATGAAACACATCTAGAAGAAGAATTGATAGATGACATAGCAGTGGGAATGAGGTACAAACCATTCTCACTTTGGCCTTGGTACAATAACTTACCCATGGACTTGCCCTGTATACCAAACCAGTCAACATAAAAAATAAAGCGACATATATTTTGAAGGCAACATTGATACACATATAAGATATTAGAAGATATTTGTGGGTCTCTATATACATTTTCTATGGTAAAAGTGTGAAAGAGGTAAGGGGTCAAGTGACTATTACAGCCAGTGTCACTAAGCCAAAAACTTGAATTAGGTGAAGTAGGGTTAACAAAAGCTACCATTGCAGTAAGTTGATGGATGCATGCCTTGGTAAGAGTAATTCATACGATTGTAGCAATCCAAGGCATTGTGACCTGTCTTCATGTAAATTTTGACACTGTGGTTTCCCTTTGAAACCAGATCCATTAGAATCATAAAATTGTCCTAAAAAGGGAGATGTGGGACTGAAGTTGTTGGGAGAAGAAGAAAAACCATGTGGTGTTAGGATAAGACCCCTTCCATTAAAGGAACCTCTTCCTCTACCATTAAAGCCTCGTGCTTGATTAAAGCCTCTTCCCTAATTGGAATTTCTATCCCTCTGAAAATTTGGATTAGAACCTCGTGGATACTGAGATTGAGCAGCAAACATGGCCATAGGTTGGAAGGAAGAGTCTAACTGTTTATGCTGACTTTCCAAAGATTTCTCTTCAAATTTCAGCAAGACATGTAGTTTTTCTAAAGAAAGAGGTTCAGTACGAGTCCTTATGGAAGTCTTTGGGGCATTATAATCAGCAGAAAGTCCATTTATGGTATATATCAGAAGGACTTCATCATCAATAAAAACAGAAGCAGCTGCCAACTTATCATTCACTTCTTTTATACGCAGAACATATGAATCAATTGATTCATTTGCTTTTTTGGATGAAGATTGCAGTTCTGATTTCATATCTAGACACTGATTCTTGACAGAGAAAAAAATCTTCTTTCAATAGATTCTCAAACTTACCTCGCAGTCTGACTTCTACAACATATGCCAAAGCAGTGGGGGATAGGGTAGTATTGATCAAAGTAACTAAGGTTTGATCTTAAGCTATCCAAGAATCATATTTTAGATCAATTTGAGAAGTAATCTCACCTTTATCATTGCGGATGAACTTCAGGGAGCAAGGAAGCGTGTCGTCAACAAAATCGAACACAGAGCGTGCCCTAAGTATAGTAGAAATCTGATATTTCCACAATACAAAATTGCTCGAATTTAACCACACAGAAACTAGTTTACAAATGTTCGATAAAAGAAAAATTGGAGATTGAGTGGAAGAAGTTGTTGTGCAGGAAGAAACAACTGAAGAAGTAGACGACGAAGTCGAAGAAAAAGAATTAGCCATTGTAGACGTGTGTCCAAGATTGCTTTGATACCAAGTAGAATGTTGAGAAACAGAGAGAAAGATGAGCTGAATTGACTTTGTATATTCATGAACCGTATTTTTTACAGAGAGAAAAAGTACAATACTATAAATTGACTAAAGATAAGTCTAACTAACCAACTGAATACAGGTTTACTAGCTGTAGAAAATTACAGAAAAGCCCTTATAAAAACAGATTGAGCTATATCATCTAATAAATCTCACAATTAAACTATTTATTTTCCGAACGAGAATTCTGAAGAACCAATGTCAATCTCAAGTTGCGTACGAATGGCTCGCGGAGCAGAAGACAGTTCAATTGCGGTGCTTGATTCTTGCTCTTTATTATTATTATTATTATTATTATTATTATTATTATTATTATTATTATTATTATTAGGAGGAGGAGGTTCATCTTCAGGAGAATCACGCACTCCATGATTGTGTTGATGAGATGATTCTTCGATTCCCCAATGCTCGTTATCAACATCGGACATCCGAGGAGACGTGCTGCCCTCGTGATGTCTGTGCAAGAGGTGAACGGGGGACATACCATATGTCGGAGTCTCCGGCCTACTTGACAATGGCGTGTTCGACTCTGAATGTCGGCCATGTTTCGTAGTTTTCTTCGCCTTGTGGTGCCAATCCTTCAACGCTGCCGCCACTCTATCGTTAAAAATGGTCGGTCTCATGGTAGATCCCATCTATAAAACATGTAAAATAAATTTAAAGTGCAGATACCAAATTAGGAAATAAACAAATTGGTAAATTGTCATCTACACCGACAAACTTTTCCTCATTGATCATTTATACTCATAAACTTTATTTTAGTCGATTATTATATATGCAAGGCCTGTTATTGTATATAAGAATAATATGTATTTTACCTGAGTGACCAAAGCGTAGAGAGGCATAGTCACATAACTGCAAAGAACTTGAATAAGAATCCTGTAAAAATAAAAAATTGTTCGTTTCATTCCGGATCAGCAATTTCGAACATGATATGATACTGAAATCTTCATTAATTGTTACATGCTCGTAAATTTAAGGCTCCGTTTGGTTGCTGATCTTAATTAGATTAAGTATCTATTTTTCAAAACAATAAATAACTCAAAACAAGTTTATTAAATATTTATTCTAACTTTGAATGACTTTAGAAACTGTTTTTAACCCACGTTACAGAATATTTATAGTAAAAACAATTCTAAAAAATTAACATTTTTAATAAACACTTCTTTTAATACTGGTCATGTAGCACGTAAATGGCATGTGATATTCCATTTCAATATGTATAATTTTTCGATATATACAAAACGGTCTAGAGATAAAAAATCAAAGTTAATAATAAATACAAGAATTTTAAAAATTATCTTGATTAATTATTAATTCATCAAAATTAATAAATAATATATTAATAAGAAAGATCAATGTATAAAAAACATACATGTCAACCAACCACATTTAGTCGTATCAAATAATAAAGAGTAGTATTGAAATAGTAAATTATAACTTAGAATTGTTCATAAAATAATTTTCTTCAAATGTGACCATTCATGCAAATCTGAATCTATAATTTAATATATATATTTACTGAATTCATTTAATAATTTGAACCTATTAATTTCTACTACTCACTATTAGTGACAAATCAATATTTTTTACGTTAGTCCAACTTTTCAAACCTGAAATTCAAGATATGCAATTAACTTTTCTAAAACTAAATTTTGAGTCTAAATATATAATATAGATAATGTAAGTTTAATTTAAGATAGATTAATAAGAACAATCAAATATTATTGTCGTATCTATTAGAAATAATTACTGAATTTAATATCTGGTTATTTAAGAAAATTAAAAATCATAAATGAATAAAATGTTTCAAAAATGATTTAATTGTGTTGTCATTTTTTAATTTTTATAAGAATAACATTTTTTTCTTCTTCTAAAAACTCTGTTTTCAAATCATATATTGGATTAGACGGGTTAAGTACTAACAACTTACCCCAGTGAGACTCTGATGACAATATCTGCTGTGTTCTGGTGGAAACAAGATCTAAATGAAAATTGAATCTGAAATAGATTTTGAGAAAAAGAACAAAGAAAGAAAGTTAGTCTAATTTCTTGTTAAAAAAACAGAGCAAATTTATGTAGTGAATATAATTTCTTACCGAGCTCCACGCGAAGAATGCTAGTTGAAACGCATTCTGGAGAAGAATAAAACGACGTTAACTAGGAGAACTTGAGAAAATCTCTTGTGGGAAAATTGAGAAAGATAGCCTTTGATTTTAGAAATTCTCAAAAAAAAAATACATTGTGAAAAAATTGGGAGAAATTATATAAAGTACATAATACGAGAGAAATACCTGAAAGAGAACAAAGTTAATTAAGAAGATAATGAGGCGAGGACGACCGAACCAGAAGAGTTCGTCACCTGGTTGAACCAATGGCGCACCCTTCACTACATCTCCCCTTTCTTGAATTCTCAGCCCCATCTTTGTTATAATCATTTGTAACTTAGCTCCCACCAAAAGGATTACCTGCAAGTTATATATGATTATTAATTTAAAATCGAGTTTTCAGAAAATGTGAAGAAAAAAAGATAACTAATATTTGAAATACACGTCTGGTAATGATCAGTTAATTAAGATTGTACTTACGATTAAAGAGATAAATGGAAGCCACAAGTATGAATACCAGCCTTTTGCATTAGATAGCAGAAAGAAAATGGCGAAGAGCCACATGACCGGACTGCATAACAATAATAAACAAGGTTAGATTTATGTAGGGAAATTAGGGAAAGAAACTATGGAGCCTTGAAAGAAAGATAGGCACTTACCTGATCCCAACAACAATTTTAAAATCGTCTTCGAGAGATCTGTTGATGTATTTCTGAAAATCAAATTTTGTTTCGCTTCCGGGTGCCAAATGTGCCTAAAAAGTTACAAAAATAAGCTAAGTTTATTTCCGTTTCAAGTAATTTTCGCAAACTAAATTATAGACTAATTAGCTTACCATGATAAATCCATGTCTTAGTGTCAAGTAATCAACTTTGGTAACAGATGCAAAAAATTGTCTGAAGAAAGAAACCTGACCAGAAAAACAACACTTAGTACAAAAATATTTTAAAACACACTATATATGAGTTTAATTATAGATATACTACATTTGTAGTTCTTTTTAAGAAAGAAATTGAAGTCAACTACTTACTATCCAAAGCGATACTGTCGACCGACTCCAAATGCTTAAATGTCGACGTCCGAATGTCGTATCTCGTGCGAACCTAAACCTTGCAGGATCTACATATAACGTAAACTATACAGAGTAACTATGAAGTGACTTGAAACATTAATCTGACAAAATTAAAATTATAACGACCAAACTTACCACTAGCTAACATAAAGAACTGTATTTAAATAAAACTATATTTGTCAACTAGAAACAGCTAAATAAAAAAAACTATTGACAAAAGTGATACTTGAATTCAAGGGGAAATACCATTATAATATTGGTACTCAATTGTTTTGGTCTCATCCTCCCATGCCTTCCATTTCCTCATCTGCAATTAAACAATGAATTGAGAGAGAGAGAGAGAGAGAGAGAGAGAGAGAGAGAGAGAGAGAGAGAGAGAGAGAGACCTTGGTTCTTCCTAAAGCTAAGGTGGTGATGCAGTAGAGAATGTGAAAGACAGCCAATACAAAGATGAAAATGTGAAGCTGATGGATTGCATATGCTGACATAAAAGCAACTTGACCCTGCACACAACATATTGTACCAATTAATCATAACAACTTTATGCATACATACAAGCCATGACACACATAGCAAGTACAACCTAACCAAGATGGATGTAGAATTTTAATTTTAGTCTAATTCAAAACGCAGGGTTTACTCAGAGCCTAAAATTGATAAAATTAAATTATAAGCATCAAATTGACAGCCCACTCAAATTATAAGGACTAAATTGACAAAATCAAATATGATGACGATATTTTAAAGGGTGTAAAATGTATGTCACAAACAAACAAAACATAGAGTGTAGATAGATACGTTCTCAGAGCATGAGTCATATCCTTTGGTGGCCAATATTCGCCGAGACCCAAACCCAGATTCAGTAAACTGAAGGAGCCGCCGCAAGCCGCCCTTGGAGTCGGCCGACTCACCGTAACCACCGCCTTTATTACAGGGAAGCCAAGTGGTTCCGACGCTCTTTGAAATGCAAATCCCAGAAATTGGATTTTGTAATACCGTTAGCAGTAACGATATGAATCCCAACAGCATCAGCTCTTTACAACAATCATTAAAAAACCCAAATTGTTAGTATTTTCAACATATAGAATCTTCATTCCACAATATATTTACGTACAGTATTCAAAAAGTAGATCAATGAAGTACCTGCTTTAACCTTTTCCAGTGCTTCATAAAGAGCTGGTTTGTGCTTTTTTGTTAACCACTGTAAATTATGCAGAAATAAAAGGTTATTTACTGATAAATCTATATTTAAAACATGGAGAAATTCAAAATTCAAATAAAATATTCATTCATAATAATATACTGGTCGATTAGATGTGAAATAAACCAAGACATAAATCTCTTACAAAAAGGTATATAAATATATAGCTACTGGTACATATATATATACACAGAAATTACCTTTCCAATGAGGTGAAGGATATGTTCAATGAAGATAGAGATAATAACAAGCACAAAACAAACAGCACCCACTGCCCATGTGGGTGTTTCCTCCATTGTACGTTCTTTAGCAAGCTCTGCCATTTTTTGTTTACCAAATTTCTCTTCTTCTCCGACCAATCAATCTCTCTAATTTCTTCCCAATTTTCCTCTGCCTTTTTTCTTTTTCTTTTTTCCAGAAAACAGAGAGAAGACAATGGATGAAAGATGAAGCAGTAGCTCTGAAGTGATGTGAAACTGCTAATTTCTAATTAATAATACAGTTTTTATATTTTTGTTCGGGTGTGGATGAAAGAGAATGAGACACTCAAGTTTGACTTTTCAAAGAATGATTAGTAACAAAAGAGAGAGAGAGAGAGAAATTCAATGACATTAATTTTGTGAGGAATAATTGAGAAAATTAGGAACGGCACGTTACCAGTTATGGATAAGATCAATTAAGTTCTTAACAACTTGAAATACGCTATTCACTTGTCTCATAATTGTCTCTTTACCCCGTAAGTAAATGTCGTCAAGGTCTGTTAAATGAAACTCTACCCAGACAGAAATAAACTAAATAATTAGGTTCTTTTTTGGTCCGTTTAGTTTGTTATTTGAAATTTGTTTTTAGGAAAAATATTTTTTTACCGAGCAAGATTTAAATTGAGGTTTAATTGATTAATTGACATGTTAAGTATGTAGGAAAAACTATGAAATTAATGAGGTCCAATTTGTAAAAATGGTCAAGACAAAAAAAGTTATAAAATGATCAGAATAACTAAATTAGTTATGTAAATAACATAGACCTAAGTAATTTATTTCCATAACTAAAATAGTTATGTTTGTATTATTTAGGTAACTAAATTAGTTACTCTAGATATTTTTGTAATTTTTTACTTAAACCATTTTCTTAATTCATCCAATAAAACCCATATTTTTTGTTATTTTCCTAGAATATATCAATTAATCATTTTGGTGAGTGAAAGAACTTAAACTCATGAATGATTTACATATCAACTGGTCAATTAAAATTTAATTTATGTTTGACTGGTATAAATTATTTTTTCAGAAATATTGAAAAGAAAGACCACTGTTTTCCGGAAATTTTAACATCAAAACTTATTTGGGTTGTAGCAACTGAAGTTGTTTTTAATATTAATATTATTAAAATAAATTTTTCTAAATTTTCAAAACCAAAAAAAAATATAAATAGGTGTTTAATAAATCTATTTCTGGATCATTTAAACTAAGTTATACTATCATGTTAAGATTTTTTTTCAATTTTTTATATAAGGAAGCAATTATCTAATCACATTTTTCCCTAAAAAAAGAAAAAAAAAACAATATATTATAACTCAACAACTTTCAATTTTAGAGCAAGAGTTCCACAACTAGGATTACTCAATAATTATCTCCTTACAAAATAATCAATGGAAGTTATTCTTATTCTAGTAAGGTTTAATTAATAAAATTATATATCAATTACTCATGAGTTTAATTAAAATAATTATCTCAGTTTGGAAGTTTTGATACACTAAGGGGAAGCGAGGAGTATTAAAATTAATTTAAAAAAATCAAAGAAGATCCCCATGGCTACACTGCATTGACGACTGTTACGTACTATGAATACCAACTTCTGTCAATAAAAGAACTATAAAGATGACCTTACAAAATAATTAAGAGCCATCCATTATATTTACGGAAACTGAGAAAAGTCATATAAACGAGGGGCCACAGATGTTGAATGTAGGCGGTAGACAAACCCACTAACGGAACGTGAATGCCAAACGTGGTGGTAGACTTTGTTCTTTTTATTACTATCATTGAATTGACCTGTTCTATTGTTGGTCCTGTTCTCTAATCTTAAAACAAGAGGAAAAACACAAAGTCAGAAGACAAAAAACAACATTTATTAATGATTCTTTAGAAATTCGTTTGGCTAATTTTTATCTCTTCAAGTCACCTTCTACGCACTTCGACTACTCTGCCAAAATCTATGTCCTATATTCTTAAAATTTTACATGAATTAAATAAAATAAATCATTAACTTTAACATCATAAAAATATATTTTAAAGTACTTTTACCTTATATTAGTTCATTGACTTTGGGAGTTGTGGCAAAAAGAACTGACGGCTAAAATAGCTTCTTAAATTGACCGGAGCAAAACGAAAACTTCTATTCTCTATGGGTACATTGAAAAGCCAAAAAGTTCGTATTTTGACCCAAAAAGTCTTATTCGGGGTGGGGTTTAGGTTTTGAAATGAGAATATTAAAGTAAAATGAGTCAATATCAATCATTATTTTTTGTGGTCCATATGTGTAAGAGGATTCATAAATTAAACAACTATCTTTTTTAAAAACGACCCTTTTTGAAAAACAATTACGTAAGTAAGAGGTAATGTTCAACATCTAGAATAAAAAATTATGCTTTTGTATACATCATAAAGTTACACACATAAGAATACTACAAAATTATTACATGACAATATTTGATGTGTTAAAATATGAGGTAAAATATATATTGAATCGATCTTCATACGTTAACGATCAATTATTATTTTGATTTTTATATTTTTTTTATTTAAATTTAAGTCGATTGTTTTTAACCTATCTAAATGGTTAGAATTTTTTTATACAAATCACATTCGTTTTATATAACCATCGAGGATGTGTCAACTTGTGCATTTAGAGAGTTTTTTGAATTGTCATAAGGAAAAAAGAGACATAATGCATTCGTTAAAAGCATGTGAGTTATGGAAATTAAAAAACATATTTTATCATAAAATTTTATGTAAAATATAGAGATGAAGATTGATGGGCTTATAATTGGCTTTTTGACTATATATTAGCCGCAAGAATTTCATCAAAACTTGTTAACTTTTGACGTTTTCAATTCTCTCTAGTTAATTAACACCTTCTCAATTTCAGTTAATCCTTGTAAGAAACAAACTACAAAATTAAAGTCTCTACAAGCATAAATGAAGCTAAACGCCTTTTACATCAAGTGTACTTCTAAAATAACAATAATTATTTATAAAAATTAACAAATGGGATGTAGCAATTTATGTTATAACATAACGAATTATTCAATAGTAAATACACACGTCATTATTTATTTATATTGCATAAAATTTAACTAATTTTACGGTCTCCCACCCTAAAAAGCCATATAATATGTTTTTCATAATCTAATTATTAGAAAGTAATTTGGAAATAGAGATATTGACCAAAGTGATATTTGAGGTTACCAGTTGTACAGTGAACATATACAAATTTTAATCAAACTACTTGAATTGCAAAATAATAAATTTTTAGGGGTGTTCTTGCAAAATAGGCGTAAGGAAAAAAAAAATATCTAGCTCTCTGAACAAAAGATCTGGATGAAAAATCATTAAATGTGGTGATTGTGCTTCTTTTTCTCACTGAAACGCTTGGCTAAAAGAGAGGCCGGCCCCATCTCTGTTATATATATATATGTACATTTCAATTATACATTTTATTTCACTGCGCCGTCCAACTTGGACTCTACTTTTCATTGAAAGAAAAAAAAAGGTCTATCATTCTATTAAATTCTTGAAATATACCAATCTTTAACATGATTTTAAGTTGCCGAATTATAAGCTTTGTACTAATTAAGACTCAGCTTGTGTAATTTAACAGAAATCAATCTGACACGCTCTCTGATAGGATCGTTTGGTATGATTTAAATAAAAATATTAAAAAAATTAAGTTACTAAAAAAGTTTAAGTGATAAAGTTAGATGACAAAATATTAAGATTAACATATATTGGTAACACATGATTAAGTGAAAAAAATATTAGAAAATATGATTTTCTTGTTTGATATGTAAGATACTTGAGTAAAGTTGTGTGAGAAAATTTGATAAAGTTGTTCGAAGAGTTATATAAATTATGTGAAGTAATAAATATTATTTATTATTTATAATTTTTTTATTAACTTTTAATTTGTTGTCAATGATTATTCATAGATTCTAATACACACTATATCTTATATATATATATATATTATTTTACACACTAATTAATTAACTATTTTATTACCGATCAATAAAATTAAATCAATTACTTTTCTTTTACTACGCCAAAAATTAAAATAATTTTTTTACTTACACCGTACAAAATAAATTCAATGACAAATTCTTTAAAATTACATAGCAAAATTGTATACAGATTCTCTATTAGCAAGTATTAAAAAATTTTAATACTTCATGTCGTGTTTGATTAAATTTTTGTCTTTATATATAAAAATAAATCTGATATAAATAATCGTCATATGTATTAACACATTAAAATATTTAATAATACATAGCATTTGTCCTGAACTTTTGTTCAGTAGATATGTATACAATGGTTATCAATATGTTTCTGCTCCAGTTGGATAGGGTAAAATATTTTAGTTCTATCACAGGAACAAAACAGAAGAAAGATGCAAATTTTCATTATATTTTAGTTAAATACAATCTAAAACTGAATATATATGATTGAGGGCTCCCCATATTCGTGGTTTCGTCTCACGGGTCCAGTCCTCCACACAAAATATAAGACGTGATAAACAATCCAGTTATATTCTCCTTTATAAATTTAGTATTATTTAAATATTGATAGTTTATGAACAATATTTATTTTAGGGAAGAAACTCGTTTTTAATTTCCTAAACATATTTGATATTATTAACATGTATTCTAATTATTTAGAATTTATATTATGTATATTTGAAGAGTTTGTCTATACTTAATTCAAATTTAATATTTTATTTCATTCATTCCAATTAACGCGCATATATTAATATCACGAGACGACCCCTAGACGAGTCAGAAGGGACGAAAAAAATCTCAAAATTCGGTATCAAAATCATTTCGGTTCCACCATGATCAATATATTTTACGACACTTTTATGAGATTTTAGTCTTGAAAAAAATAAAATAGACTTTGTATTAATTAAATGGTTTTAAGGGGGATCAAACAATATTTTCTTTTAGTTTGAGATGCTTTTAAGTTTTAAGTCGACGGTGAATTCATCATCAATTCTTTTTGTAGTAGTGTGTAAAATTAGGTTAAATCGTATCTTTTAAAGTGCAACTGTGCCTGTAGGTACTATTTAGCTAAAAAATTGTGTAAGATGAAATGAGCAGAGCGCTCAATATCAATGCGGGGGATGTTTTAACATTTTATGCCTAGTCAAATTGATTCCGTACAGGATTGTCAAGTATCAAATTCTTTGAAGAAAAGCCTAGTATTAATTTTGGTTGTCATGACAAAAAAAACCTAACCTTACTATCTAGTTGTGAGTTTAGAGTTTAATTCCTTTGAACTGTTCTCACTCTCTTTCAAAACTTGTTTGAACTGTTATTTTAGGAGAGGTTTGGTTTGAGTATTCTCTTGGTAAAATTTATTTTTCAGAACTTTTTTTCATGTTTGTTACGAATATTTTTATTTATTATTATAAAGTTATTTAACCTGATTAAATAACAATCATACATTACTTTTTCAACAAAATCTATTTTATCAAATAACTTTATGTACTTTTATTCAACCTTAAATGAGGTAAATCACTAATAGAAAGGTTTAAATTCAGAAATCTCTCATTCTAATACTATATTATATAACCACTAACTCAAAAAACTTAACTTATTGAGTTAAGATGAATTTAATAATTAATCACACAAACGTATTAGCATAGATGGTAGTCTAAATTATAGCTTCATGATAGACCATTTGGAAATGATTTTTTCATCCACACCAATATAATCTTGTAACTAATTAGTGAGTGGTGTTTAAGAGATTAGAGAATGAGAGAGAGAGAATCATTAAAACATTGAGTAATGTTTTGAATTGTGTATATGATTTCCCTTTACTTCGTTCCTTACCCAAGCCTTTATAGGCCACCGTGTGTAAATAGAATAATAATTTTATCAATAAAATACCTTCCCATACTCAGTTCTCAGTGCAAATCATGCATTTTTAGATCACGCTCATAATTATTACGCGCGTAGCTTCGCCTCCCCGCTCTCGGATGGTGTGAGTTTTCAAGAAACGTCTCTTTCTCTTTCCAGTTATCATTTCGTCATTCGCATGTTCGAATGATGGCTGACATTGTCCTTTCGAACGTCCCATCCCTACGTGCCTACTGTTCTTCCACACCTTTCCTTCTTCAGAATTGACTGTATTTCATTTTTCTTTTAAATTCCTAAATTGAATGCCATTCCTTTCTCGCATCCGTAGAGCCTTTTTAAAGTCTCTGTCTTCCTCATTTCGCCTATGTGCACACTCCGTCTCATGTAGGTCTCATTTCTCTTTCTCTATTTTTTCTCATTTTATGTTCCTTTCCTTTTCTCGGGAGTTTCTTTGTCAATTATAGGAGAGACTGGGTTTAAGGTCACTGTCCCATTAGTTAGGAAACGGGAAGATATTAACCGCTTCATGGACCGTTATAAAGACGCCTTCCCCTGGATGTCATTTTGGGGATGGAGTACCTAGGTCGTTCCCCTGCAATCCCTCATATCAAATCACCCTGGCCCCTATGTATATAGCTTTAGGATTCAAGCTCTCATCCCCCCCCCCCCTCTTTCGAGAATTTTTAGCACTTTCTATCTCGCTCCCTCCCAATATACTACTAACACATACAAAGTTCTTTTAGGGATATAAGCTTTAAATAGGAGGCACAACCTCAATGCAGGTGTAGACGAAATTTTTTAGCACTGATTTCCCGACAGGGGATAAAGGCTGGGAAACAGGACTCTCCTGATTGGCGGAAACTGGGGCGATGATGGCCGTTGGATTGTCCCCAGGATCTGGGGGTCTTTTAGTAAGTAGTTGGAGCTCCGGTCGCTCTTTTCCTTTTCTCTCTTCTTTTTTTCTTCTTCATTCATCATTTTTTACTGACCATTTTCTCTTTTTGTGCAGATAAAAATTTAATCAAAAGGTCTTTCTTCCCCAAAGACGTAGCTACACGGCTGTGACGCCCTGAACCCAATTGGTTAAACACACGTGTAATTTCACAATTTTAAAATCTCCAATTCGAAACAAACCCTAATTTTGAGAAAATTCCCAAATTAAAAATTACTAATTTACCCATGATGGAAAATTCCTGACCTTAAATAGCGGAAGCATTAAAATTATCCATGATCAGAATCTTAATCATAAAATAGTAGAAGCGATAAAGTGTCTAAAATGCATAATTAATAAAACCTCGAAAAACTGAATTAAATTCTGAAATAAAGTCAAAACTTGAAATCCATAATTCATGAAACTTTCACTCATCATGATTCGTAGAAAATCATAACGTAAAATGAACTACTTGAATAACCAAGATAACATTTTCCAAATTTTTATATCAAATCATAAACTGAACACATAAATTCCTCTGATCTAACAGGTTATGGCAGTCTTCCACTCATGCTCCTCGCCGTCACCACCTATATCATAAATAAGTGTAGGAGAATGAGTATTTTAAAATACTCAGTAAGCAAACTCACATAATAACATGCATCCACATGTCATAAATGCAATCATGACATAAAATAATTGAACTTGACATATAACATAAATGAAATAAAGTAACGTACTTGATCATGACCTGGCTTAACATAGCACGCAGATAACACGTGTCTCAAACAGAATCATTTAACAATCTTAATCATATCTTGACTTGTCATATCCTCAAGTTAACAATCTAATCAGAACTGATCACACGTTAACTGAAACACATCATGACGAATCGGGTGACGAAACAGATGGCACACGTTGGGCGATGAAACAGATGACATATATCGGGTAACAGAACAGATGACACTCATAGGTGATGGAAAATATGAACAGGTGGCACCTCATGAGTGACGGAAAACATTTAGAGATGACACCTAATGTATGACCAAAACATGAACAGATGACACCCTATGTGTGACGAAAGCATGAACAGATGACACCCCATTCATTTAACAGAATAAAACGTAAACAGTTCTTATTTCTTGTTAACTAAGAGTCGTGCTTAAGTTCATATCTTGCTTAATTACCACTTGAATGAATTAACCTCATAACTTGTATAATCCAACGTATGACAATAATTAATCATATAATACATACTGATACATATAACACAATCAAACATGATAACATACTAACATAAATTCAGTCATAATCAAACATTTATCTCATGATAATCACATTAATAACTGAACAGTAATCAATTACCAAAGTGTTATCCAAATATAAGCATATATATAAGCATAAATTGACACATATTACATTTATCACATGTGGGATCACATTACAATGTAATTTCACTTACTCAAGCATATATATTTATCACACATGAGTCACATTACGATATAAATTCACTTACACAAATCATATACATTTATAACAACGAGAGTCACACCATCATGTAAGCCCACTTACAACATATATATTTATCACACATGAGTCACATTACGATATAAATTCACTTACATAAAGCATATACATTTATAATAACGGGAGTCACACCATCATGTAAGCCCACTTACCTGAAGCGGAAGAATGAATTAAACAATTAATGACCTGAAATTTAAAAAAATATAATCACTAAATTGTTTTGAAATAAAACAATATAAACAGGCCGGTCCGAGTAAACTAAACCGGTTTGATTCATGATGAACCGATTCAGGACAGAGCAACTGGGTGCAAGACCCAGTTGTAGAATAGAAAGCACAAGAAAACAGGGGGGGAGAGAGAGAGAGAGAATGAGAAGAAGAGAGAAACAAATAGGGGAAGAAAAACAGTGAGGGAATCTGATAGGGGAAGAGAGAGAGGGATGTAGAGAGAAGCAGAGAGACAGAGATAAAGAGAGAAACAGAGGGTGAGAGAAAGGGAAACAGAGGGAGAGAGAAAAGACAGAGAAAGACGAGAAGAAGAAAGAAATTGGGAGAGAGAAACAGAAGGAGAAAAAGGGAAGGGGAAAGACCGAGAGAGAGCAGCTATTAAGAAAGCAAATTAGAGAAGAGATGGAAAATGAAATAGAGAGAGAAGAAACAGAGATGAAGATGAAAGAGAGAGAGACCGAAAGAACAGAGACAAAAACCTAGAGGGAGGGAGACGAAGCAAGGACGAGAGAGAGAGAGAGATTAAAGAAAGAAATCAAGAAAGAAAGAGAAGAAGATTACCCAAATTCAATTAGAGAGAGACCAACGAAGGAGAAGAATTGCTGGACTGTGGGTGGCTGCACGGGGTGAAAGGCTGCGAGGGGGAGGAGAGAGATGGGAGAGAAGAAGTAATTTTAGAATATATATAATATTAAGTTAAAGGTTAGTTTAGGGTGTATGTGCATATAGTGCGGGTGGGTTACAATTGAGGGGTGAGATTGCCTAATCAAGGATAAAATAGGGTTAGGGTGTATGGATATGTACGGTGCGAATGAGCTAAAGTTTTATAATATAAAATAAAACTCTTTTAAAATTAAAAATTTTAATTTTAAACTAAACCATATATAATTAAAATTATTTTACCAAAATTACAAATAGTCACTTTTTAAAATCAAAATTTAAATTCACTTTATCTTTTAAATCAATTTTACCAAAATCTCCATTTACGAAGGGTCGGGATATTACAACAACTCTATGCTGCCTATAACTACCTAAAATGTGATTGGAGAGATCTCCTCGATCAAAAGAGGCAGATTGATGTTGTCAACGCCCCCGCTCCCGTAGCAGAGGTCGTTGCTCCTTCTTCTGCATTGTAGCATCGTGGTGTCGAGTTCTTCTAGGTCTGAGCGGGAGGAAGAGGAAGAACACGAAGAAGAAAAAGAACGAGAAGCAGAGCAGAAAGAATCCAAAAATCAAGACGTATTATTTCGCTTTGCTCGCGAGTTGTTGGAGATGTCGAAGCACCTCCAGAGCAACTTATGGGGGACTATCAGCAGGGAGAGGATCATCCGCCCGAGGATAGAGGATGTTAACACCTCTAGTAGCGTCCCTGATGACGCTGCGATGTCAATTCTCACTCTCGTTCATACTGTTGTTCCTCCCTCTACTTCATCTTATCCTCCTTCCCCCGCAACCGATGACACTTCAACGCGGGAAGAGGTCTCTACCCCTCCTCCCCCGTCTTCTCAGGGGCCACCTCTTTCATCTGCTGGTTCTCAAGGGATTCCCGAGGAGACTGACGTTTGGAGATGGTGGCACTATATGGAGGCTTCACCCATTCCCGCTTCCGTGATCTTCTTGAAGGATCTTCATTCTTCGTATCCAGTCGCTGAGGGGATTAGGTCTACCGTTGACACAAATGCCCTCCACCAGATGTTTGTTACCAACAAGATCATCAGTCTGATGCAGGTAACTTTTTACTTTCGTTGATTTCATCTTTTGCTCTTTCCTTTATACTTTTCCATTTATTAACACTTTGGGGTTTTTTCACAGGCTGTGACTTATCACCACATGCTCTAGGAGTACATCCACTTCATTGAGCTCGAGATGGCATGATTCATGATGAAAATGCACGAGATCAACAAGTCTTACATCATCATCCTTGCCGAGCGGGATCATATAGGGAAGGTGGAGGTCGAGCTCCGAGGGGTCGTTGCCCGTCTCACTGAAGACTTGGAAGCTACTGCGATTGAGCGGGCGAGTTTGGAGGAGTCTCTGCGGGAGTTAGAGAAGACTGCCAAGATCAGCAAGGAGAACCTGTCATTGTCGAAGGGAAGCTGACCGAGGCAAAAGAGAACTTGTTGTTTGCATTGACTGCTTTGGCCAAGGCTGGTGAGCGAGAAACCAAACTTGAGGCTGAGTACCAGGCCATTGTTTATCAGGCTGAGGGTATGGCCTATAGTGCGGGTTACCGTGATACCAAATCCGGCAAGGCTCCCCCGCATGGCTCTTGTTGACCTTCCCGATGACCCTGCCAGACTTGATTAAGCCATTCCTTTCCCCTATTCTAACCCTCGTGCAGAGGCCACTCCTGAAGAGGAATCCTAGTTTAACTTCATTGCAATTTACTTTTCCATGTACCCCTCCTTTTTTTGTATATTTCTGAAGTTTAATGAGAAGATCTTTCATGTTTCATCATTTCCTCTACCAGCTTTCTTTTTTCAGTACTTCAAAGGATCTTCTGGTTATGCTTTCTTTTGTCCTTTTCTCAGAAAAATATTCTGGCAAGTGGTTCCTTTTTCCAAATACTTAGTAGAAATTTTCTTATTTCTATAGTTGCCTAATTTACGCGTACTCTTTAGTTTATGGATTTGAAGAGTAGAGTTTGCTTTGGTTGATTCATAACGCAATAAATCAGGCTCGTTCCCGCTTGTTTCCACAGATTTTTATTTTGTCGATCCGTTTGTTCAGTTTTTCGTCTGTCTCTTTTTTTAGCAGGACCAAGGGAATGCTCTTCCAAAGGACTTTATGCCATTATTTTTTTCTGAAAGTATGACTTATGAACTGCCCCTCCCAAGGAATTTATACCCATATTTTCTTCTGAGAGTACGACTTATGAACTACCCATCCCAAGGACTTTATGCCATTATTTCCTTTTGAGAGTGGGACTTATGAACTGCCCCTCCTAAAGACTTTATGCCATTATTTTCTTCTGAGAGTAGGACTACGAACTATCCCTCCCAATGACTTTATGCCCTTATTTCCATTGTATTATTTTAGCGTAAAGGAGAGAGTCAACACCGTGAATTTTTACGTGAAATACTCTTATGGGAAAAGTGTTTACTATAATGAATGTTACAATTTTTAAACAAAGTATTTCTTCAGGTGTGCCGCATTCCAAGGCTTTGGTAGATTCGTTCCTTATTCTGCTTTTAAACAGTAGTAGCCGTTTCTCCCTACTTGCTGATGATATATGGCCCTTCACATGTTGGCCCAAGCTGGAAGATCATTTTTAGAAACATGTCTCCTTTCTAGAGTTCCCATTTTTGTACCTTTTTCTAGAAGTAAGATTTCCTCTTTTGGTTGTAATGGGCCATCTGAATTAGGGTTGCTTCTCATCGTTCTTCCAACTCATCAAGGCTAATTCTGAGGAGTCCTTCATTTTATTGTTTACTCAGTTTAGATCCATAGTGAGGCTTCTGATTTCAACATGAATCACTACTTCCGCTCCATATGCTAGAGTGAATGTTGTTTCTCTAGGAGTTGTTATGTATGCCTATAGTACTACTGGTAATTCTTCCACCCACTTTCCATTGGCTGACTCTTGTCATTTTTTAAATTGTCAAGTATAATTCCATTTGACCTCTCAGCTTGTCGGTTTCCATATGGATAGTAGGGTGTGGAGAATTGGTTGATGATTTTCAAGTCTTCACAAAAGGTTTTCACCATGTTCCCAGTGAACTGGAGGCCGTTGTCAGATATGAGGACCCGGGAAATTCCGTATCGGTATACTATGTTCTCCACATAAACCTTTTCACCTCCTATTCACGAATTCTGGCGAAAGCTTTAGCCTCAATAGTAATATGTTATGCTCAATAAGAAGCATTTCTGAGTGGGTGTCGTAGGGAGTGGTCCAACAATGTTTAGGGCCCACTGCATGAACGACCAAGGGCTTGTTACGATTTTGAGCTCTCTGAGGGCCATCTGGACCACAGATGCAAAGCACTGACATTTATCACATTTCTTAGCATACTGCTTAGCGTCTTTGTGCAGCTTTGGCTAGTAGTACCATTCGTTTATCACTTTGTGCGCTAAAGATCTGCCCCCAATGTGATTTCCACATACCCCTTCATGAATTTCAGCTAACACATATTAGGCTTCCTTCTCCCGCAGACACTTCAGGAACGGACCTGTAAAAGATTTCTTATACAATAGTTCATTTATCAATGTATACTTGGTGCTCTGCTGCTGAACCTTCCTAGCGAGGAGCTTATTTCTGGAAGTATTCCTTCATTTAGATAACAGATTATGTTGTCCTGCCAACTGGTTTCTCCTTCTCCTTCGATATTAGTTACACCGTTCCATGGGAAGGAGGTACTTGGTCTCTCCAGAAATTCCACGGGAACGTTCATCTTGTATGAAAATTGCAATGATGATCCTAAGTTTGGCAGCACGTCAATGTGCCTGTTCTCAGTTCTTGAGATCTGTTGGATATGGTAGCCTTTCAACATGCTTAGGAGGTCATTTGCCTATTATAGGTAGATTATCATCATTTCATCTTTCACTATGTATTCCCTTGTGACCTGTTTCAAGATTAGCCTAAAATCATAAAATATCTCTACCTCTGTTACCTCATATTCCCGTAGCACAGTCATGCCCGTTATTAACGTTTCATACTCCACTTCTTTGTTTGACGCGTTGAATTCGAATGAGGTGGAATGTTCCAATGTTTCCCCAAATGGGGTCTGTATCACCACCCCTACTCCCGCTCCTTTGTTATTTGAAGCACCATCAACGTATAATTTTCAAGGCTCATTCTCAATTTCATCGTGGGGTCCCTTTTCGACTTCTCCTTCAATGAACTTCATAAAAAAGTCTGTTAGTGTCTACCATTTGATTAAGGTTCTGGGCTCGTAATGAATGTCATACTAGCTTAGCCCAATAAACAACTTCGCCATTCTCCCGCTTACCTCTGAAGAGTGCAAAGACTCTTGATAGGTGAATCCATCAACACTCTGATGCTATGTGCCTGAAAATACAGTCTTAGTTTTTGTGCAGCGGTTGCAATGGCTAGCATTAACTTCTTCATCTACTTATACCCCTCGGCCGCTACAAGGCTTTTACTGATGAAGTACATGGGCTTCTATTTTCTTTCCTCCTCCCTGATGAGTACGGCACTGTCGACGACCACCAAAATGATGAAATACAGCAAGAGCTGTTCACCTGGTACTGGTTTAAAGAGTAAAGGTGGGGTTGTCAGGTATTCCTTAATCATGCCGATAGTTTCTTCACATTCCTCGTTCCAACAATCTTAGAATTTGTTCTCAACTTTTTGAAAATAGTCTGTATTTGTCCGTAGAGCTCGAGATGAACATGTTCAGGGCGGCCAAGCTTCCCGTTAACCCCTAAATTTCTTTTTGGTTTCGCGGGGATTTCATCTCCATAATTGCCTTTACTTGGACCGAGTTTACTTTGATTCCCCGCTGCGTGACCAGGTGCCCGAGGATTTTTCTCGCAGCTACCCTGAACATACACTGTTCTGGATTGTGCTTCATGGAGTTCTCTCTTAGAACTGTAAAGGCTTCTTCGAGATCTCGAATATGGTCCCCCCATTTTTGAATTTTCATCAGCATGTCGTCTACATAAACTTCAATGCTTTTCCCGATCTGTTCATGGAAGACTTTGTTCACTAGTCTTTGATAGGTAGCACCTATGTTTTTCAGTCCAAACAGTATAACTTTATGATAGTGGGTACCATATTCAGTAATAAATGATGTTTTTCCTGATCAGGTTGGAACATTTTCACATGATTGTATTCGAAGTAAGCGTCCATGAAGCTGAGTAACTCGTGTCTTGAAGTGGCATCAACCATCTTATCTATCATTGACAACAGGTATTCATCTTTGGGGCATACTTTATTCAAATCGGTGAAGTCCACACATATTCTCCATTTTTCACTTTTTTTGTACCATTACTATGTTGGCTAACCATTCTGAGTAATCCACTTCTCGAATGAAACCGACTGTCAAGAGCTTTTTGACTTCTTCCGTGATTGCTTTATTTCATTTCGGGTCAAAACTTATATTCCTCTGCTTTACTGGCTTCGTAGCGGAATTTGTATTCAACTTATGACATATGATTTCTTCGGGGATGTCTGACATCTCCTGTGCAATAGTTGTGAACACATCTTTGTTTTCCCTTAAGAATTTTACTAACTTTTCTATTTCACTCTTCTTGAGACGGGCACAAACATTTGTCATCTTTTGGTTCCTTCCTCCAAGCATACAAGCTATGTTTCTTACTCGCCTCGAACCTCAGGTCGTCTTCCCTGTCTTTATATGATTGCTAGAAATCTGTCGGCTGCTTGCCTTCTGCCTTTTCCATTGCCCTCTTCTTAATGGATTCCATAGTAGTCACGAAGTAGATGCGGGTAGCAGCTTAATCTCTACTTATCGTTTTAACCCTCTCTGGTGTCGGGTATTTTAGTACTTGGTAGAAAGTTGAAGGGATGGCTTTCATTTTATGGAGCCAGGTTCTTCCCAAGATAGCATTGTACGAGGATGACGTGCTTAGTATCATGAACTCAGTCGTATATTTAAAGGGGTTTGCATTCACTGGGAAGACAAGGATTCCCTCTGAATAACTGATGGTACCATTAAAGCCTATCAATGGTTGTGAAGTTCCTTGAAACTCATGTTCTCCCATTGACATTTTTTTCAAGGTTGCTCGGTATAAAATATTTACTTCACTCTCGTCGTCCACCAAGACTCTCCTTAGCAAGCAATTGTTGACTTGTATCAAAATGACGAGAGCATCATTGTGATGCATGTCATGCTTCAAGTCCAAATCGTCGAATACCAGCGGTAGATTCCCGCTGACACTTAAGGGTTCTTCTAAGTGCTTTTCCAACATTGGATTTTTACAATAGACCTTTCTTTCCTTTCTCGTTGTCTCTTTTTGTTTTATGCAATACTCGTGTCAACGATGCGCAGGGGTTGTTTCCCATTGTCTCTCTTATCCCCCTGTGATTTTCCTTTTCTATTTCCCGTTTCTATTCTCCTTCTTTTTTCACAAAATGACGGACGTACCCATCCTTAATCAACTGTTCAATGTAGTCCTTAAGCTAGAAACAATCCCTCGTGTAATGTCCACTACTCCTGTGAAAGGAGTAGTAATTGTCTTTATCCTTGTAGCTTGGTTCTTTTGTAAGCGGGGTCGGTCTCTGAGCCAAGGCTTGTCCTTGATCATATCCAGGATCGGGTTCATTAGTATGGTCAGCGATTTGTAGACCTTATCTCTCGGATGTACCATGTCTGAGTCCCGCCTCCAATATCCCATTTTCTTTTGCTTGCCGCTCCCCCCATTTTCTCTTTCAATTCTGTCAGACTTTTTCTTTTCAGATTTCAAACTTCTTTCTCAATTTCTTGACTCCTCAGTCTTCCGTTTGACGGCCTTCGGTAGGCTTCTTTTCTCTTCCTCCAGAGTAATGTAGGCTTGTGCCCGCTAAAAGGTTTCTGTACCGACAATGGCTTCATTTTAGATAGATCTTCGAACAAGGGTGAGTTCGTGTCTAATCCCCGTATGAAGGCCAGTCTGGCAACTCGATCATCGTCACTCTTGACTTTTTCCATTTCATCCTTAAATCTATGGGTGTATTCTCGTAGAGACTCTAATTTATTGACCAAAATTGTTAAGAGATACTTTATGTCCTTCATGATTGCTCGATATGTAGAGTACTGTTCTAGGATAACATAATACATAATAGCATAATTAATTATCGAATGCATTGGAAGGGAATGATATCATTTTAGAGTTGTCTCGTCCAAGAGCCATTACTTGTCTAAATTGTTGGAGGTGGTCTGCGGGGTCTGTTTTTCCTTCGTAACATTTAAATTTGGAGGCCACAAACTTTCTAGGTACGGGTGCCATCAGGATATCATGGATTAACGGGGTACGAGTGAGGGATTCGAGTTTGGTCCTTCCTGTACTTCCCAAGTTTCTCATTTCAATCATTTTAAGGTCCAATAATTCCTCCACCGCCTCTTTTATTATGACCCGGGACTTGCGAGCTTCTCCTATAGCCTCATTCATGTGGTTTTAAGATTGGACTTCTACCTCATCCCCTTGTACGTTCCTACTGTCCTCATGGTTTTCATGTCTTACATCTTGCCTGTTTCCCCTCCCCCTGATTGGATTTCTCGTTCCTTTTTTTCATCATTTGACTGACTTCAGCACATGTCCTTACCAACTCTTGTTGTAGCATGTTAATCCGATCCTGCACAGTCTGTCATGCGTTGTACAGTGCCTCCGTGTTTCTTCTTTCCATTTCATGCATTCCGTTTAGGATTGTCTATAGTATTTTTATCGGTGGAGTTGGTTGATCTACATGATTATCTCCGTTTCTGATCTCGTTGTCTTCATTTAGAGTTGCGTCTGATTTGATTCTAGGCATGTTTAGTATTTTCGGGGTGAGTTTCTCGAGTTTTTCTTTCGTCTCTCAATGAAATCTCTAAATGTAAAGGATTTTTTCCTTCACACCAATTAAATCTTGTTACTAATCAGTGAGAGATGATCAAGAGATTAGAGAGTGAGAGAGAGAGAGATAAAGAGAGAGAGAGAATCATTAAAGCACTGAGTAATATTTTGAATTGTGTATATGATATCCCTTTCCTTCGTTTCTTATCCAAGCCTTTACAGGCTACAGGTGTAAATAGAATAACAATATGTCAATAAAATAGTAAAAGGAGGGGAATGGTCATCCTCTCCCTTATGGTAGGGGAATGACCCCCCCTTTTCTCCTATATTTTTTGAGGATTTATTACACCCGTACTTGTTGGATCTTTTGTCAAATGTGAGACCCTTCACTCCATCCATTCCTCTCAATTGTCTCATCTCTTAGTCTTTTAGTCACCAAATCAGTTGCAATCGCGTGGTCTTCTCTCGTGACTCAGATCTCCTCATTCTCATTCTTGCACGGGGATCTCCTCACTGTCTCTCGGTTGACCCTTTTCGACCACATAGCATGGTGCAGGTTTTATGCATGTTCACCATTACCGACACTTCTTAGTTTAGATTATCTGATATCTATATATGAAACTCATAGATAGTCTCTATTATTATCGTCCCCTTGACATGATTCCCATCTCCATGCACGGAGCTTTCTTGTTGATAATTGTTTAAGAGCTCAGTATTGGTATCTTTGTGCAAGTTGGATCGATGACCGGCACTAACTTGGTAAGGATGTGGTCAACTGATGATGTTATCCCTTTTGGGTGATGAATATTTTTTTAATAAAATTATCAGTACGTTGAGAGTTGATATCAAAATTTAGTTGTATAAAAAACAATTATGTTCCGATGTGACAGGATTTGTAACTTAGTTGAAGATCAACTTCTATGATAGCTTAAAATTTTCAAGTCCCAAACTATAAAATGGGACAGTTTTGAAATTTTAGAAATTAAATTTATTTGAAGCACAATCGGTGGAGGGATAAATATAAAGTCTATATTATTAAAATAGAAAATACTTAGGTTTCATTCATTTTCAATGACCCATGATGGAAAGAAAATTCTTGTATTATTAATTTCATCAAGAAAACTAAACAAGTTTTACTGTTATTGTTACTAAGTTCATGAAAAAAGCATAATGTTTTTTCTTAACTAATTAGTTGTGGGAAAGTTATTTCAACCCGGACTATATATCTTAAATTATTATCCATCTCATGCTCATATTTTTGGGTTACGAATGACAACGTAATATAATATGCCATTATCTAACACTATACTTTGGCTTACAATTGGATAAATATTCTAATCTTAAAATGAGAGTTTTAATTTGGCTCCCGATCAAGTTTTCAAATTAGATTATCTGCTATAACATAATATCAAAATTTAAAGTTTTGAGTATCATCCAAATCATTTAAACGATTCAAGTGACTAATTGATATGAAAAACATAAACTATATGTTCAGCATTTAGAAACTAAGTAGGAAAGAAAAAGAAAAAAACAGACTAAAAAAAAGAGAACAAATCAAAAAATTATGGAAAGTCTAATTTAATTGATTTATTTATTTTTTGTCAGAGGGCCTATTTTGATTTTTTTTCTTTGGAAGGGCCTATTTTCATTAAGAAGGAGAGAAAATTAGATAATTAAACTAGTTTAAGTTATTGTTTAGTATTATGTCACTTAATTTTTATTTCACACATATGACCGGTTATTAGAGAGATATTATAATTAGTTAGGATTCTATGTGATAATTTACTTATTTGCCATTAGTATAACTTAATATATTTTCTAGGCTTTATTGTATTTTTCTATTTATTTGCAGTTATTACACAGCAGCATCCCTTCCCGCAGGTGTTTTCTACGACTTCTATTGATGTAGTTTTAGAACTTCGTTGATTTGAGTTTTCACCTTCATCTTTTTTATCTAAAAATTCTGAAACTACAATAGAAGGTTTTATTTGGACTAAGTTTGGTTATATTCTCGACAAATTCAAACAATTTATTCGAATGTGATTTTGATTTTTTTGGGTGAACTTTGTGAATTTATCTTCATCCTCTGTAGAAGTTTATACAAAATTAATCAATAATTGAAATCAAGTATATTAATCTTCCTTCTTTTATGTAAAAATTAGCTTCCTCCCTCTATTTTTGGTTTTCGAGCGAGAGGGATGAAGAAGAAGGAGGGCTCGGGCTTGAGTGTGGCAAAGGGTATGCTACCGGATGGTATATAAAAATATATTACATATATACTATGATATACTGATAGTATATAAAAATATAATAAGATATATTACAATATACTAATGATATATACTATGATATACTGATAGCATATTAAAATATACTACAACAAATATGCAACAAAATTTTGTATATATACTACAAAATTGTAGACCAAAAACTTCATAACACAGTATGTAAATATATACTATAACGTATATGTCTATATATTATATAACAAAAGATATACAGTATTGTATAACATTAGTGAAATATGATTTGTCATCCTAGATACTTGATTCAGGAGTCACTAACAATATATGTTATTCTTTGTAAATATTTGATTCGTCAAGGGAGTTGGCTGATGGCGAGATCATTTTGAGAGTTAGCAGTGGTATGCTCGTGTAAGCTAAAGCATTAGAGACAATCTGTTTACATTTTGGATATAATTATTTAGTTTTGAACTATGTTTATTATATTCTTGGCTTTTCAAGAAATTTGATTTCTCTTTCAGTTTTGCAAGAACAGTGATTTGAAGTTTCTTTCATTAATAAAGAGTTTATTATTTCTAAGAATGGATTCGATATTTGTCATACTATAGTTATAAACGGACTGTATATTCTTAAACGACTGAACTTGCGTTAAATAATTCTAAATTATATAAAGTAGCAAAACCTAAAAGTAATAAACGACAAAGAGTTTCTCATGATGATGATGACACATATCTTTGACATCTTAGGTTGGGACATATTAAACTGGATAAGTTAAACAGGTCAACAAAGCATGGTGCTCTGAGGGAACTAAAAGTTGAAACTCTTCCTATTTGTAAATCTTGTCTAGAGGGTAAAATGACTAAGAGGCATTTTTTTTGGAAAACACCAAAGAGCCAAGAAACCACTCGAGCTAGTGCCTAGTGATATTTGTGGACCGATCAATGTACAAACTAGAGGTGGGTATGAGTATTTTGTCACTTTTATTGACGATTACTCATGATATAGTTATACTTACTTAATGCAAAGAAAGTCTGAAACTTTTGAAAAGTTTAAATACTTCAAAGTTGAAGCTAAAAATCAATTATGTAAATCATTGAAAACCCTTCAATCAGATCAAGGTGGTGAATACTTAGATTTAGAATTCAAGGATTACTTGTTGGAGTATGGAATCGTATCCCAACTCATAGCACCTGGAACACCATAGAAAAATGGTGTTTCATAAAGAAGAAATCGAATCTTATTAGATATGGTTTGGTCGATGTTAAACTACACATCACTACCACCTACATTTTGGGGATATGCATTACACACGGTTACATACATTTTGAATGTAGTTCCTTCTAAGTCTGTAAGCAAGACACTTTTAGAGTTATGGAATGGCTCCAAACCCAGTTTGCGTCATTTCCGTATATGGGGGTGATCAACTCATGTTCTTAGATCCAAGACTGAAAAGTTAGACTCAAGGTTTGAAGTATGCATATTCATTGGCTATGCTCTAGAGACTAGAGGTGGGTACTTTTACAATAAAAAAGTGTTTGTATCGACAAATGCCACCTTCCTTGAACGCGACTATATGAAAAACTACAAACCTCGGAGTAAAGTAGTTCTCGAGGAATTAGCGACTGATCAAATCAGACCACCTTCCATTTCTACTGATAAATGACAAACCAGAGAAACCACAGATCTTGCAAAGGAAACCCCGGTGCAACATCGTAGTGGGAGGGATGTGAGACAACCAGTTCACTACGAACTGGAGGCACATGTCCTAGTGTTAGACACTGATAAGGACGATCCATTATCTTATAAAGAAGCAATGGATGATCTTGAAAATGAGAAATGGCAAGATGCCATGAACCAGGAAATGAAATCTATATATTTCAATTTTGTCTAGGAACTTGTAGATGCACCAGAAGATGTCAGGACCATTGGATGTAAATGAATTTTCAAGAAGAAAAGAGGTGCAGATTGGAAAGTAGAGACTTTCAAGGCACAGTTAGTGGCTAATGGCTATACACAAAGGGGGGGAGTCGATTATGAATAAACATTCTCCCCTATTGTCATGCTAAAATCTATCCGTGTCCTTTTGTCCATTGCCGCAGTTTTGACAATGAGATATTTCAAATGGACATCAAGACAGCTTTTTTGAATGGCTCTCTTGAAGAAAGCATATATATGATGTAACCAGAAGGGTTCACTAAAAAGGGGCAAGATCAGAAATTATGCAAGTTACTTAGATCAATTTATGGATTAAAAAAAATCTAGATCTTAGAATCTTACTTTTGATGAGATTATAGATTCTTATAGTTTCGAGAAAAATGTTGATGAAGCCTTTGTTTATAAATACATCAAAGACAAGATAGTAGAAATTTTGTCAAAGGTAAAGAAGTGGTCAGTTGAGAAATTTTAAATGAAAGATTTAGGATAAGCGAGTTATCTTCTGGGCATCCAAATCCTAAGGAATAGAAAGAAAAACCTCTTGGCACTTTCTCAGACATTTTATATTGATAAGGTGTTGGAGAGATTCTTTGAAGAATTTCAAGAAAGGCCAACTACCGACCAGACATGGAATTATTCTCTCCAAGGAATAATGTCTTAAGATACCTCAGAAGGTAAGAGGGTATAAGAAAGGTTCATCATGCTTCAGTTGTTGGTAGTCTCATGTATGCCATGTTGTATACAAGACCAGAAATTTATTGTGCAGTGGGAATTGTCACCTGTTATCAATCGAATTCAGGTTTGGAACACTGGATTGCAGTAAAGCACATTCTCAAGTATCTTCAGACAACAAGAAGTTATATGCTTGTTTATTCATATGAAGATCTGAACCCCACTGGATATACTGATTCTGATTTTCAATCAGACAGAGATAATCAAAAGTCGACGTTTGGATCAGTATTCACCCTATGTGGATAAGTTGTAGTCTAGAGAAGTATTAAATAATACAGCATTGCAGATTCCACTATGGAAGTTGAATGCATAGTGGCTTGTGGACCTGCAAAAGAAGCGGTATGACTCAGAAAGTTCTATACTAATCTGAAAGTAGTTACAGATATGGATAAGCCACTAATCATGTATTGTGACAACAATGGGGCAGTAGCTAATTTTAAGGAACCGAGGAGTCACAAAAGGAGCAAGCATATAGAGATGAAATATCATCATGTAAGAGAGATCATGCATCGAGCAGATGTGACTGTTATGAAGATAGCATGGGAACAAAACCTAGCTGATCATTTTACAAAGATACTACCTGCGAAGTCATTTGAAGGACATGTGAGTAATATGGGATTGAGAGAAATGTCACATTTGCTTTAGGCCAAGTGAGAGATTGTTGGGGGTTATGCCCTCAAAGCATGTGTATTGACATTTTGATATGAAATTTAATGAGGATTACATTTTCTTATAATTGTTCTTTTAAATTATTGTTGAATAATTTATATAAATATCTGAAAATTTCATATTCATTGATGAGACTATGATCTTGTATTAGTACGAGATGATTAAGATCATAGATAATGAATAAAATCGTCAGCAGCATATTAAGTATGAAATCTTTAATGAATGGTTACTAGTACGGTTTACTAAACATTATAAATGTGTGTGATCTAGATACGAATCATTGATGTATATAGATATCTTAGTGAAGATACTTTATATAATGAGATTATATATGACGGGGCCGATGTGAATTAATATATTTATCAATGTGTCGTTTATCATGAAAATTTAATACACATTATTTGATGATCATATGTAAATAAGTCTTAATCCTGAGTAGTCATAAACTCCTATGCACGTATATTGGATCTTATAATTCACTCGTTAAA
The DNA here is from genome assembly GCA_003255025.1 of Datisca glomerata. Taxonomy (NCBI): domain Eukaryota; kingdom Viridiplantae; phylum Streptophyta; class Magnoliopsida; order Cucurbitales; family Datiscaceae; genus Datisca; species Datisca glomerata. The sequence continues at coordinate 1,996,377 of QANY01012298.1, forward strand.
GCATGTTTGTAAAACAAGTTAGTGACTTTTGTTTTAGAGATTCAATGATGTGGATGGTTGGGAACATGATCTTACAATATTGAAAATCCAAGCTTTCTTAACGGATCGTATATTGATTGTTTTAATTGTTAATTTTGGAATTAAATGATTATTGAACTCAAATTTATAATAAGATTATAAACTAGTCATTCACTAGTGGATTAATGGTACTTAATGATCGAGAGGTATTTAAAGGAGTAACACGGTAATTTTGACCAGCTTTAATTTATGAACCAATAATTGGACTACAGAAATATATAAAATGATTGTATAAATGGACTACATGAGAATACTATATAAACACATTCACTAAGAGTTCAATTTCATATTTATAGAGGAGTAATAATGAAATTAATAAATAAGATTATTTAATTAAAGAGTTTAATTAATAATCTGATTTATTGGAGCTTAGGACTATAGGTTCATGATCTCCAAGTCACATCTATACTACGCAATCTAGAGTGTGAATATTTTAAGACGTGAGAAAATCACTAACTTGCAAAGGAATTTTTATTGAGGAATAAGTACATAATTATCTTATAATCATGTGTAATTAATTAATTAAAAATTAAATAATTGAATTATTTATATATATAAATATTATTTTTGGAAATTATATATAAATAATTATCGATTTTTTATTTAATTATCGATAAGTGAGACAAAATATCTAATTTATGAAATTAGATAATTAAATTATTATTAAATAATAATTTGAATCAACTAAATATGTTATTTGTGAAATAACAGATAATTTAGTTGATAAGGATAATCATACATGTTAATTTTGAATTAAATGATATCTAGATATTTATTTGATAAAAATATTTATTTAATTTACAGTAATTACCATTTGTCGATCAATGATTGAGAATCATAGATCACCATGGACTACTGCAGTGCCATAAGCAGTAGGCGTGTGACAGTGCAGTGTTGTACGGCACTGCAATTGTGCACCATTATATAGTGTGTCCCACTGTATTGGGCAATTTGAAATTAAATATAAATTTTTAATTATCCCTAAACATCTAATACGTCATTATCTAAAAAAGATACAAATATTATTCTAATGGCTTGAGTTGATGAATCAGTTCATCAGTTCATCAATTAAGAATTGAATTGAGAACACGGTTAGTGTCAGGGTATTTTTTCTCTGCGATTAAAAGTTAATTAAATCTCTAAAAGAATCACCATCGCGTGATTTTAGAGAATCGTCTCACTAAAAATTTTCTCAGTAAATCTCTAGATCTCATGTGTTGAGTACATCTAGAGACATAAAAGTGTTTTATAATATTCTATGTGCCCACACACGTCCTAATACGTTGACGATTAAGTTGGAAGATCTTGGTTTGGATCTCAGAGTCTACCGATCGTTGGAACAGTTTCCTAGGGCGGATGATCGATCGGTTTTACAAGGACATTTGATATAGACTAAAAGAGGTATATAATTTATAATCTTGTATGTTGTAGATTTAATGTATAAATATATAATGGATCCTGATTAAAAAGAGTTTTCAATAAAAGTTATTTATTTTTTTGGAAATCCTTGCATCGCTTCGTTTTCTTTTTATCGAAAAAGATTCGATTTTATTAGAAAAAATTAAATCTCCTCCACTACGCGTGTGCCGCATTTTTCAACACAGAGTTGATTCCCAACGGATATATTATGGATAGGTATCATGTTTGTTTTGAATTGGACCCCATGAAGCACGATGTGTGCAGAACAGGGGTCGTTGAGGAAGTTCACGAAAGAAGGGATCAGCGGAACACCATGGAAGCACCTCCATCTCCACAAAGATGGATATTCACTTACCCCTTGTGATCTGGAGGAGTGAACGGGAATAGACTCCCTTTCTCTGACTGCGGAGGAGGAGGAGGAGAAACTGAACGTTTCTGAGAACCATCTCCAGGAATTGCAGGAGCAGAAGGAATGACTGGATAAAAGTCTGCTAGGGAAGCGGGACTTTCAATAGAGGCGGGTGGAGGACTAGGAGCCACTCGAGAAGAACTCGGGGCTTCGTGCCTTGGGCGCACGTTCCTCTCCTCTTCGACTTCCCCAACAATAGTGTTATGCAAGCGCCTCGATATAACTATGCTCACAGTAAAATTCTGAAGAAGTCTCATTCTGCGTTGAAGAAGTCATTCCCGTTCTGCGTCTTTCCCTTCGGACTCAAAAGAAATAAAAGTATAGGAAACTGAAATTGCTAAAACGGATCAGAGTTGGGGATGGCAGTACCTCTCGGAAGCTCAGGAGAAGGCGACTGAGCGGAAGAAGACGCGACTTAAGCTGCGTCAGGGATGAAAGCTACGTTAATCTCCTATCACGGATCCAGAAGATCGTTCCAGTCCCGTCCTCAGATTTTGAAAGCGATGATTATCGTCTCTTAGGACTCCTTAGAAAGTTATGACTTGTTGTTATTCTTGTTATCTGCAAAAAAAGGGGGTCAAATTAGATGAAGGAAAAAGAAACAAAAGGAAAGCAAGGATAAAGAATCAAGAACGGGGAGCCGAAGTTCCTGCGACTTACTGGAAACTCCCAATTTCTTGGGGATTGTCCAGCGACCATCACCGTCTCATTTTTCTCCGATTTGAATGATGTCTTGTTCCCAGCCTTTATCCTCTTTTGGAATTCCGGTTATTATTTTCCTCTTTTCAGGACCGGGACGGGGCAAGGTAATAGGTTTTGTTTTGATACTTAATGATATAGCAAGCACGAAGCATGTCAACGCCAAATCTAAGCCATATCTTTTATTTAAGGTCTCGGAACCTAACAGAATCCTATAGGAGCTAGGAGTGAATTGAGACAGAGCCAGCCCAACAGTATAGAAAAACTCTTGCAAAAAAAGAGAAAAATGAAGCTTAAGTCCTAAAGCTATATACATCGGACTAAGGGTGATTTGGAATGAGGGTCTAACTCTAGGCCAGGATGACGACTCTCTCCTAAACCATAAATGACATCGGGAGGTAAGGCGTCTCTGTGGGAAGCAATGAAATGATCAAGCTCGGCTTGGAACCTAACTAAGGGAAAGGGAGGTTTGAACTTATTACTGCCTGCCATGCTTAAAGGACTTAATGGAAAGAACATGCAGAAATTTTTTACAGAGAAAAATAAGAAGAAGAACTGTCCTTAAATAGGCTGCATATTTGAAAGGGAAATGAAACACACCTTATAATATTTTAAAAATGGGAATTGGATAGGACATTTTGTAGGGAAATGTGACTGACAAGATAGAACTGTCACCTATACTGACAAATGACATAATGACACTACGCGAAATAGTTGAGAGCGGGAAGGTGAAAATACATGGAGAAATGATGAAGAGTCGTTTTACGGAAGGGACGCCAACGAGAACGGGAGATGAAGCGGCAACTTAGGTAAGGCACAAGTATCTTTTTACTTATTTATTTTTATCTTTTGTTATTTCCAATGTTTACAGGTTCCCAATAACGGCACTAAAAGTGGAAGAACTTAATCAAATCTCCCATCAAAGCAAGTGAAAATCGAGGTTCCTCATGATTACACATCAATAAATAAAAATTTATTGAGTGTAATGGGGGCAAATGAACAATAGTAAAACCGCCAGAGCCATGTGTATAAAAAAGAGCCAACCAGAGGAAGTCACGAAGGCCATCGACGTGGCAGAACAGGAAATGGTGAGTGGAAAGACAGAAGATTTAATCAAGGATCAGTCTAAAAGTTATAGTTCAATTCTCCAAATCAGGGGGAATATTTTGGTAATTTATTAATTATGCTTGTGAACCCCCCCCCCTAAATCTGATTGTAATATTTTAATTATGGTTAAATCTCCGTGGAATACAGTGAATATTCCATTCTCTAGAGAATATTTCCCATTTTAAGAAATGTAACAAGATCTCGGAACAATCTATAAATAAAGGCTAATTGTAAGTTCAATAGAGGCAATACTAATCACCTAAAAATAGTCTCTCTCTCTCTCTCTCTCTCTCTCTCTCTCTCTCTCTCTCCCTCCTTTGAGTGTGTGAGTGTGTGAGAAAAAAATCATTTACATCGAGGATTGCACGAATACAATGTTCTAAAGACAGTATTCACCCTCCACGCACCGATCTTAGACTGAGAACAACAACCCAATATCTCATCATCTCACAGAACTCATTGTATTTTATCTCTCTCAATTATGTATAGAGTAGGTGAAAGCAGTAGCAAAACGTTGGGATTTTTCTTTATGTAACACACTATATTTAAAACAGAACAGCTTGGAGACTAAGCTTGCATTGCGCCAAAACGTATAGTTAAGCTATTGCATGATTTTGGGCTAGTTGGAGGAAAGACGTGGAAGTAATCCATTTATCTTCTGCAGATGACAAAGCAACAGTTGGAGATAAACCCAACACTTGACCTCTATTTCCCACAATATGTTGGATTGCTTTTGGTATTAATCCCAAAGCAAGTGTGTAGGGTTTATAAACCCAACACTTGGCCTTTGAGTTCCAGATGTGGGACTCGATCACACACTTCCCGCATACCACACACTTTCATTTACTGTACAACATTTTTCTTTAACTTTTTCACCATCTTTTCCAACACTCGATTCTCTGAGGCCTGTTTTTTCGGGAAAAAAAAAACAAGTACTCATCAACTTCTCAACCATATAGTAACCTGATTTAACTGTATATAAGCCGGTGTTGGAGAAATGCCGCATAAGCTTGTCGGGTAATCCTCTCTTACTTAGGGACATGCTGATGATTAATTGTGCTTCAGCTGGATCAAAAAGTTGGTATATTTTATCAACATTCCACAATTTGGAATGGAACTCAATTAGATCTTGGACCAAATAGTGCTATCAGGTTGGGTTGGGATCAGAGTGGTTTAAATATGTAAGGTAGAGGAAGCTAAGGGTCATCCCAAATTTTCACTTGCGAACCATCACCAATATGCCAATGTAAACCTGCCTTGAGAAGTTTTCATCCTTCGAGAATACTTCTCCATCCCCATGATGGTCTATAACCAAGTTTGGCCTAAAGAAAAGGGAGTCGGGGAAAATATTTGGCCTGAAGGACGCGGTATTATAAGGAGGATGAATTGTTAACCAATTTTCAACTCTGTTTTGCTAGCATGGCAATATTGAAACTCGTTAAATCCTTGAACCCCAAACCACCACAATCTTTCCGTCGAGCCAAAGACTTCCAGCAATTCTAGTGAAATTTTTTGTTTGGAGTAGAGCCCCACCAAAAGTTGGCACAAATTTGACTGAGTTCATCATAGAGTTTGTATAGAAGGTTGAAACATTGAATGTAGTAATTGGAAAGGGCCATAACAATGGATTTGAGCAACACTTCGTTCCCTGCCTGCGAGAGAAACTGCTCGGACCAACCAGAAACCTGTTTTTGAAGGTTGAGTCTGAGAGCTTCAAAAATTGTTTGGTTAGACGCACCGAAATCAACCTATAATCCTAGATATTTCCCAAAACCAGAAGTTGATCTTATTTGAAGAATATTCGAGAGGGAGTGTTTAACCGAAGATGGGCAATTAGCACTAAAGAAAATAGAGCTTTTATCATAATTTATCTCTTGTCCTGATACTAGGCTATAAGTTTGAAGCAGACTTCGTAATCTTCAGACTTCCTCTCCACGTGCTTTACAAAAGAAAAAGGCATCATCTGCAAACATAATATGGGTTAATACTAGTCTAGATCGAGCAACTCGAACACCATGTAGGCTACCAGAATTTGAGGCTTGGGATAGAAGGGAAGAGAGTCCTTTTGCACAAATCAAGAAAAGATATGGAGACAAGGGGTCCCCCTGCCGCAATCCCCTTTCTGGTTTGAAAAAACCATGAGATTCTCCGTTCTAGGACACAGTAGTAGCACATTCCATGATTAAAGCACACCAATGTTCAGCAAATTCCAATTTAAGCAGCATGGTGTGAAGAAAAGACCACTCAATACGATCATATGCCTTTGACATGTCAAGTTTGATGGCTAGCTCAGCTTCTTTCTTGGAGTTTTTCTGTTTCATGCTATGTAGAAGCTCATGGACAATCAACATGTTATCAGTGATCTGTCTTCCCTGTATAAAAGCACTCTGGTATTCACTAATAATGTCAAGAATAATGTGTTTCATACGGTTGGTCATTACTTTTGAGATTATTTTGTATATCACGTTACAAAAGGTTAACCGTGCAATGTTGGTAGGATGTGGGACTTTTGGAATAAGCACAAGATTAGTATGATTGGATATTTAACTCGTTCAAAGTCTGAAAATGATACAACATATTAACTAGCATTGATGATGATAATAAATTGATAATAGAAACATCCCTACAAACATTAAATATCACATATTTTCAGCACCACCAATACGTGATTGGTGTAATGTTCAAAAGGGAAACGTTAATGAAAATATAAAACTAAAATGTCAAATGCAGAAACAACTATACTTTGATTGTTTTTCAATGCACACTTGAGTTGCTGGATTTTCATTATCAATTTAGTCTTTTCACTTTATAATAACTCAATCGGACCATCATTAAATTTCGATATATTTCTAGTTTATGGACTAAATTGGTAAAAGTATTTTTACAATAACTTTTACTGCGAAACAGACCAAATTAAATCAAGCATTATTTGTTTTTTTTTTCATTTTAGCCAAAAATAAACAAATAAATAATCCAACATTGAACCAAGTTGCATATACTTGAACATTTGCTTTTTGGTATTAAAATGTGCACTAATCTCAAAAGCTAAAGAGGGAGATAAAGGAAGGCTAAGTGGGTTTGAACTTTGAAACAAAGTAAATCCATATTTATACCCAAAAAAGTTAAAAGAAAAGAAAAGCTACAAAAAAGAGAAGTATGTATAAGGATAAAGTTAGACTTGAAACCACACTCACGCATTTTTATACTGAAAAGTGATTAAACAAGTGAGAAATATTTTTAACATCACAAGCTACTGAAAAAGAAAGAGTTTTCACATTTAGTAAAGCCGTTCTCTCCTATCATGTATCCATCTCCACCTGTAAAAATGAAAAATAACATTTAGACAGACTGACTGAGAAATCGAATTTAGATCATTTCATAATTTGTATAAGAAAAAAGAGTTTACCAATAGTAATCCCATCTGGGTCGGACTTTAGACATCCGGTTTTCGCCATACGGGTAATCCGTCTCAGCTCTTTTAGTGTTTTGGAAAGCACAGCAACCCACTGAGTAAATGCCAATGAGAAGAACAAGCATGACAATGTTAAGGACAGACAGCTTATGCCAATCCCTTCTAATATCTTCAAGAACTCCTGCTTTGCATGAATCACACTCATAACACAGCAAATTTGGAGCATTATTCCATCTGTAGCAATCTGGGTCTTGAGCTACCGTTGTCTCTATGTTGTAATTGCATGATGTTGGTGGCTTACAACATCCAGACTGTGCCCAAAAAATTTTATGTTCATTAGTATTAACTAGAAATTATAATGACCAATTCATTTAAATTCACTTTTTGTCCAAATTAATTAGATTGTACAAGTGTTATCTAGCTAGTAAGATGATAACAAAAAGTTTGAAAATTTGTATCTGGGATATTAATAATTTTGGGGATATTAATAAATTTGTATCTGTTCTAATTCCTACATAAACACTTAAACTATATATATAATTTTCTCAAAACAGCAAAAGCAATATAATTTTAAAAAATCAAAGAAAAACAAAAACATAAGAATAAAAAGAATCACCTGAATTGGAGTCATATCTCTTTCAAGATAATCAAGGGGGGTCCAAGAAGAAAGCTTAGAACAAGTCTTAGAACCCAAAATACAACTTTTAATAGTAACCCAATACTTCAAATCTTGAACTCTAGTTCTCAACCATGGAGAATAGTCCTGAAGATGATATTCTTTGTAAACTCTTCCCCCACCAACAGCAACACCACCACCTTGGCTTGTGATGACAAATCCAAAAATAGTGAAACCCATAAGAGTAGCAATTAAGAATAACATGACCACTAAGTAAAGCCAAAGTGCCCATGCTACATTGAAACAAGCACCAATGAAGCCAGCAAGTGATATTATTAGGACAACAAATCCAATGACTAAAAGTGGTGTTTGTAGGAAGTTTTCACAAGTTGTGCTGCTTCTTGCCATCCATAAGCCTCCTCCTATTATGGGTATTGATGCTATCAGTGTTAAGAGGTTTAAGAAGCCTATAACTGTGTTGCTGAACCTGTACATCTCTCTCTCTCTCTCTGTTTTATTCAGCTTACTTACCGTTCAACTGGGTTTGTTCAATAATTCAAAATTTGTATGCCCTTTTGGGTTTTTGGTTTAACTCTTTGTTTTCTTTTTATAGGGTCGTATATATGTGACTTTATCTGATGGATGTGAAATATGAGTCATATTATATGACTAAACTATGCTTCTTAGGCATTAAGAAACTCTTTTTGAGCCAAAATAAAGAAAAAAGTTACATTTTTTATTCTTTCATATCAAATGTAAAGATGAAATAATATATATTTGTTGCTGTGATGGAAGTAGATGTTACCTTGATTCTTATTTGGTCTCATGATTACTCAAGAGTTTAAATATTAATCATATTTTAAAGTTAATTTGTCGCACAATAATTGAGTTAATATTTAGAAGTATTATCGTTTAAAACATGAAAAAACTTAAACCATGACAAGAAACTCCTTAATCTTGTCTAGGATAGATTTACTCCAGTTCCAATTAACAAGTTGTTAAGGACTAAACGCTTGAATCATTCACCGACAATAGCAATACAACAAAAAACACAACAAATAACACACAGATTTATAGTGCTTAGTCCTCAATGTAAGTAATGCGTCCACTTTAACCCTTGCAGGTTTTTAATGAGATCAAGAAGAAGAAATTATAAGATAATCTATCTCAAGTCTTACTCTATATGTTTTTACAAACAAATTTGTTGCATGATATCTTTTTACAGTAAGAATATTAGAGTAGCCTAAAAAGATATAAAATACCTGAAATATCCCCAGAGTACTTAACGCATGCATAGACAATGGTTTGTCCAAAGAACAAACTGGGCATTCGGGTAGTTTTAACGGTCTAAGGAGAATTTCTAGTACTGGTAGAATAATAAAAGTATTATGTTTGGTGTTATTGAAGAAACTCTTTTTGAGCAAAGAACAAACAAACTATGCTTCTTAGGCATTAAGAAATTCTTTTTGAGCCAAAGGAAAGAAAAATGTTACATTTTTTGTTCTTTCATATCAAATTTAAAGATAAAATAATATTTGTTTATTGATGTTATTGGAGTAGGCGTTACATTCATTCTTATTTTATTTTCTGATTTACTCGTGAGTCTAAATTATTGTTAAATATTACCGTTCATTTTAAAGTGAGTGTGTCGCGCAATAATTAAATAATAACAACGTTATCCTTCATGAGAAACTTAGACCATGACAAGAAACCCCAAATAAAGGGATTAATCTTGTCGAGGATAGATTTTTTTTAGTTGTCAAATAATTAGTAGTTGTCTTAATCATTTACTACAATATTATATATAATGGTTAACTCTCAATGTGTGAGTTACATCCACTTTAGTTCTTACAGTTTTTATTGAGATGAAGATCAAGAATAAAATTATAAGATGATGTATCGCAAGTCTCACTCTCTATGTACTCCGACATAAATAAAGTCGATGTCTAATATCCTTTTATAGTGAGGATATTAAGGTAACTAAATAAGATACAAAATACTTGAAACATCCCCTGAATACTTAACACATGTGTAAACATTATTATACAGGACAACTAAATATAAGAAAGAGTACTGATAATTTTCTGGTTTTATTGAGAAACAGAATCAGAACAAGATAATTAGGTTATATATATTTAATGGAATAGAATATTTGGATGCCATGCCTTACATGCTTATCTTCTCACACCCATTGTTTGATACATCTGATTCTCTTTAGGGCTCTACCTAGCCTCCAAAGTGTCGTAGTGGGAAAATTTTCCACAAAGTTTTCGATCTTATTTGTCAATGATGGAATATAATAGGCAAGTTGTTAGTCATGCCAATATTCTTTTCTTATTCTCTTCTTGGAAAAAGATAATTTTTTCACACTTAGATAAAAAATAAAAACTTTAAATCCAATTATCAATAATATGAAAAGATGAAAATGCTTATCCATAACATATTTCTACAAAGAAGGATAAATTACATTTTGTATCTACTTTAGTTTTAATTGTAAGTATAAATTAAATTTATGCTCTTTAAGTTTTAATTTTACGATTTAATCCTTAAACTTATAAATATAAATATAACACATTTCATCAAGATGAGTCGATGGTTACCGTATTCACGTGGCTAACATATAGTATAGTATACTCACGAAAATAATGTCAATTTCACATTCCAAGAGTAAGAAATTTAAATCACTACCCCAATTTCTCACTACCAGTTACGGCCTGTTTTTTTTTATCAAAATACCTCATCAGATTTACAAATTTCTCATTAAAACAGTTGAGGACTGTTGACAGAGAATAGTAATTAGTTAATTGCTAATGATTTATTATCAAGGACTAAATTGAGAAAATTAAAACTTCATGGGCGAAATTGACAAAATTAATATTTCAGATACCAAATTGACAAAATTTAGGAATGCAAAAAGTGATTAACCCAAATTATAATGTTTAATGAGAATCTCTTAACTAGTTATGTCACAAATGGACCCTCCTTATCCATAGAACATGAGAGGTTTTACTCCTCTCATCTGGACCGTTGGATCGACTCATCAACTCATAATAAAAGATATTGTCTACATAGGAAATCTGAAGAAGATCTCGACCATATCCTGTGTCTCAAATTAGCAATAACATTCCTCTTTAATTATATGTAGCCAAATGACTAACAGTAGAATTTCCAATAATTTGTTTTTTTACCGTCAAATTCCGAGCTCCAAACATATCCTAAAAGATCGCATCGCAACGAGACATCAAATTTGAGACCAAATATCACAATCTTAACATAAACAAGTATAACGTATAAAAAATTATTTCCAATTATTCAAAAATGATAAAACAGTGTTCAGTAACTTCCACAGATTCCACAACTGACACTAAAAAGAATCAAGTTCATTTAAAAGCTCTGACATTATGAATACATCCAATTTATTCTAGGAAATGTGTTTTTCAATCAACTACTAAAGTGGTAGATACCTTTTCGCCGTTTTTCTTTCGAATCGACGAATGCCCTGAAGATAAAGAATGATGAACTTATATTCAATGGCGCCGGCTAGAGGCAAGAATGAAACAGCACTCGAGACGAATGCTTCTAATAACTTTGTTTTTTTTTCCCGAGCTTTTCTGTACACGGATCATCCTATGCTTTTGTTCTTACTAAGCTAGAATGAGTGAATAGGTTAAAATAGTCATTTTACCGTGGCATGAGCTTATTCTCCAAGAATGATCTGAAGAGAATAAAAGCTTGGCGAGGACGATGGAGCGGAACTTCATGGCCTGCTCCTGTCACTGTAACGAACGTCAGCCCTTTATATACTTGGCTCCACCCACCAACCTATATCCCAAAAGAATGAGCTTGTAAGAATGAACATGTATACATATCGGCTTCATATCGTAGAGTAATAACAAGTATCTTGCTTTTCCGTGACACGAAAGCTAACACAGTAGAGACGGGTTATTTGATTATTTAACAAACAAATAGATATTTCTCGTTCTGAACACTCACCTTTCCGTTGTCGTTCCACGGGTACCAGTTGGTAATTGTTGGAAGCTTTAGGGCATCAATGGAATATCGACTTGCCGTTACGGGAACCACTGAATCTGTGTCTCCACTGGAGAGAGAGAGAGAGATCATCAGGTGCCATTACATACGAGCAATTCTAGAATTTGGTCATTGTAGAATTATTCATTATATTCATGCTCACTTCGAAACTTAATTCTTTTGACTTTCCTATTTTATTTCTAGTTTGGTATGGCAATCATTTCTGTGAAGACTAAGAATCTGTTTGGATCATGGAAACTAAGTCTGAAAGAAAACCTACATGAAAATGAAAGACAAAAACGAGGAAAATGATAGCAAATGTAAAGTTCAGCAATATTGAAATAGTAGGGGGGGAAGTTGAAAGACTTACCTGAATACCCAAATCCTGAGACCGGCAGCAATCAGTTCTTGATAAATAGGAAGCATAGAGAGTGGGGAATCTGCCCAGTAGATTCCAACGATATCACTGTACAAGAAAAGAATCCGTTAAACCAAACGTTAAATTATACGAAAAAGAAATTACCTCGAATATCCAAAACCAAAGAATACTTGCCTACATGTTTTCCATGGATAGGAAATTCGAGTTACGTTAGCATGGAGTGCCATCTGAACTTCAGGATGATTGAAGTACACTTCGGAATACCTTTCGGTGCAGGGATCATATGCTCTCGTCATCCATGGCTACATTTGAAGCAAAATTTTGAGATCATCTGTAAGAACTTTCTGACAGCATGGTAGATCAGATTTAAATTCGGAATACTATGTTCAATAGTACTATGTCCAACGAATAGGAACGGCCGATGTACCTAGAACGAGAATCATTGCGGTTTGCAGAACAGGAACGGAAACGTAGTATGTTACTTGTCACCGAACGTGGTATGGTAAGGGTAGGCTTTTTCAGATACCTTAGGTGGTAAACTATATGTTTACCCGTAACATACTTCAGTTTTAGAGTATCACAGGATTACTAACATTAATGTATTTGATCAATCATAAGTAGTTTAACTTTGGAATGAAGGCTAGTTATGTAAAGAAAATGCAATCAAAAGACTAATACTAAACGATCTGGTAAGGAAAAAATTGTTCAGGTGAAATTGTAATGATTTCATCCTTTATTTATTCATTGTTGCTTACTATCTATGAATCGTCAAATTGTGAATAATGATCCATACTTCGGATCATGCAATCCAAAACCAAAATCGCCAGTATAGTATATTAGTGTTTTCTGGTAACTATGGCAATGACATTTTGCAGTGATAAGTGTTTTCAGTCTATCTTCGCTTTCTTTTCCTATTACTCCAATAATAAGCTTCAATAACTTACATAGTGACCCCTTAGGTTGCGTCTTAGGGATGCAGTACTATTGCAAGGCCGAGTAAAAATGCTATAGGGATCAATATTTCCCTGCTCCACCTCTGCAACATCGAGTGCCTTCAAGCAATCTGCCGATGGGTGCTGAGAGGATCCAAAGTCACAAGCGAGCTTTAGCAATTTGTAGGTTGAATCAGAAATCAAACCATGAGTCCACCAGTACTCAAAAGTGCCAATGTAATCGTGGTAATCATCAGTCACAGCATTTCCTACCTGACACCAATAAACGATTTATCCTTCAGTGACAATTATCAGAAGTATCATCTTGAATTGAGCAAAGCTAGCCTCATAGATCATATTCTCTTACCAAAAATCCCTTGAAATTAATAATTGGATTCTGAATTCCCTTGTTTCTTTGATAAATTAGTTGAGACAACTGGGGAACATAATGACCTGAAAGAGAGAAAAATAATAAGATAACTCATTCGTCAACCGTATCAACCATCCGACTAGGTTTTCAGAGTAAATGAGAACCTGCATAGCTTTCACCAGCAATGTAAAAATCTCTATGTTTGTACTGTGGAAACCTTTCAAACCAATTGATGAGAAATGAATATGCATCTTCAGCTACAAATTAAACAAGGAACCATCATTATCATGGATCATCCATACAAATTTTGGTTAAACTTTAAATTACACGAGACGATACTCAATAAACAGAGCTTGTAATTGTATACTTCTCTTTTCTTTTCTTTTCTTTTTTTGTCAACATATACTTTTATACTTCTCAGCATAGCTAATTTAAAACTATAAGTCATGAAGTTACAGAAAGCAAATACCTGTTTTCTGGTCACCTGCAGTGTACAAATCCGAAGTAGTATTCGAATAAGAAAAGCCAACCCCGGCAGGGGATTCAAGGAATAGCAGATTAGCCACTGCTCAAGACATGTAAAACCCATTATTAGATCAAATTCCCTCATATGAACACTCGTAGAATGTGAAAAGCTAAATTGTACATGTTTTATCTAGTTACACGTACAATTGTTCCAAGCGTAAGGATTCAGGTAAATGGTCTGCCCGTCTGGCCTAATGTGAAAGGGTCCAATCTCTTCAGCTGCTCCATAAGCAACAGAAGAGCAACCAGGGCCACCATTGAGCCACAACACGAGTGGTCTCGACTCAGCTCCACGACTTTCCGGGGACTCAGTCAACCAATAAAACAATGCCCTTCCAGCTTGCTTATTCACAGTCACATACCCTGCGTACTGTGCAAATCCAACATTCTTTGGCTGCCCTGGCAACTCAGTGATCCTATCTCTTGCTTGCTCATCAGTATAAGAAGCAGAACAGATTCCGAAAACAAGGGACAAGAGGCAAAGAGCACAAAGGATATAATGATCCATCATGAATGTACCAAGGGGAATCAGAATCCGAAAGTATATCTGAGCTAGAATGAATTTATCTATAGAGGTCTAAATATCAACAGTTACAGAAAGTATACGAAAAGAGAGTGTCACCAACAAATTGGCCAATGCGAGTATAACAAACACGCCAGGGAGCCCAAAAACAAAAAGTACCCTTGAGTTGAGTCAAACTAAAAAGAAGCAAAATCAGACAAACCCAAAAAACCCAGATCCCAAAATACCTCTGGGTTGCCGAAGAATTTATTTTTAGAAGGTACACGAGCAGAGAAGTGCAAGAGATTGGCTTTTTTGGGGCCAACCGCGAGAGAGTAGTTAAAATTAATAGTGATTGGGCATTAAATACTAATTCGCATCCCAATGATGGAGTTTGGTTGTAGATGAGGTGTGAATAGGTTCTCTCGCGTGTTTGTATGCGAGTTGTTGATCAAATGCTGTTATAGTTTGAAAATTTTTCTTAATCTACTTTGCTTGCGTTTACTTCAATCAGGACTTTTGACAGAACAGATCGGAGGCAGCAGCACATGGGGTTCGCTTTGAATATTCAAACATCTGACCTGCTGAGATCTTATATTTATCATTCTCATACACATTTCCACAAACACCTTGCATACAAAAATTAAAAAGAGATCAACGACTAATAAACAATTGACAACTATTTAACTTATTAATTGACAACCCAATAAATCATTTGTTGTTTCGATCGATAATAATTAACAGAAAAAAACGAAAAGCATTGAAAATTCCGAAAATAATGAAGCAGGAAACGAAAAGTAAAGCAGTTGTTGTCAACTAGTCTGTCGTTTACCATGGGGACGGTTGGTGGACCAAGGAAAGTTACTCCAGGGATGGAGGACTCAATGCCAATGGGTGGCCTTTTCATTGCAGCTTTTTCTTTCTCCTTCCTCTGCACTGTCATTTTGTTTCTAATATCATTACAGAAACAAAATGAAATTTTAAAGCTACCGTAAAATTCATGTCCGTGAGAATTAAGAAAGAAAACTAATTTTCAGGGCGGGAATATAACAATGGAATCATATTTGTTTTGCGAAAAAAAAAATCTGAAAACTTGGAGGGTAGTATTCAAGAAATGGAAAGGGTTTGTCGGGTGTTGGTCTCCAACGATAGACACGACAGTTTGGTATTGTTTAACCGTCAAATCAGAACTAAACGATCAAGATCGTGCCAAATTGTCAGGAAAAATAGACCAAAAAAATTCAATTTTTTTAAATTTTAACATTTAATCAGAGCGTCTAGATCTAACTGCACGGTTTAGATTCAACATCTCGTCTATAGTTGTTCAACGGAGGATTCAAATCTTTTGTTTATTAACAGTTATCAAAAATAGTAAAAATCGAATAGGCATTTGATACACTTTTTTTATAATGTGGATATGCAGGCTTTTATCTAACTAATTCCACAGGTCCTAAAATCAACGACCGAATAAACTTTTAATGACTAAAAACTAACTCAAACATAATACCTTTGGGGAGCATACTCATTATCATCTGATAAACTTATTTTTGGTAACCTTTTTATTTTAAATATAAAAAACAATAACAATACCAAACATGGGCGAAGATTTGATTGGACTTTTCTAATGACGTTCTTGCTATGAAAACTGACATGTATACTGCCTTTGACGAATTGATTGAACTTTTCTCAAGAATTTACTTCTTAAATTAAGTTTTCATCATTCTGTGTTTAGTTGGATTATGTTCTGTGTCATATTTCTTAATTATAGAATTCTTATTAATGGTAACCCTAGTGTTTCTTTTAAGCCTCAAAGATGTCTTAGACAGGAAGACCCTTTTATCTCCCTAAAGTTTTATTATGGTGGTTGAATCTCTTGATTGACCCTATTATTATGAAAAGAACTTGCCCTCCCATTTCTCATCTTCTTTTTGCTTATGACTGTCTTTTTTTCTGTGAAGCTAATATTAAACTTGTCTTAATCTCAAATTATGCATTGATAGATATTTTAATGCCACTGATCAGAGTGTTAATATTAAGAAAAGTTGTCTCTGGTTTAGTAAAAACATTTCTGCCATATGCAAATTTCCCTAGCTAGCATTTTAAACATTCATGTTGATTTTAGACAAGATAACTATTTAGGGCTGCCTATTGATTGGAATTCCTCTAAAACTTCTTTTTATGCTACTCCTTTTTAGGGAATGGACAGTAGAGTCATTAGTTGGAAATCCAACTTGTTGTCTCTTGGAGGCAATGAGATTCTCCTTAAGGCTGTAGCTTAAGCTTTACCTTCTTATGCCAAGCACATTTTTATATTGCCCAAGTCTTTTTGTACTAAGCTCCAATCAGCTATCTTTGCTTGCTGGCGGGCTAAAGATAGTGATAAAATTGGCCTTAGTTGGTGTTCTCAGCTTAATCCTTGTAAGAGTAAACTTAATGGTGGCCTTGGTTTTAGGGACTTTGAGGCTTTCATTACTGCCTTGCTTGCTAAGCAGGCTTGGAATATACATGAAAACAGTAGTAGTCTTTGTTTCAAGGTCCTTAAAAGTCTATATTTCCCTAATTCCAGCTTTTTAAGTGCTAATTGTGTTAGAAATAGTTTTTGGGTTTGGAAGAGTATATGTCATGGTAAAGATGATTTTCTTAAATACTCTATCTGGAGAGTTGAATATGGCCTGAACATTAATATCTGGAATGACTCTTTGATCCCTAATTGCCCCTCTGTTAGTTATTTCTTCTCTCATAATGTGAATAATGTCTTTGATCTCGTCATTAATAATGGTTTCTTTTGCAATAATAATCTCATCTCTCATTTATTTCCTCCTTGAATTGTTCATAAAAAAATAGCTTTCTGGTTCTAATTTCATTGACAAATTGATCCGGCCTCATTGTAGGAATGGTAAGTTTAGTGTTAAGACTGGTTACCACATTTTCTTATATGATAAGTTTGCTAATCTTGGTTATCATATGAGGTTGGTTCTGGTTTTTGGAAAATGTTATGGAAAATCAATATCCCTTAGAAAATTAAGTTTTTTATTTAGAGATCAGTTTCAAATTATTTGCCAACGAGGAGTAATCACTTATTTTTTTAATGTGATTGGGGTAAAGCTACTTGGTTTCTTTCCCCTCTGAATCTTAGAGTTTTTGTTATCTATGATCAAAGTTTTCCTGATTGGTTGCATGATAGATTTCATGATTTGATTGCTCATCCTAATGGAGGTAAGCTTTTGGTCTCTTTTTTCTGTTGTCTTTGTTGGTTCATCTGAAAATAGAGAAATAGTTTTGTTTTTTAGGGGAAGCCTGCTAAATCACATTTAATTGTGTCTAAGGCCAGCTCTTTTTCTCCAATTATTGTAGTGCTCGCACTAGTTCTAATTCTGGCTCTCATTCTCGTCTTCCTGTTATTAATTTGTGTAATGCCACTTCTAGCACCTCTGCTATTCATAACAATATTGCTCTTGATAATGTTTTTTCTCCTTCTGTTGTTACTAATACTGCATCTCCTAACTTTTTTGCTGTTGCTAATTCTGATATTTTTCTTTTCTGGATAGGGCCAATTCTACTCTGAATTTTGCTGATTTATGTACTTCTTCTAGCTCTATTTCTTCTCTTTCTTCTTCTGCTACTTATTTGTTGGCTTCTAGTTTCATCTTAAATTCTGGTTTTTTGGCTGATTTTCATTCTCTTATTGTTAATCCTAATAGTTTTGCTAGATGTAATATTTTTTCAGATGTCAAAAATAGTGTTGTTTCTAATTTTCCTGCTAATAACAGTGTTGGTACTAGCAATAGCATTAGTTTTTTGGCTAATTTTCATTCTCTTACTGTTAATCCTAATAGTTTTGCTAGATGTAATGTTTTTTCGTATGTCAAAAACAATTTTGTTTCTAATTTTTCTACTAATAACAATGTTGGTACTAGCAATGACATTATTTCTCTTTTTGCTTCTATGTCTACTTCTGCTATTTCATCTCTTACTTGTAGGAATTCTTGGCTTCCCCCTCCTCTGGGTTTTATCAAAGTAAATTGTGGTTGACTTCTTGAATGTGATTGTTTCTCCTTCTTGAGATTTAACAAATTATGTTGCTCATAATAGAAATACTATCAAGACTTTTAACTCTTGTACTATTAAGTGGATTTGTAAGGCTTGCAATACAGTTATTAATGCTTCAGCAAAATTAAGTATAAGTCAGAACTGTATATTTAACGACCCTTCCTAAATTCATCCTGATATTTGCTTTCTTCTTTATAGGGATTTGGTTTGTTCTTTTGATGATTTTAAGTCACCTTGACTTTATTTTATTTATAATATTTCTCTCTTCTAACAAAAAAAACATGGGCGAAGATTTTAATGTTGACACTAGTTGGTAAATGTTGATAATATATATGTAACAAAGTTAATAATGGCTATAGTATCTAAATTAATTGGGGTTCTAGACAATTCAAGAGAAATTTTACAGAATAGACAAATTTAAGGTTGTTTTAAGAAATATAAATTTTTCAATAGTTTTAGGTAAATAACAAGTTTCCTAACTTGTCAATCATTTTATACTAAAATGATCTTAATTTAAATATGATGTGTTTTTTTATATATTAGAGAAACATAGATGATATATCGTTAAGATAGACGTATAGATGTTTTTTTTTGAAATTGAAGGACATGATCAACTGTGGATTCTTACATCCACCATGATTTAAGGAAGTAATTAATGTTAAAAAAAATTTGAAAATTAAAATATCATAACTGTTCAATCAAAACCACTGAAATAATTTAAAAACACATCAATCTCGTTCAAAATAATCTTTGGAACCCGTTCAAATATTCGCTTCACTCCAATCAATGATTTTTCCAAATATGATGTGTTTGAAGGATTTTTAGATATATCAGAGGTATGTAGATAATATATTGAATTGAAATATGCTTAATTTAAGAAAGTAATTAATGTTCACGAATTTTTTTAAAATTTGAAAATCCATCAATCCAACCATCTAGAGACTAAAAAACTAAAAAAAAAAAATCAAGAAGAACCTTAAAATCGCCGAACAAATACAATCATAAAATCATACCAGTGAGAAGACGAAAAATAGAAGCTTATTAGTTAATAGGTGATTGAATATTAAACTATCAATCACGTTTATTGTAGCAAGTAATCAATGGTTGATTTATTCAACTGTATGTTAGAGACTTAAATTGGTTGTTCCTGAATCAAATTGGAATAAGAATTAAAAAAAGCATATTAGTATATCACCTATACACCATTGATTTACCTAAAAAATCGTTCAGAATTTGAAAATTAGTGCATGAGAATAGATTAATCGATGAAGAAAAATGAATAACATGATGATAACTCACCAATTTTCCATGCATGAATCTCTAATGAATAAATCAATAGCTCAAAATTATCGATAGATTATGAAAAATGAATGTACACGAGTCAAACTAATTTTCAGTTCAAAATTGTTGAGTATTAGGTATTGATGATATCAATAATTTGATAAAATGTTTTCTTAACAGAATTTTACTGATATTAAGAGCATATATTCAATCATTAATTACCGTGCTTATTTAATTAAAAAATCAAAGAAAACAAATTCAAATTTGAAACCATTAATTATTGGGATTTAGTTCATTATAAACACAAGCATAATTAGATCACGAAATCTAAAAAAATAATGGTAAAATCATCTCATCATAATTTGGTCAAACAATAGTTAACGACGTGATAAAAAAACTTGACTATTTACTTAAAATTTAAAAAAAATTATTATTTTTTAAAATGACTTTCAAAACTTATTTATTTAATACAATTACTTCAAAATCAAAGGCATCCCCAAATGGGTAAATTCCCTCGGTAGTTTGTATCACCAAATGTAAAACTCAATCCTATTTTACAATGTAACGCATTTGAATGTTTTGTAGAGGAATACATTTGAATTTCTTGTGTTTTGATTTTATCACTATTCTTTCTCATTTCATGTCTTAAGCTTTGTCCATCAATAGAATTGTAAAGGGGTGCTCGAGTAAATTACAAACTAATAATTAAATAAAGTCAATCTGTATTAATTACTCAAACTTAATATCTGATCCTCTCTTTTAAACCAATTCAAAATTTCAATGTAGTATAATCAGTACTACTTACAAATGGAGTTTAGGGGAGACAGATTAGTTTAAATAGATCGAATTTTGTAAAGAATTGGATAAGTGATTAATTTGATATTGAAATTAATACTTCAAATATGTTTTTACTTTTTTTTAAGTCTATAGCATATATAAATGAGACTAAGAGGGGAAAATATTTTTTGACACATGCCCTCACTATTATATGAAATTCTCAATTGATACATCTCATGATATTCTTTCTACCAAAATCATATTTGTTATTTCAATTAATAAAAATATATGAGTTGTAAAAAATTCAGAGATAAATTAGTTTAAATATATCGAATTACATCAAAGAATTGTATAAGTGAATAATTTAATATTAAAATTAATAGTTCAATTTTTTTTTACATTTTTTAGAGAATAAAATCTATCAACAAAATAGCAACAAGAAAACTAATTAACAAAAGTCAATATAAGCATCAAATCGAAACACCAGGAGTAATCAAATCAAACCAAATACGACAAGGAACCGAAACAGATGTCAACTTTACAATACGATCAACAACCAAATTGCATTATTTAGGAACATGTCCAACTGAGATATTAATTAAAAAAGTGATTAACTCTCTCTATAGTAATACAAAACTTTTAACAAAAAAACATCATCTACATTTAATAAATTGAATTCTTAGTTTTTGACATAAGAAATCATAAAAGTGATCAAACATTTTTATGTATAGTCTTATTCGTATTTTGTACATATTATTTATTATTTGTTTGTTCAACACGTGCAACGCAAGTACAGTTAATTAGTAGTTTCTAAAACGAGAATCTAGTCACGATGCTAATCTCTAAATAATCAAACAAGATATTCACTTAAGCATACATCTTATTACATATAGCTAAGTCATCTCACTATATTGAGGAGGGGATATTTTGCAATTTTTTCCAACAAAGAAACATATAGTAAAAATTTTCATCAGTCATACATAGTAAATGATTTAAACAAGAGGATAGTCTGATATTTAAGTTTGTAGGTACATGAATGGACTTCATAAATTAGTTAAATAATCGTAACTTAGAACATGTGTGTAACCGCTTAAACATGATTGAAAGTTTTTTATGAAATTAAATACCATAAAATATAATGTTCAGAATTCAAATAAGCTTGGCGTGAATTTTAAAACGTTTCCAACAAGTGAAAGATAGAACGTAAGTAGTTTCTATTAGTTATAAGATAGACGTGAATTTTTTCAATTAGCTAAGAACTATTAGTTATAAATCAAAAGAGAAACTGAAGTTATGGAACTTATGCAATAGATTTTGTGCTAAAACTGACTAACAACGATCTTTGTTATTTTCTAAACTTGTCGGTAAAAAGATGGAATTGGACCACAAAAAACACGCATATTCTTTAGTGATTCACACACATATACAGAGAGATGAAAGGCTAAAGGGACCTACCCCATGTTAAGAAGAATGGTAGTGGAACATGAAAATGATGGGGCATATTTGGCAAAGCACTAAATATGATTTTTTTTTCTTTTTTACAATTTGACAACAAAAATATTTTTAATTTGCAAATAAAATAATTATTGATTTATATTTTTTTTTGTCAAATTCGGATATGTAGTTGAGTAGTACACCATACCCTAGTAATTTTGTACTTGTTGTCAACCTTATTCCTAGTTTCAATTTTTGTCAATTATTCCTTAAATTTAAAAATTATTATTAATAATTGACATCTAGTTTCAATTTTTGTCAATTTAGATATTACACTAAAAAGTTATTAACGATTAACATCTACAACATAATTAGATAACATGCATGTAGTACTCAAGATTATTAGATGTCATTTGTACAACGTTATTCAGTGTAATAGACTGTTTACATGTTACATGAATAAAAAAATAATGAATGTTGATAGACGTTGTTAGTTGATAATAACTTATAAGTTTAAGAAATTGACAAAATCATAATTAATTGATGGCTGTGAATTATAGTAATCTTAAATGTATTTTAACTACTTAACTTCTCTCGCTATGCTTGCTTATCGATCTGCTATGATTCTTATAAATGACTGAACACCATGATCTAGGAGGACAATTTGCCGGATGTTATTGTTCTTGAAATTTTCCAAGGTTAAATTCATGCATATTGTGAGGGAGAACAATAACGTGACCCATCATTTAAACTACGGTTCCAAGGTTGTGAATTCTGGTTTGATGCTTTACTTTTAGGTACCATTTTTTTGAATATCAAAATAACTTGAATCCCCTAAAATCTCTATCGATGAGAATAATTGAATATTTTACCTTCACATTTTATCTTACATTTTACTTTCACTCATGTATATATAGTTAAAACGCTTTTCTTTTCACAATATTTAATTATTTTTATTTATCACTGTTGTTTGAAATTAAAAAAATTAGTTATTCTTTGTAAATTATAAATAAATAATGTTGATTTATTTTTTTCTTTTTATTCTTATTGGATGGAGGGAGATTTCACATCTGGGCTTGTTGAGAAAAAATAAGGGTTTTTGATATGGGTAGCCCTTTTTCATGAGTAGTTAGCAATAATAGTCTTTATAAAATGAAAATTACAAATATGACCATCAATTACTATAATCATTAATTAAAATATGAAATTTCACAAAAGGTCACTACAAAATAAAATATGTTACTTCTCACCATCACTCACATACGAACACACTCCACTGCCGAAACCAACTCCTACACCTTCGAGCAAAACAAAACGGTGAGAGACCACCGAGCAGGACTCCAACCATCGGGCCAACGTGAACCACCGTGTCTCTCCACTGCCGAAACCCACTCCAACCTCCACTACTGAAACCTGCTCCAACCTCAGAGCAAGGACTCCAACCACCAAGACAAGAAGAGCAGTCACCGGACCACCGTGAGCCACCGTGTCTCCCCACTGTCGAAACCATAAAATGTCTTTTTAGTTTTTTGTTGTTTTCTTAAGCTTGATTTTGTTGCCTTAATTGGCGATAATGAATTTTTTGTTAAGATATTTGTAATTTATAAGAGAATACTTAGTTTATTACTGTACTTTTCTGATTCTTTTCAGTGGTAAAGTTTTGCCTTGTTACATTTTGAATATGAGAAATTGAAAGGAAAAATATATGACTTTAGCTTATTCCTAATACGTAATTTTGGTTGATGGTAACTCAATTGCATCGGTGTTTCATAAAAAAACTTCATTCAAATTATGTTGATCCTCCTTCAAAATTTTATTTCAGTATGAGTGACCTTAATTTTTCATTTTCCATAAGAACTCGACTCAATTTTAAAGCACCTAGTCAGTTAAGGCAAAACATGGGCAAACAAAAGCTTTTGGATTAAAAGGTAGTGAATATTTCCTCCTTCAATTTTAATAG
This sequence comes from Datisca glomerata, assembly GCA_003255025.1. Classification (NCBI taxonomy): domain Eukaryota; kingdom Viridiplantae; phylum Streptophyta; class Magnoliopsida; order Cucurbitales; family Datiscaceae; genus Datisca; species Datisca glomerata. The sequence goes on from QANY01012298.1 coordinate 2,020,356, forward strand.
CGTGTTTTATAAGTACCCTTAGTGTTATATATTCATAACATATATGTCAAAAACTCTACTACAATTTTTCTAACATATAATTAATAAAATATTTTTTGTCGAAGCAATATCAAGATTAATGACAACTTATAAATATATACGTATTACAAGGAAATAGACAGAAACAATTATGAAGCAAAGTCCAGTGCATCTCCGGTTAACAAAGTATTTACGAGTCGTAAAAATTTAGATAACCTGAAAAATATTTATTCAAAATAAAAGAGATAGCAAGAGTGTGATGCTGATAGTTCTCCTATTTCAAAATAGTACATAAATTGTCAGTGAAAAAAACATAATAGGCAGAAACAAAGTACATAGCATCTCCAACTCAATGCGTTAAATACGTGTTAATGACCCGTAAACATATATTAACCAGACACACTTTCTATTCAAAATAAAATAGACACTAGCTGCTACATTTTCAATGAGAAGAACTAGCTGCTACATTTTTTGGGTTCTTGCACGTCTTTTGATTATGATCAAAACGATTACACGAACCACATTTCATCTAATTCTTTTCACCAACAGATGGAATCCTCCTCTTTCTAGGACTTTCAGGTTGACGTCTAACGATGGGTGGTCTAACAACCTCTTCTTGCAATTCAGTTTGTAAATTCCACTCAAATTTGTTTTCTACGGGATTAATATCTGAAGAGTATGTTGCAAATAGATTATTCCTAAAGTAATACATATAGGGATAAAATGACATTAATTTTAACAACTACTATATAGACACTTCAAAATCAATAAAATTATTTCAATTGAACAACAAAAATTATTTTATATTTATCAACTTAATATAGATGCACTAATTAAATTTGACACTTATAGACTTACCTACCTCAGCATAAAATAAAGATAAGTTATTAAATTAATATTAATATATCTACATGCCCAAGAATAGTAATTATGAGTCCTATATGCCTAAATTTAGCTAAAAGGACTAATTTATATATCAAAAGATGAATAAAATCACATAGAGAAGATGAATACGTGATAGACAAGAAAAACCTAACTAATAAGACAAGTTTATATATTAAAATATGAATAAAATAAAATGGTCAAAATTAATCCGTGATAGACAAGGAAAGAAGGAGAAACACACATTTTTATGCAATTTCAAACGAAGCCTAATACTGAAAATGTAGAAATAGAAATATTGAATCGCCGATTAAAGGTATTACAGTAGTTCGCCTAATAGAAAATAGGTATTACAGTAGTTCGCCTAATAGAAAATATATATATATATATATATATATATAGAGAGAGAGAGAGAGAGAGTCACGTAATAAGTACAACAATCGATCAAATTTTACTGAAGCTTTCAAGTGAGGATGAAATCGGAGGAGATGCCGATCAAAGGGAGGGTGAAATATTTGAAGAAAAATCACACTCAAATTTATTTCCAGGTGGATAAAATGTTATAGAATAGAAGAAAAGTTGTGAAAACATTGAAATCTTTGGACTACAATTTTGATTGAAAACACTCAAGAAATATCCATGATAGATGTTGAAGAAGATGGTTAACGTTGATGATGGTCAAGGCCCATTTTAGTTTTTGTTTTTTTTGTAACAGAAAATAGTTATTAAGTGTAAAATAGTAACTTCAATATAATTAAAAAATCTTAAACTTAAGTAGAATTATTTTTACATGTACTATAATTAAGAGTTATTGTTATTAGTTATTTATAAAATGGGCTACCTACTATAAAGTTTGGACTGTAAAAAGTTTAGCTTCATTTTGGGCCTAATTAGGCCCATATTTAGCTCCTACTGAATTTTTTTTTTCAGTTGGGTGAATGATTATTTGACTTTAAAATATATTTACCGAATTTTGTATAACTTAAAGATATTATATATTTATGCGGTGAATCTCACAATTTTGTCTAATTCAAAACCACGAACTCCAAATATTATTTCATCTTACAGTAAATCAATAGTAACAATTAAACATAAGATAATTCAATTATCAACTAACGTTCTAATTATTCAAATGTTAATGAATATACAAATAATAATAAGTACTAAAATAAGAATTTATTTTACAGATTTAAATTTAAAGCTTCATATCAAATAAAAATATTTTATTAGAATGGAAAAGCTTGCAATTTACGAAAAGAATAGTTTGAACTCGATATTTTACAATATACGTGATCGATAATAAAACTATCGTTACAAAATATCCGAAGTACAATGGAATATAAGCACCGCGCGTGGAAGATGCCGGATGAGATGAGATTTAACCACGTTAGCCCTAAACTCCTTTCCCACGCGCTTCTTTGAGCGTGATAATGAGTTGGCCTTTCTTTTTTAAGACAATGAGTTGGCCTGGCCTTTCAGCTGACATGAACGGTGAAAACGAAGCGCTGAAAGCACGCGCGAGTACGATAAGATAAGAGGTACAGTACGTCTGCACGTGTCATGTATGACGTTATCAATTTTGTCGCTTAGTGGTTTGACTGTGTTACAAGTTATTGATTGAACTGACTAAAGTTCACTCAACCAAGGCGGGAATAATTGAGAATTAGGCCCAAATTACGGGAATTGGATTACTTTCATGTTAACATAATATTAATTTCGTGAAATTTGGGAATTTGAGTGAAATTAATGACATCTTTTTCATTCAGATCGATAAACTAAACAAAATTGTTTTCAATTTTTAAATTGACATGGGCCGTTGAATTTTAAGAATAGGACGTGATCTGAGTCTTAAATTATGAGAATGACCTGATTTGTTTAAATATATTTTTTTAAAATCGTGTAAATTTTGTGGATTTATGAATCGTTTTCAATCTTGTTCTTAAATTTTTATTTTTGGTTAATTTATTTTTTAAACTCTGAACTTGTTTTTAACTTAGCATCTTTCTTCAACTTTGTCAGTGCAATAGAATTATCTTTGGTTTAGATCCTGAATTTAGTTTGATAATAGAGGCTAAGCTAAAATCGATTTAAATTTTAAGTACTAAATTGGCTAAAGATGAAGTTCAATGTCAATTTGAAGATGGACAATACTCCCCTCACTTCTTTTTATAAAAATTATTTCACTAAATAAAAGAGAGCTACAGATGCAATGGGCATATCCCAAAACAAATGAGAGACAACAACTTAACAGAGACAACAACTTAACATAAATAGAAGAATGATAGGAACTTGAGAACATCTTAACTAGCGTGACATCTCCTAATAACTTATAGCAAGTGCATCGAATATCCGGCACACCCACTGGCTAGCCTCGTTAAAAGCTTAACTGAAAAAAAATCTCAATGGGGAAAACCCTGAGAAGGAAAAAGAGTACTAGGTAAAGAAAGTGAAACAAACCTGAACAACTGACTATTCAAACGAGAAGAAATAAAAGAAGGAAAAGAACAAAAAAATAGATCTCTTTTTAGTTAGATGACCATGTTTTGAACAGAAATCCGCCAACATGTTATCTTCACGTGTAACATGTCTGAAATGATGATTCTCCCATTGTGTAGCAAGAGAAAGAATATCATAAATTAAAGTTGCAATTCCACTACCACAACCATTAAAAGCATGAATTTCTTGAATCAGAGTAAATACAGATACAGCCTGAACAAAGATGATAAATCTCCCAAGACCCCATTTAAGAGCAATAACTTTACCTTGAAGAACATCCAGAACATAATCACAACTAGAGAACCCAACACCATGAACATTACCTCCTAGATGTTAAAGTACTCAACCAATCCCAGCCGGACAATTAGGATCAGACCACATCACATCTATTTTAAGAAGCCAACAATTATCAAGCTCAATGGCGTCAGAAGAACCAACAACACCCATGAGCGGCACTAAAGGCACACTGAGAAGAGACTGGCTCGAATGTTTATTAGTCAGAAGGATGGCCAGACCCGAGTCCATAACAGTATCTTCAAAACAAGCAGAATTCCTGCATTTCCATAAACGCAAATACCATGAATGAACCAATTAATCAGATAAATATTATCATCACGAGCCCCAATATCTTTATAGATTTTATCTAAAATAACCTTCCAATAATCCACAAAAGAGTTCCCCACTAAAAATTTAGATTGAAGAATGAAAGGACTCAAAAACCAAAAAGCATTAGCAAAATTGCATTTGAAAAATAAGTGAACAGCATCTTCCTCAGCCTCCTTGCACACATGATAAACATTTTCAATCCTCAAACCTCTTTTAGTAAGATTAGATTTAAAAGCAATGAAATTATTCAAACATCGCCAAATAAAATCCTTTAATTTAAGAGAGACTTTAAACTTCCAAATTTTATTCCAAGGCACATTCACACACTACTCAGAGCTCCCAACACCTTTAGATTTCTTTCCCAAAAACTAATTCCTTATCAAATGTCATTATTGTTGTAATGTCAACCCATACGATCTGGGACACCAAACATGCCGAGCTTAATAAGCCGAATAGAGTCAATATTACCAGGTATAAAAAAATTTATATAATTTTTCTATGTCCCAATTTAGACCATCAATAGAAAGAAGTCATGAACAAATCTAATTTCATCATTTTGGGGGGAAGCAACTTTAAAGAGCCAAGGCCGCAAAATCCACGCATCCTCCCAAATATTGACTAATCGATCATCACTCACAAACCAACGAATCTTAAAAGAAAGAAGTTTTCTTCCTTTAATTAAACTTCTCCAACCCCACGAAGATCGAGAACCGATAGAAGCATCCATAAAATTACAATTCCTAAAATATTTACTCTTTAGGAATCTACAAAGTAAAGTATTAGGATTAGAGAAAATATTCCAGCATTGTTTAGCCAATTAAGTTAAGTTAAAAAGCAAATAGATCTTTGAAATCGAGTCATCCATTATCTTTGCTCTTAGTAAGCTTATCCCAGGAAGCCCAATGAATACCCAATTTAAAAGGATATGAATTCCACCAATAATTAGCCACTAAAGACATCTTAAAGTAAGATATCAAGTAATTAGAAATAGAGAAAGCAACAGCTTTAATAAGTATTTCCTTACCAGCAGGAGAAAATAATTTTTCTGCCTAACCAGAAATTCTCTACACAATACGTTCCATAATTTGTCTGAACATTACCTTCTTTGAAAAATCTAAATCAAAATCAATGCCAAGATATTTCTTCAAAGATGATGACAAAATAAGACCAAAAGAAGAAGAAAGGAACTGCTACAAGTTTAAAGGAACATTAAAGCTAAAAACCATAAGACTCTTATTAAAATTCACAATCTGGCCAGAAGCAACACCATAAATCTTCAAAATATAAAAAATAATCTTGATTTCAGCTTTCTTGGCTTTGCAAAATAACAAAGAATCATCAGTGAATAAAAATGAGAAATCACAGGACCATCCCTTGAAAACTTAAACCTCAAAATAAGCTTAAGATCACACGCTCTAGTCAGTAAACAGGATAAAACCTTAGCACAAATAAAAAATATAAGGAGAAAGTGGATCACTTTGTCTCAATCCTCTACTCGGATGAAACGTCTTATTGCAAACACCATTAACAATAACACTAAAAGCGACAGATGAGATACATTTAAAAATCCAATTGCACCATCTAGCAGAAAAAACCAATCTTTTCAAAGCCTCAATCAGAAACACCCATTCAAGTCTATCATGTGCTTTAACCATATCGATCTTAATGGCTATCTCACTAGATTTCCCCTTCTTTTTAACACAAAAAGCATGCATAATTTCATGAGCGATCATAATATTATCCGTAATACTACGCCCAGAAATAAAAGCACTTTGATTTTCACTAATAATCTTACCCATAACACCTTCCAACTGATTTGAAGGATCTTTGAAATAATCTTATAAGTAACTGTACATAAGCTAATCGGACAAAATTGGGTTAGGTTTCTCGGATTGGGGACTTTAGGAATCAGCACAATAGTAGAATGATTAAGCCCGGGGGAAGGAATAAATCATTAAAGAAACGATGAACCATAGAGAAAACATCAAGATGTACCGTATCCTCTTATTGAATAAAGATCTCCATTGTAAAATCGTCCGGTCCCGGGACCTTGTGTAAATGAATATCCTAAAACGCGCATAGAATCTCATCCTTAGATGCCTCCCTATCAAGTAAAAACGAGTCAACATTATCAATGGCAGAGCAAAGACAACCCAAAGTCACCTCAAGAGCACTAGCATCAGGATTAAAATAAGTGGACAAATTTTGGAAGTAATTGATCGTTAACCCTTCAATATACTTCTAATTTGTGTGTAATCTACCAGTACTATCTTCAAGCCCATAGATCTTCTTGAACCTCCTTTGCATCTTAATCTTAGCATGAAAATAAGGAGTGTTCCTATCACAATTTCTTAACCACTCAGCCATGGTACGATCCCTTCAGTATATACCTTCCTCAATAACCATGCCCGAAGCTTCTCCCCAAGGTTTTTAATTTTAATCAAATCCAGAGAATTGTTGTTCCCATAACAGCCTGTGATCTGCTTATAAAGGTCTTGATTTAAGTGGCTCGAATTTACACTAGAAGAATGCTTTCACCAATCAATTAGCGCCATACGAGTAACTCAAAGTTTTTGCATAATACCATAATTACTACCTTCAACCTCTTTCCAAACCTTAGCTATAGTCAAATCACATCCCGAATGGTTACTCCAACGTCTATCAAATTTAAACAATTGTTTCACACGTCTAGTATCTTCAGAAGTGTCAAGCAAAATCAGTAAGTGATCAGATCCATGAACAGGTAGGTGAAAAAGCTTAGCATTAGGGTAAATATCCAACCAAGAGTGATGTCCAAGACACCTACTAAACTTTCCCTAATGAAAGCATTACCCTCTCTTTATTTACCCAACTAAAGGCGGGGTCAATAAAATTGATATCAACCACATCACAACCCTGAGTGAAATTATGCATAAGCTCAAAACTAGAAAAGCCTATGTCCAAACCTCATTGCTTCTCAGAAGAGTTCATCAGGTCATTAAAATCCCTATAACAACAAATGCTTCCCCACAAGAGGTACATCTCACCCTTAAAATTTCCAATTGAGACTGACGAATCGATTTAAAAGTACTGAGATACACCACAAAAATTCTTCAAAAAATATTTTTACTAGCATCAAACACTCATATCTCAATAAAGAAATCGACATACTCAATACGATTCATAGAATAATCATCTAACCAAAATATAGCTAAACTATATCTAATACCAACATGATCCACAGTAATACAACCCAAAACACCAAGAGAATATTTCAATTTACTCACCACACAAGCCTTATTTTTAGTTTCTAACATAAAAATAAAATCAGGGGAATGAGACTTTGAAAGCCCTCACAATGAGGAAACTGTCAGGGAGTTCCCTAAACCCTTACAATTCTACACCAGAGCTTTCATGACTCACCTTAGGGCCGCTTGGGGTCGACTTCCTCCACCCTTCCATTAAATTCTGCAGCAAACTCATTTTTCCTCCTCTTAACAGATTGAACATCTTCTACAACTTCGTCATAAATAACATCTTCTACAAAAAAAAATCGTATCAGACCCACTTCAATTAAGGTAGCCAGTGGATGTTGGGAAGACACAATTTGGACTCCACAAATAGGAGCTTTACAATGGCCTGAATTATTTTTATTATTTGCTTTGGGCTTCATTTTATTTTTCTTGGTCAAAGAATCACTCTCCTGCAACTTAGTAATAATCGGCCCCAATTTGAACGGATTGTCCAACCCTAAGAAAAAATGGGCTGATCAGAAACTGCTGTCAAAGGCCTAAAAATCACACTATTTGCCTCAAGCACTTCAACATTAACTATGCCCAAGCCCAAATCCATATTTGAATTCTCCTTCAATTGCAACGAAGAAGGAGTTTGATGGGGTAGTGTCTCTTCATCAACATGCCCAAATCCGCATTTAAATTCTCCTTATTACAGCGAAGAAGAAGTTTGATGGGCCATTGGCATCTCATCAAAATGGCCCATTTTAAGAACATTCTTCTTCCTCGAAACCCATATCATATTTGTTTCTATCATAAAATTCTGACAACTACCCACATTAGCCCCTGAATAAATGCAATCATCCATGTCAACACGCACATCCATAACTGCATCCTTGATTCCCTTCACAGCAGCATCGCTTTTTCTAGGTTTAGCTGAAGAAGATGGGACATCTTTGGTAGTTCCCTGGAAAATAGGAATTGAGATATTATTTTCTAGATTTTCATCCTGGAAAATATGAGTATCACCCGTCGTCTGAGCAGAAGTATGGTGCTCTGACCATCTTCCTCAACTTCAACCAACACCTTTGTTAAATCTTCTCCCTTTAAAAGCTCTTAATTGGTCTCTGCCCGGCAAAAAAGAACAAGCACTATAGGCTCTCAAATAGTCACCATATTCATCACCCTTTTCTCTGTTAGCCCCAGCAAAAAATTTGCTCCCGTTCGTGTAAGTTCAAATATGAAAGGTTGCCTCATTTTTTTACGTTGACCTTAGAGTTGACTTAGCTTAGGTTGAATTTTTACTTTACTTGTAAATATAGTTTGGTTCTGCCTATAGGTTACTTTTGATCCCTAGGGTATGCCCCTTGTAGTTGTATATGTATCTTCTTGGTTTATATACTTTATCATTTACCAAAAAAAACATGTACATAGCTCAAAATGTGTCTCATATAGGATACGATAATGAATAGTTGAGTGGCATGAACTCATTATTACATCATATCACAATTATGCCATTCCATCTCATATTGTGCTTGCCCGTTTATTCATTCTTCATTTTTTTAAAAAAGCATACTACCATTAACAAGAAGCCATTACATCATGAGCCAAGAAGTGTTCCATAAATCGCGAAGCCCCCTGCCAATAACACATACCAACATTTGAACGAGCAGCTCTAGTTGAGGAATGAGCAAATGTGTTCGCTTGTCTATGAACAAAGGACATTGAAACATCAAAGCATTCACAAATTAACAACTTACAAGAATGGATCAAACAACCAAACTCACTAAAATCAAGGACATTCTTAACCGAACTATCGACCACAATTTTCGCATCAGTTTCAATAATCATGTATGCCAACCCAACTAAGCACCTCTTTCAGACATATAACTTCAACTATACTAGCAGTCCATCGGCCAAAGACTTGTTTAGACACACACATTATTGTTGTTCATCATGAAGAGTGGTTGGGGTATGATCCAAAGAAGCATCCAAGTTGATTTTCACCTTGCCCTGCGGTCGACGTTTCCAACAAACATTTTCTCCTCTTGTTATTTCTGTCATGGGCTGGATTAAGGTTCACATTCGCAGTCTCCCACTCATTCAAAAATTTTAAGCACGTGTGAACACACCCAACAACAGACAGACTCTTGTTCTGCCATAATTGTTTATTACGTCTACCCCAAACTACCCAAATCACCATACAAATTTGTTCCTACTTATTCCTATCACAACCATTTAGCATAGAGAAAAAAAAATGTGCAAATTTATCTACATTCGCATTCATAAATCAAAATATCCAAATGAGGCCAACATTGGACAACAAATGGACAATCAACAAACAATTGAAGAAAATGCTCAACATAATCACCACAAAGCACACATTCTTCACCACATTCAAACCTTTAGCAAATAATCAATCACTGGTAGGTAGGAAATGTAGGAATATGTCCATAAAGTAACATGTAATAACTATTTATTTGTATTTAGTAATTCCTCAGATATTTATATTATTGATTTTTTTGAATAAATTGAAATTTTTATTTTAAATTAAAGTGTATTTATAAATTACTCAAGTTCTGAAATTATTGTCAATGAAAGAATAGTGAAGACAGAAGCGCCTCCAGATGAACTCTCATGAAATAGTTCAGAACGATATTCACAGTTTTAGGATTGACTGAGCAATCGAATCCGATTACGACTGTTAGGTTGAATCGTTGGATGTCAGTCTTGGGGCATAAGAGTGGAGACTCAAATGGTTAACTTAGACATGTTATGAACATGTTGAATGAACCCGTAACAAATTAGCTTAGAGTCCAAAACCGTTTACCTAACTCTAAATCTAATTGTCACACCTTAAGAGTATTTTCATAATTACCTTAATCCTGAGGTGAATACGTAACTTGACTTGGTAAGTTGTAATTTTTGATATGTCAAATGAGTGAATTCAAATTGACGGGCAATACCTTAGTTGTTGGGATTGTAATTTAATTAAGTAGAAGTTGCGTGATTAACATATACGAAAATTCGTGGTTGGATTGTGAAAGTAACAACATCACCTTATGCTTAATTGATGAGTGTGTGAATAAATTAACTTGGTAAAGTATTCGATGAAATGAGTCATCGAATAAGACTTGTCAATTATACGAGACAATTTACTAAAATGTCTTTCTTATTCACAGTCAATAAAAGACTTAAGAAAATAATAACAAAAGGGGTAAAATGATAAGTTTATATTTCGCTCATGTTATTGATAATCACGATGGGTATTATGTTAACACATTCTATTGAGCATGGAAATAAATAGAGTATATTTACACCAGCAGAAAATGTAGCGCGCATGAATCGACAGTTGATTCGGCATCGAACCTATAATGGTGTCATACGATATCATGATTAAATAGGTCGAGAATTTATGGAGATAAATTCACTGGGTATTTGAATCTTAAGCTTTGTTCATGTGGGTCCATTCGGGCTCAGAAATAGTTCAGAGAACAAGAATAGAAAAATGAATTAAATTGGACCAAAATGTGTTTTGGTGCCAAGACATATTTTCTACATTTATATGTGATAGATGATGTTACTCAAATTAGTTAAGTGTAATTGTTATATTCAATTAATTATTTATCATTTTCTAATTATTAGATAATTAGTTAAATAAAATAAATTAACTAATTAATTAATAATGATCAATTATATTTATCATTTGGATTGATAAATTTCGATACCACTAAAACTCTAGGAGATAATGTAAATTTTGACCCTAATAGATAATTAGGGGAATTTTTGGAAATTTTATAATATATGAGTATATTTGTAAATACTAAAAAATATATTTTGATAAATATATAATGGCAATTTAATTACAAACAGATAACGAGTATTATATACAGTTGTTGTTATCAACATACAAAATAGAAAAATGTTCTATTCTCTCACTACTGTTGCCGCCAAAATTAATCTGAAGAATGAAGATTTGATTTTTCTTTTTCAATCGTTTTGAGAGACCACACTCAAATTTCTACGTAAAATTATTCTGAGATATATTTTTGAAATTAATGGGTGGTTGTTGGTGAACTAATTCAGAAATCGTTCGTGGAAGATCAAGTTCGTGATTTTGATCTTAAAGCTTGAAGAACGCTTGAGGGAGTTTCACTAGTTCAGAAATTCTCTGATACAATGTAAATGTAAAAATTATTTTCCCTTAATCTATTCGTTTTAATATTGTATATGCATGGTCAAACTAAAAGTAGTTTTAAATTATTTAATATGATTAAATATAAGTTAAATCGGTTTTTTTTATATTCCATGCACGAACCATTCGTGTTTCAAAACTATTTTTTTAAAATTTTTAAAACCATAAATCCTAGCAGGAAATTGCAGCATGCTCTCCACAGACAAGATTTTACTTTAGAAGCAATAAAAAGATTCTACACAGTAGTCCAAGAGACCGAAGCATGGGTTTGGCCTTATGTAGTAACTTCATCGCTATAGTCTTGTAACCTGATCTAACAGTATAGATGCCTTTAGGATCAAAATGCCACATCAACCGATCCACCTCAGCAATAGAACCTGCTGGAATACTAAGAATGTCATTAACATCCTCCTGATAAAAACCATACAATAGTTCAACATCCCATTCCTGACAGACATGAATCATCAAATCACTAACCAAAATATCTTCAAGCCCCTATTTGATCTCTGTTCTAGGCAGAAAACCATGTTTGTTTGGAATCCAAGGGTCAGACCATACCTTAATAGAAGATCCAGACCCAACTCGCCATCTATGACCATTCTGAAGATGTGAAACCGTATGTCAAATGCTCCGCCAAATAAAGCTTGGGTTGCTACCTACTTGAGCTGAAAACAAAGTCCCATTCTAGAAATATTTTACTTTGAGAACACCTAAAACCAGAGCAAAAGGGTGAGATATAAGGCTTCACACTTACTTAGCCAGATAGCAAGATTGAAGGAGTATAAATGATGAAATCCCAAACCACCCTATTCTTTCCGCCAACATAAACGATCCCAACATGCCTAATGGATTCATTTGGATTCACCATGTTTCGAGCCCCACCAGAAAAAATTCATAAATCTTTACAATTCCTCACATAAATAGGCATGGAGAAGAAATGTGTTCTGAATGTAAGACTGTGCTACAGATTTAATAGAAACCTCTTTGCCAGCCTAAGAAAGGAATCTATTTGACCTTCCAAAATGTCTATACCACAGTCGATCTCTCAAGTAACTAAAAATAACTCTACTCTTCTTGCCAATTAAAGATGGCAACCCCAAATATCGTCTAGTATCTAAGTTGTTTGTCACACCAAGCACCTGCTGAATACCTTCCCGTAAGCCAGGCCCCACATGAGTACTAAAAAATAAGCTAGATTTCCCAAATTCATTGCTTGGCCCTAATCATTCTCATACTAGGAGAGTATTTTTCATGACATGACATCCATCCAAAGTTGCACGAAAGAAGAAGAAACTATCATCTTTGAACAACAGATGGGAGATACTCGGAGCCCCATGAAAAATACGCACACCATGTATCTTACCAAAATTCTCTTTTCTCTTAATCAAGCTAGAGAGACCATTGGCACATAAAATGAATAAGTAAGGCGAGAGTGGACCACCCTGGCGCAACCCTCTCTGAGGAGTTAACGAACTGACATCTTCCCCATTAATCCCAACTGTGTACTAAACTGATGACATACAAAGCATCATCCAGTCTATCCATCGAGGATGAAAACTGAGCTAAAGTAAAATAGCTCAAAGATATGATCATTTGATTTGATCACATGCGTTACTGATGTCATGTTATGTTATGAATCACCTTGCTAGTTTTCTAGTTTATTGCTACCATATCACCTACTTTATTGCTAGTTTTCCTTCGCATGTTATGAATCACCTTGAATGCCACAATCTTATTATCAATTATAGATCTCCCCGTAATAAAAGCTGACTGCTCCTCCGATCACACGCAATGAAATGGGACATAAATCATGCAAAGAACTCAAGCTATCCTTCTTTGGGATTAAACAATTCTGGTTGCTGCCATAACCTCAGGAAAATGACCTTCGTTCAAACACTAAACACAAAAGGAGAAGATATCCATCCAATATGCTGCCAAAAGTTCTATAAAAAAGTCAGGTTGAGGCCGTCCGGACCATGCACCTTATCAAAATGCATTTAGAATGTTGCTATTCTGATTTCCTCTTTTGTAAATGGCGTAACTAATAATTGATTTTGAGCTTCCATAACTTTAGTTTCCATGCATGAAACATCAGGAATAAAGTCATCCACATCATTCATAGAGAATAACTCATAAAAATAAGATATAGCTGCCTGACCCAAGCATGCTTTAACTTCCACCCAATTACCACTATCGTTTTGTAGCCTAGCAATGTAATTCATCTTTTTTCTAGCAAAAGCCGAAACATGAAAAACGGCTATTACGATCACCATCTTTCATCCAGAATTTCTTAGGACGTTGCTTCCAATATAATTCCTCTTTCCACAACAGCTTATTCAACGAGTTTCGCAAGTTCCACACCTTGTCATTCGCATATGCCGATTGTGAAAGTATAGCTTGAGAGAGCTCAGATTCAACCTTCTGAATTCGATAAGTAAATTGTCTTTGAAAATATTTTTCCCACCTACCCATCTGATCCACGCAAATCTCCAATCTCTCAAGCAAACTAAACCTGGCAGAATTATCTAAATAATTTTGAACAAGCATACGAAATTCCTCTTCAATCAGCTAAGAGTTTTCAAATCTAAATTTATAAGACCACATTACCTGCTCATTCGAATGAGTTGTCATTACTATGGGATGATGATAAGAAATCGAGGAGGCAGAACAACCGAGCTTGAGGAAAGTACTCCATCTAGTCTAAATTAACCAAACAACGGTCCAATCATTCTTCAACAGACCTCTCTGTCCCCCCTCTTTCCCAAGTGTAATTATATCCTTCCATGGGTAAGTCGAACAAACCACAATCCACTACAGTTTCACGGAAGCCACGCATTAGCCACTCAGGGTACGAAATAGTACCATTCTTATCATGAGGGATAATAATATCATTGTAATCACCCATCACACACCAAGGAAGTTGTAAACAGTTCCTCAATTGCTGAAGAAGACTCCAAAATAGATGTTGATTGCTTTTATCAGGCTGGCTGTAGAAACAGGTGCAACGCAACTAATAGAAAAATCATCAACAACTGAAACATCTATATGGAATCGAGAGTAGCTCAATACACTAATAATAATAGAAAAGACCCAAAGAAGAGTGAGCCTGCCACTATAACAAACCCAATTCACAAAAAAATACCCATCGTACCTAAGAACATTTTTTATTTCATGAATTTAATGTTCAGCAACAAGAGTTTCAACAAGAAAAATAAATTGTGGCTTACGAGCCTTAACAATATTTTTTAGGCTAACACTGTTTGTGGATTGCCAAGCCCATGACAGTTCCAGGTAACACCTATCATTTCTCCCGATGGGGCATAATAATAGACTCGGTCGATCCAACAAAGTCACTGGGTTGAGCTCCAGTTAGCTGTGTATTATCCACTCTAGACCCTCTTCTTCAGTATACATATGGTCTTGCATAGAACTAGACGAGTCTCCAGCCCACTCCTTTTAGTCTTGTCCTGCAGGTCCAACTCACTGTCTTTAGTAGAAGTAAAGTCCATTGGGCCTAAGCCCACAATTGGTTCAAAGGCTAAAACAACCTTCCCGCTTCGTTGCACAAAAAAAAGGACGTGGTTTCACGTGCGCACGGTTAACAGCAAATCCATCCCCTCCACTTCTCACATCCATAACTCCACAAACGTATCCCCCTCCCTCCGCCTCACTCAATGATTATCGCCATCTTCTCCACCCTCTCGGAGCCACCGTTCACCGCCCAAACCAGCCACCCTCTAGTTGTCAGCATTCAGCCAATTTCCCCATTCTTTTTTCTCTTCCCTATTCCCGTCTGTGTAGCTCGTTGAACAGAAATTATTTATATCCCCAAACATTCCACAATAATAGCAGAAATAGGTTTGGAATTCATATTTGAATCTAACAAGACTGCATCATCCACCCTTAAGTTTGATATTCTTCTATCTCTTCAACGGTAAATGAACATCCATATGAATCCTAACCCGCATATAGGACGCCATATTCCATCATTATTCTTTGCATCATACTCTAAAAATCACCAATGAAGCTACCCAGCCGCTTCCCCACTAACATAGACATATGTCCCACATGGAGTTCATGAATTTACACCCAAACATTAATATGAAACAAATGGATACTAGAAGGAACCTCACACTATTGTAAGTGGTGGAAAATTAGTAAATGTGAATCAAACGTCTATGGCCTTCCATCAAGAACTCATTTCAAATCTAGTTGGTGAAATAATTGAAATATATACTTCTGATCAGGTAATTATTTAATAGTGATATATTTCCCTGGTCGTCATATACTTGCAAATCGATGTTACATTGGGTTGAATCGAATCTCTCTATCAGTAGAAACCTACCTATCAAACAGTACTCGTTAAACATCAACGCCGTCTCGAATCCCTCTGAATCCAACACTAGTTCTTCATCCTCTTCCAAACTCAAGGGTAACACTGTCGTGCCATCTTCCATGATTCCAAAATGAAACGAAAACTTAAAGAAAAAGCAAGAGCATGAAAACTCTTAATGAGGAGAGAAAGCAAAACTATCAACGAGGAGAGATTAATTCTTTGTATGTAATATACTACCTCATGAGTACATTTTAAGTTCTGCTATTGTTATAATTTTTTTAGCACTTGTGTAAAATACGTAGTTATAGTTCACAAATCCTATTATTCGAGAGTGAATATAAAAGAGCTATATAAAACTATATTGGATGTCGCCTGGTAATAGTATTTGCGTAGAATTATGTAAGTCATAATGTATTCATAGCTTGAAATGATATACTCTTTTTCCTAGACAAGGATGAATTCAAAGTGTCACGAATTCGTAACTATAAACAGAAAAAATTTATTGGGATCGTAAATACTCAGTTAAATCCACGATATGGATATGTGGACGTGAAACTTACCCATAACAAATAAACTAGTAGCAACAAGAATCTTCTGGTTAACTAATTAATTGGAATAAACTTTAATGATATAATATTAACTTAATTGGTTAAATGATGAAGTGTATTAATTAATGCTAACAAATTTGATTGAATAACATGTATTGAAGTTAAATTTTATGTACAAATAGGAAAAACTCAAAGTTAGCTTCTCGATGCACCGAAAATTTATCTGAAAGTAGGTTATTACCCCGTTTTATTTATATAAGAATTTGATCTAAAGACTAAATCAAACATAATGTTTCATATCTATTGTATTGACACACACGCATCCAATAGTACATTTTTTTTTAATTTCAGTCTTTAAAGATGTATTTATTGTTTTAATTTTATAAGAGAAAGAATGGTTTTGCAATGATAAAACCATGAGCGCATAGAGATTGAGTAGTCAAAATCTCACACGACACATGTTAAGATTTAGATTGAAGATTTCATTAAAGATAAGAGGACCATAACTGTAAAAGGGATCAGACGATTATGTTCAATTCGACAGTTATAAGGAAATACAATCAACATAGCAGTTAAAAGAAACAAGTAAGACATGCGGCCACGCTTGGGAAAATCCTGCGAACATGGCTAAAAAAGGGTGGTCATGCCTCTAACAATAGGGGAATGGTGGTCATGCCTCCCAAAAGCAGGAGGAATGTGGCAATGTTGATTTTCTCATATTTTATAAAAGCCTATAAATACAAGTTCAATTGAAACGAATAGGCAGAATACAATCCAAACAATTTTTTATTAAGTACATTGTCTTTTCTCTCTTCTCTCTTGTTACTGTCAAAATTTTTCTAACGTAGAGGAAAAATCCTTTACAAGAGGCATATGTAACAACATATGAGACACATACCTATACGAAATACAAGAGAATATCAAAAGTCTTCTCGTGATTTTTTTCCCTTTAAGAGTTTTCCGCATAAATAATGATGTTTATATTCTCTCATTCTCTCTCTAAATTATTATCTTTATTATTTATTCCTAGAGGGTTTTCCATACCGAAAAATCATTGAGAGTGAGATAAAAACCCAAATTATCCTCCCAAAATTTCAAAAACCAAATCAAATGCCCCCTCAACAACGAAAGTGGAAACGAAAACGACAACAAATTGGAAATAGAGATGGAAACGACAACAAGTACAAAATTGAAAACGAAACGAAAAATAGAAAACTCGTTCAATGCATATTCGATTGGCTTATTATTTCTTTTACATCATTATCAGTGTCTAAAAGAAAAAAAATTTATTTGATTTGTCATAAACAAAGTATTAAGTTCAAAATTCTAATTTAATTTAAATACTAAATCATATTTTGAATTTTAAAATATCTTATCTGAAACTTGTTATGATAAGATTATTTTAAATTTTAAATCAAATCAAGTTTTGGGTTGAAATTTTAAATTTAAGCTTATCTCAAGTCAAAAAAGTAAAAAAAAGGAGAAATTCTCTCACGGTTGATGAACGGAAACGTCGTGAATATGGAAATGGAATTGTCTTTACAACGAGAAAGAAATGACTTAACAACGGGACATAATTGTCTTGACGGCAGGAACAAAATTGTCTTGATGGTAGGAACATAATTGTCTTGACGGTTGGAATGGAATTATCTTGATAGCAGACGAGATTATCTTGACAACGGGAAAAAATGTCTTGACAATGAGAAAGAAATGTCTTGACGACGGGAATGAAATTATCTTGACAATGGGAATGGGGTTGTCTTGATGGCCGGAATGGAATTATCTCGATGGTGGATGGAATTGTCTTGACAACGAGAATGAAATTGTTTTGACAATGAGAACGAAATATCTTGACAATGAGAAATAAATGTCTTGACAACGGGAACGGAATCGCCTTGACGGCAGGAATGAAATTGTCTTGACAACAGAAATGGAATTATCTTGATAGCAGGAACGGAATTGTCTTGATAACGGAATGAAATTATCTTGACAATGAGAACGAAAAATCTTGACAACGTGAATGAAAAATTGTGACAATAGGAACGGTTATGAGTACGAAAATAGAAATGATAACTGGAATGAAAATTAACTAAAACAAAAAAATGTTGGAAGCAAAACTACATGAAGAATTTTACGAAGTTTTGGATCAAGTTATACAGGGAAGTAAACTTATTCACGTCTTTTAAACTGTATTAAAAAACTCATGTAGCATGTTAGGTATCATTAGAAATATGTAAATGTATACTTCTTGAGTAATTTTATAGGACTCAATTCGGAGCACCCGATAAAAAGTTGTGACAATTTTCATGAAGGTCATTCAGAAAAATAGAGTATGTAGAACTGTAAACATCAGAAATTAAACTGTATTGACTAAGAGATAACTATATGGTGAATATTATATCAACAAAAATATACGGAAATCTGATTAATGGAGAATTTTACGGAAATCAATTTGAAACACCCAATCAAAAGTTATGGTAGTTTTCATTGGTGTTATTCGGGAAAGTAGATATATGAACACTTTTAAAAATTAAATTTTAGACTGTATCAATTTAGATAGATTACATAGCAAACAATATATTATCAGAAATGTATGGATGTTTACTTTTTGAAGAATTTTGCAGAACTTGATTTGGAGCTCCTCAGCAAAAGTTATGACAATTTTCATTAAGGTTACTTAGGAAAGTTAAATATGCGGAATGATCAACTTTGGAAATTCAACTATATTTACTGGAAGGCAACTACACAGAAAATATTATATCATCAGAAAGATACAGAAACCTACTTATTGGAGAATTTTACATAACTCAATTTGAAGCTTTCGATTAGAAGCTATGGTTATGTACTAAAGCTATCACATCTTTCAAATTGAATCTTTAAATTGCTTTATTTTAGATAGTATTATATAAAAAGCTATATATCGTTGAAAAGATACGGATATATACTTATTGAAAAATTATGCAAAACTCGATTCAGAGCTCTCAAACAAAAGTTACAATAATTTTCATGAAGGTTGTCTAAGAAGGCATATAATGCAGAATAGACAGTTTGGAAATTATACTGTGTCAATTGGAAGTCAAATACATGGAGAATTATACATTATCAGAGCATGTGAAAATTAACTTCTTGAAGAATTTCACGGAATTCAATTTCGAGCTCTCGATCAAAACTTATGGCATGATAACACACGAGTTATTTAGAAGATGAATAACCGGTGTCAATTCTCTCTCTTCTTCAACAATAGAACTAAGGACATAAGTCTTTGTGAGGGGCAATTCGTAAGTCCTATTCTCAGAAAGAACTAAGGGCGTAAGTCCTTGGGAAGGGTAATTCGTAAGTCATACTCTCAGAAGGAACCGTGCAAATTCTTGGAATGAGCAATTCGTAAGTCCTACGCTCAGAAGAAACTAAGAGCGTAAGTTCTTGGGATGAGCAATTCGTAAACACTACTCTCGGAAGGAACTAAGGGTGTAAGTGTTGGTTATCGCGGCGCGTGCGCGGCGGACGCGTGACCTTTTAAAAAATTAAACTTCTAATATAAATCAAATATTTTAATAAAACATAACCTGCGCAACGCCATGATAACCAAATAAAAACTTTTATTGAAAACTCATTTTCAATCAATCAGGATCAATTATATGCTATGTGTAATCACAACTAAGTTAGGGTTAGAGATGCAATCATATTATCATCCCTTATATATTATTTATGGAATTTGCATACATACCATTATATGTTAAATTACCAAAAATTCACCCCATAATAGTTGTTATTGCCGAAAATTGCATATCTCCGTGGAGTCAATGTTGTGCCCAAATTCATCAATCCAAATTGATAAATTAAATTGATCTCCATCAGGAATTAATTAATTTTATTCATCAATTATCTAATAATTAGAAAATAACCAATTAATTAATCTGAACATTAATTACTTGCTCTTCACTAATTAAATGACACGCATATGGGTTCGAGAAATATACCTTGGTCCAAACTACATTTTTCGTCCAACTGGTGTTATTTTTCATTTATGTCCTTATGAGCTACTCCTAAGACCGATGGATCGACATTAATAAAGCTATAGGACTCAAATATTCAGCAAATTTATCTCCATAAATTCCCGACCTATTTAATTCTGACATCATACGACTCCACTATAGGTCTGATGCAGAATCAACTCCCGATTCATGTGCACTACATTTTATATTGGTGCAAATAAACATTTTTATTTCACGGTCCATAAAATATTTTAACATATTACCCATCGTGAATATCAGGAACAAGAGTGAGATGTAAAATTATCATTTTATCTATCTAGTTATTATTTCCTTAACTCCTTTTTTGATTGTGAATAAAAAAGACATAACAGTAAATTGTCTCGTACAATTCGTCATGTCTTATTCAATGATTCATTTCATCAAATAATTGGCCAAGTTAATTTATTCACATACCAATCAATAAAGCATAAGGTAATACTGTTGTATTTGCAATCTCAGCACGAATTTTCATGTCTGTGAATCACGCAACTCCAACATAGTTGAGTCACGATCTCAACAGCTGATGTATTGTCCAATAATTCGAACGCACTCCTTTGGAATAGCAAATATCGTAACTAACTAATTCAAGTTTCATATTCACCTCATGATTAAAGTAATTACAAAAATACATGTATATGTGTAATAATTAGATTTAGAGCTAGATAAATGACTTTGTTCTAAACTAATTGGTTACTGGTCTATTATACATGTTCCACGAATATGTTTAGGTCAATTGTTAGAGTCTCTACTCCCATACCCCAAAACCGACATCATTTGGTTCAACCCAACAATCGTAATCAGACTTGATTACCCAGTCAATCCTAAGACCGTGAATAACATTCTAAACTATTTCAGAAGAGTTTGTCTAAAAGAACCATCAGCCTTTACTCTTCTTACGTTAACAATGGTTCCAGGACTTGAGTAAATTATAAACATACTTTAATTAATAAAAAAACTTTCATTAATTCATTAAATTCAGTAATAAAAAATGTATGAGGAATAACTAAATACTCATAACAAGTCATTACACTCTACTTTACAGACATAATTCCAACACTAAAGGCATAAGTCATTGTGAGGTGCAATTCAGTAGTCCTACTTTCAGAAGAAACTGAGGGTGTAAGTCCTTGGGAGGGGTGATTCATAAGTCATACTCTTACAATAAAGATGGGACCATGGTTTTTTATTTGAACCTAAGACCTTGGGAGCGTGCAGTTCGCAAGACATTCTCTCAAAATGAAAACAAAGCTATGGTTCTTTATTCGAATCTAAGTCCTCATCTAAAAAGAAAACAAAAATGATTTGAAAGTCCTTCTCTTAGAATGAAAACGAGGGACATGATTGTTTATTTGAACCTAAGTCCTTTAGAAAATGGCAATTCATAAGTGCTTCTATTAAAATAAACCAAATGAAGACGAGGCCAAAGTTCTTTATTTGAACCTAAGTCTTTGAGAAAATGGACAAATCATAAGTCATTTTATTTAAAGGAAATTAAATTTTATCCTCGGGAATGGATTTCACAACCCGAAATATATTTGTTCTCTAACAAAGATCGAAGTCATAAGAACGAATTCTGATATAAAAAATTGAACTATAAGTGTTTGACAACTTATTCTACTACGTAAAAGTTATTCTCAAGAGAATTGAGAGCAAAAAATTTACTGGGTGTTTGAGAACGAATTCTATTGAGAGCTTGAAGTTGGTACGGGAATGGATTTTGATCTTCAAAATTTGGCTAAAATATTTGAAGAAAAAATGAAGAACAACAAAAATGGAGTTCAATAGAAGAAAAATTACACAAACAAACAAATATAAGAAAAATGGCTTTCCCTGGCGGTTTTACGGTGGCGGTTATGCCAACCACAGGTAAAAAAATTGGCAAAACGTTTGGTGGCGATTTTTAAAAACCGTCGCCAAATGTTTTACTTTTAGTGACGGTTTTAAAATATTTAGCGGAAGTTTTAAAACCACCATTAAATAACCTTTAAATTTCTAATTTTTTCTTTTGCCCAAACCCGCACAATCTCCCTCTCTCTCTCTCTCTCAACATGTGACGCAAACCTCCGTGCTCCTCCATCGTGATTTTCTATCATAAGCTCCTCCATGATCTACAGGTACATACTTACATACTCGATTCTCGCCCAAACTCGCATGATCTCTCTCTCTCTCTCTCTCTTTCTCTCTTTCTCTCTCCGTGCAACAGGTATATGAAAATAACCATTAAATGAGAGAAGAGTAAGCTAAAGCTCCAAAGCTGATCCAAGTTTAGACATGGGTTTGGCAAAAAATAGAAGAACATTTTTAGCAAAAAAAGAGACAATTATGATCCATATAGTCTTAAGATTTTCCCGTCTTCCCTCTAGACTTTTTACAAAAGCTTTTCTCTATATATCTTTGCTCCAACAAGCAGCCTCAAACATGATTCAATCATTGACATGCATTTGGTCCCTATCGTAGTTTGTTGAGTTATGCTTATTTTTGGTTTTCAACTCCGCTTGATAATAAACTTGTGTTTCTGCCTGATAATATTTGTTGGTTGTGCTCTTAAATAATGCATTTGAGTAAAAGAATGTTGAGGCTTAAACACACATCTATATTATTTCTAAAGTATATATACTTAGCTATGTTATCTAGAAAGAGAAATGGTGCTTTTGTTTCATTTATGCCAAAGACTATAAATGAAGTTGCTTTTCTACTAGAAGTGGAAAATATTGCTACTTGAACTCACGACATCGTCATGTGGGTGTGAGAGTTTAATTAATCACTATGCCAACTCATGTAATCTAATTATGAATATAGTTAATTGTTTATTATAATGTTCCTAATTTTTAGTTTGTTTAATTAGTAGTCAAATAGTTAGAATACGAGTAACTAATTTAATAGAATAGTGAGAATATGGGTAGCTAATTTGTTTATTGTAATTTTCATAATTTTGTAGTTTATTTAATTCTTGTAGTGACTGCAACTTTTTTGTCTCTATTTTGTACCTCAATTTGTGACTCTGACTTCATCGTCACTTTGATTTTCATTGTATTGAACTACCCATTATAATGTGTTCAGATTGATTTTAATATGGATAAAAGTTGGATTGAAAAATCTCGAGTTAATCAAGATTGCTTTAATGGAGTTGATGAGTTTATTGATTTTACTTTTGAAAGAGTTTCTGTAGAGGGTAAGATTTTGTGTCCATGTAAACGTTGTATGAATACGCTGAGGATGAATAGGGAGAGTGTGCATGAGCACTTGGTCTGTAATGGGTTTTGCATTGGTTATCACGTTGATTTTTTCATGGTGAATCCATATTACAAAATTCAAATGGAGAAGAGCTTAATAAAAGAAATGTGAACCATACGTCTGTGTATGGAGCTTGTCATGACAATATACATGACTAGGTCCAACTCCCACCAGTGTATTTGGATCACAGAGCGGCCGTCAGTTTTCTGAAGAGGCGTTCATTCCACGTGCAGAACATGAGAGAGTTAGGTCACAGGTCCATGGACTTCAAGATGGTCAACTTCAATTTCAATCCCAAGTGATATACCTTATGAAAATGATGCAAGCACAAAATTCTTTGTTCTCATTCTCCGACGGCGATCATGTGAGATTTCTAAGGAATATATACTTTACGTAATTATAAATTATGTTTATTCCAACACTAATACTAGTTTTGTTCATTTTTTACTTGTATAAGATTCTGGAGATCCTCCCTCAACTTCATGATCACATAAAGTTCAGTGATGATAAAAAATACTATATTTTCTTAAGTTTGAACTTATATTATTTTGTCTTTAGAATTTGTGAATGTTTCAATTGATGGATTCTGAATCTTTAAAATTTATGAATGTTTGAATTTGTGAATGTTTAAAATGCAAGAATTTGTGAATATTTGAACTGGTAAAATTTTTGTATTGATATATTATGAAATATGTGATATAGAATATTTTCCGAAACATGTATTTTTGAAAATTATGGGATGTTTAAAAAAAGAAAAAATTCTGGCCAAAACTAATCTTTTCGCGGCGGTTTTGGAGCCTATAGAGGCGGTTTAAAACCGCCACTAAAGATATTTTTTTTCCAGTTTCTAGGCATTTGGCGGCGGTTCGAACCACCACTAAATACTCTTTATCGACGATTTTGAACTGTCGAGAAAGAGAAAGAAAACTGCAAGCAAAGACCCCCTTTGCCGGTGGTCTTCCGACGGTTGGGATAATCACCGCAAAAAACCTTTGCGGTGGCGGATAAGGCGGCGGTTTTTAAACGGCCACAAATCTCTTTGGCGGCGGTTCAAGCCACCATAATAGATGAATAAAACTGCCGTTATAAGTCATTTTTCTTGTAGTGAAAGTGATTCTCATTGATCGAAGCTGAAATACAAAGGAAAAATATAAAACGGGAAAAGGACAAAGAAAAACAAGAAAAATGGAGAAATTCTATCAATGAGCATGTAGCAAAGGAAACAGGATAAATTCTACCAATAAACGCGGAACATCAAACTCAAACCCCTGCAATGAAATTATGAAACGGTACACTGATTCCTTACTCAATTCAATAAATTATTATATATTTTCTTGAGCAACATTTTTTTTCACAAATCTGAATGTATGAGAAAATGAAAAGAAAAATGAAGAAATGGGACAACTATATCAATGAGCCCGTAGTAAAAAAATGGGAAAAACTCTATCAATGAGCCCGTAATGAAAGGAACAGAAAAGTATAACAGCAAATGAATGAGAACTATTCATCATCGATATGAAACAACAACAAAAATGAAAAAGAAAAAAGAAACCACCACTGACAATGAACAATAAAAAAGTTGTCTGGAGAAACTACATCACGTGTTTTCAAGAAACACGTGAAAACAAAAACAGACAGATGTAATGTCAGAATAAGAAAAAGACAAATCATTACACCTCAACGAATAAAATTTCGTTGAGTGTAATGGGGACCAATGGGCAGTTAAAATCTCATTACATGTGACAAGATCTATAGCGAAGACTTTATCAAAGATAAGAGGATCAGAACCAATAAAAGATCAGATGATTATGATCAATTCGTCAGTGATAAGGAAATACAATCAACGCAACAGTTAAATGAAACAAGCAAAACATGGGGTCGTGCTTTGGGAAAATCACGCGAACATGGTAATAATCTCAAAAGGGTGGCCGTGCCTCCAATAGTAGGAGAATGGTGGCCATGCCTCCCAAAAGTAAGGGGAAGGTGACCATGCCTCCAAAAAGTAGGGGGAAGGTGGCCATGTTGATTTTATCATATTTTGTAAAAGCCTATAAATACTAGTTCAATGTAAACAAATAGGCAGAATACAATTCAAGCAAAATTTTACTAAGTACATTGTCTTTTCACTCTTCTTTCTCATTACTGTCAAAATTCTTCTAACGTAAAGGAAAAATCCTTTACAAGAGGCATATGTAATAACATAAGAGACACATACCTACACGAAATATAAGAGAATATCAAAAGCCTTCCCGTGGTTTTTCTTTCCTTAAAGGATTTTTCACGTAAATCATGTTGTCTTCATTCTCTCATTCTCTCTCTAAATTATTATCTTTATTATTCATTCGTAGAGGATTTTCTATACCGAAAAAATCCTTTACATAGAAAAATTATTACTATAACTAATTGGGTTAACAAGTAACAACCATCTCGTTTAGATCATAATAACATTAATAGGATCTCAAATCAATTTATGAGTGAGCAATATAATGGAGTCATATGCATAAAATAAAAGAGGAAAAACCTTAATTGTCAATGGAATCCTTATCGGCCATGTAAATGACTAATCATCATTTATGAGTGTGATTAAAAGTCTCGTTTGTAAGTTAGTTTTCAGGGTTAACAATGCCAATACTTAATTTAGATGAAGCAGGTCATGATTAATTAACTATTTTAATCAACAAGTCTTGACTCAATTCAGATAAAGCGAGTCGATAATCAATTAATGAGCATAAGGAAGACCTAACCTCATAAAACTAATTTAGTGAGTTAAAAGTGAAAATTTATTTTTTCTTTATTATCGATTTATTTTTCATTCATGAGTCATTAGTGAAAATTTCTCTATTAAGTTAAGCTTATTTATACTTTGTTTATATTTTTGAAATACTCTTACAATGTTATTTGCAAATCATTCTCCTCTTCAGAATTTATCTCAATAGTAGTCTTGGTACTAATATTAGTTAATTTCTCATGTTTTGATTTTCAAAATATTTTAATTTATGATTTTATAAGATGAAAATGAGAAAGAAGATGATTCAAATATGCTAATTAATTTTAAATTATAATGCATTTAGAGTATAACAAAACTTAGCTATGGTAAAAGTCAATTGTTATCAAGATTATTTAGTGACTTAAACTATTACGATAACATAAATATCAGTATTTCATGTTTCATATTTAAATTGAATAATCTAATTTATGTTATTCAACGTGCTGAGTCTTCTACTAATGACATTAATAGGATCTGAAATCAATTTACCAATGAGCAATATAATGGAGATACATGCATAAAATAAAAGGAAAAAAATCTTAATTGTTAGTGGAATCCTCATCGACCCATGGAAACGACTAATCATCATCTATAAGTGTGCTTAAAAATGTCATTTATAAACTAATTTTTAGGGTTGAAATGTTAATACTTAATTCAAATGAAAAAGATCATAATCAATTAACTATTTTGGTTTACAAATCTTGACTCAATTCAAATGAAGCGAGTAGATAATCAATTTATAAGCTCATAAATCTAATTTAGATTTTTTATTTGAAATTTATATCTATTTGCTTCTTTATTAAGAATGATTTATAAAATTAACAAATACATGATTCATAAATCATTTAATTAACTAAGATTTAGTCTAAATCCCATTTTATTTTATTTGTATGTATATTTGAAATCAATGAGAACCGTATATGTTTTTCTTATACAAATTGAAATGCTGGACGAGAAAGGAAATAACTTTTCTTTTTAATGGAAGGGGAAATAATATTAATTTTGAAAACAAGTTTGGAACAAAATTGAAAACTAAAATAGAAATATAACTCAGCGGACGCGAATGACATTGAATTATAGTTAAGGAGAGTCATTGAGATCCGGATACCAATCTCTCTCTCTCTCCCCTCTCTCTCTCAAGGCTCTCTTTGTTCCTTATCGGCTCACGTTCTCAGTTCCTCGCTCCGGAGGTCGATTTTCCACCAGCCAAGAAAGTTAGATTAAATTGTTTGAGAAAAAGAAGAAGAGTTAGGAGCAGAGAGAGGAGACGAAAGACGAAGATTTTAAACCCCAGAGAAAGGGTCATGGTCCAGAGCATCCGTCTCGGTGACGTCCCTTCGATCTGACAAAGAAGCCCTAGAACTCAACAGCTTTGCCTGGGTTCTTACGGGTTGGAGCCTTTACGTTTTTTTTCCTGTTTAGATGGGTTTTTGTTGGAAAACCCTATATTTGTAAGGCGCTCTGTTTGCTTTTGTTGCGTGTTGCCCCGTGCGACTTGTTGTTCAATCTGGGATTCTAGCTTGGGCTTAGCAATTGAGCTCTGTTCGTTTCGCTGTGCGTCTTGAAAACCCTAGTTTAGACTCTCCGAGGTGAGCAAGGTTCGCTTAAGGCTGCTCGTCTGATCTCGCTTTGGAGTCGTAGGGGTTTCTGTCGACGGTGTTGTGGTGGGATTTGGTTGGGTGCTGTTCTGTGGAAAACTGTCGGTTTCTTTGTTGCCCATGCTATTGACTTGATTTTTCATGCCGCCAGAACCTTTGCCGTGGGATCGGAAGGACTTCTTCAAGGAGAGGAAGCACGAGAGGTCAGAGTCCATAGGATCCGTAGCCAGATGGAGGGACTCGGCCCATCATGGATCTCGCGAGTTCAATCGGTGGGGATCTTCCGAATTTCGTAGACCACCGGGTGAGCTTTTGAATTTCTACGCCATAATTTAAATTGATAAAAAAATAGTTTTTATACCCTTTATCTATGTTTTGGATGTTTTCCGTATGGATTGTAGTACGAGGGTTATGAATTACTATCTTTCGGTAATTTTGGTTCTTCAAGAAAGAGAAAACAGTGCTTCTTTTGCCTGATGTTCTCCGTCATAGAAAAAGTGCTTCTAGGAGTCTGATCTGGTATATTCATAATTACGTTTTCCTGGGCTTGTTGATACTGCTTAACTAATTTTGGTTAGAATTCCTTTCTTATATTACATCTAGGATTAGTTAGGTACTTATCAGGTCATATTCGTGATTTGTTTAACTTGTTATTTTACACTCTTGATAAAAGATATGTATTTTTGTTGATTTCCTGTAATATCATTTTTATGAAGGTCATGGTAAGCAGGGTGGTTGGCACTTGTTTTCTGAAGAGTCTGGTCATGGATATGGGCCATCTCGGTCATCCATTGACAAGATGCTGGAACATGAGGGCTGCCGGCCATCTGTTTCTCGTGGTGATGGAAAATATGGAAGAGGCGGTAGGGAAAGCAGAGGATCTTTTAGTCAAAGAGATTGGAGAGGTCATTCCTGGGAAACAAGTAATGGGGCTCCAAACATCCCCAGACGTCCCCAACATGATGCAAATAGTGATCTTAGGTCTGAAGATGATATGCTTCCCTACTCATGTCAACCTCATTCTGACTTTGTAAGCACATGGGATCAGATTCACTTGAATGACCAACATGATAAGATCGGCGGTGCCAACGGGATAGGCACAGGTCAGAGATGTGAGAGGGAGAACTCATTGGGCCCCATCAATTGGAAGCATCTTAAATGGACCCGCGCTGGGAATTTGTCATCACGGGGTTCTGGTCTCAGCCACTTGAGCAACTCAAAGAGCGTTGGTGCCGTGGATTCCAACGGAACAAAGTCTGAGGTACGGCTAAAAAATGCAACACCCATTCGATCACTCTCCGTTGATGCTGCTACCTGCGTTACCTCTGCGCCACCTTCTGAAGAGATGACTTCTAGGAAGAAGCCACGACTTGGATGGGGTGAGGGGCTAGCAAAGTATGAGAAAAAAAAAGTTGAAGGCCCCGATGTTGGCCCGGACAAGGATGGTGTTAGTTTTTCTTGGACTGCAGAATCCACACGTTCTCTTGGTTCAAGCTTGGCTGA
Organism: Datisca glomerata; assembly: GCA_003255025.1. Taxonomy (NCBI): domain Eukaryota; kingdom Viridiplantae; phylum Streptophyta; class Magnoliopsida; order Cucurbitales; family Datiscaceae; genus Datisca; species Datisca glomerata. The sequence continues at coordinate 2,049,785 of QANY01012298.1, forward strand.
GAAAAGCCCTAGAGTGTTAGGGTTTTCAGGTTGTGCATCTCCTGCTACTCCTTCTTCCATTGCTACTCCTTCTTCTGTTGCTTGCAGCTCCTCACCAGGTAATTGGAGAAATTGGTGGTTATTTTTTTTCTTGGTTGGTAAAAATTAGTGCAGTGCTTACCTTTTTTGGTTGATAGTGATTATCTATTATGGCCATTGAGCTGATTGCACATAATAACTTTGGCGATTCACCCCTGGCTCCTCTTGTATGATTTGCTATGTTACTATATCTCGGTTCTTACCATTTTAACTGAACCTGTTGGAAGAAAAAATGTTGCGACAATCTCACATAGGATTTTAGGTGAATCATGTCTCTCTTTCGCACGTTCACTATCTTCCTAAGCACTAGTCCATATGTTGGTAAATTTGATTGAAAATGTGAGTTTTTTCGTTTTAAATGTTGTTTGAACAAAAAAAAACAATAAAAAATGCCTTTTAAATGAGATTTGCTTCCATAATGTGATTTATGGTATGCATTTTATCTGTTAGGTCTCTCTACTTAAGATGTGTTCTTGATTTTACTTATGCCAAGAATACAGGATTCTTTTTTCTTCCATTAAATGATTTCATAGTTGGAAGCTAAATTAAGGGGTCTGCTCTTGCTTGAATATAGTTGAGTTAAAAAACAACTTGCCAGGAAATATTATTTCCATTTTGTGGCATTGTTGCCCCTTGAGTCTTGATATATAATGTAGCCACCAATGGTATACATCATTTTGCAATATTGCCTCAATTTTCGTTTCCATTTTTGGTTTCTTTCTGGCAGAGTTAGTCAATCCAGCGTTTTCATTGATGCTTTATAATTTGATGTATTCATAGATTTGTCAAGACGTTACTAAAGAATTAAGGGTTTCCATTGCTAAGTTTGTCTAGACGGACTTTATTTAGTACATTTCTTCTTTTGATAGACTAATTCTTTTTAGTGATAGTGAAAACCTTTTGATGAGTAACACCTAGGTTTTCCGAGTTGATAACAGCGTTTTATATAATTCATATTTGTATTCTGTCAACGATGTTTTGTATAATAAATTGTGATCATTTTCTTAGTGGATTTTATTCTGAGGACATTTTTCTTAAATGCCCAAAAGAAACTTGAAACTCTTAATGTTGCTACTGATGCTGATAAAAATAGCGATGATGCTACCTACAATGTCCCATTATGTTGTTTTCTCACTAGTAAATTTTATCCTAATCTGTGTATCATTTTAAATAATTTTGACAGGTATAGAGGAGAAGTCATTTAGCAAGACAGCTAGTTATGATACTGAAATTAGTAATTTATGTGGTTCACCAAGTCCTGGTCTTAGGAATCAGCTTGAGGGATTCTCATTTACTTTAGAAAAGTTGGATATTAAATCAATATCTAGTTTGGGAACCTCACTCATTGAACTGCTTCAATCCGATGATCTGAATTTAGTTGAATCGAGCTTTATGAGGTCTTCTGCATTGAATAAGTTGCTTATCTGTAAAAGTGAAGTTTCAAAAGAACTGGAGTTGACTGAGTCTGAAATTGATTCACTTGAAAATGAGCTCAAGTCATTGAGGTCTGAAAATGGAGTGATTTACCCTCAACTTGCGACATCTGGCGTTTTGCCGATGGAGGACAGTGTAAATTATTCCAAAGAAAAGGACGTTGTCATCAATTTGTCATCCCGACCTTCTCCGTTACAAATGATATCTTCTGGGGACATGCCTATTTGCAATGGGGACTTTGAAGCACAGACTAATATGAAGGGCGAGGACGTTGATAGCCCTGGAACCGTGACATCAAAATTTGTTGAACCACTCTCACTTATGAAAGCCATCACTTCGCATGAGGCTGATATAGGAAATAATGTTCATTACTCCAGTAATTCTAGAGCGGTCCAATGTACTGACAAAGATAAATATTTGGTTTATGGTTCCTGCGAACGCAAGGAGGATGTGTTCCAAGATGTCCCCATGACGAGCGAAGCTGATGAACCCATTTGCGATTATCTTAGTGTACCAGCTGATCAAGGAGCATTGTGTGATTCAATACTTGCATTCAATAAAGAATCTGCAATTATAGCAGCTGAGGTATTTAATAAGCTATTGGGAAGAAGTCCACATAAGACTAATTTATGGGGGAATAGAAATGACTCATTTTCGCAGAGTGCCGAATCTATTAAAGAGAAGTTTGCGATGAGAAAGCAATTTTTAAGATTTAAGGAGAGAGTAATAACACTTAAGTTTAAAGTCTTCCACCGCTTGTGGAAGGAAGATATGCATTTGCTCTCCATGAGAAAATTTCGTGCTAAACCACAGAGAAAAGTTGAATTAAGCTTGCGGGTAACACATAATGGGCATCAGAAAAATAGGTTTTCCATCCGCTCTCGCTTTTCTTCACCTGGTACGTTACTTCTTGATACGCTTCTTTATATTATCTGCATTCAGCTGCAATAGTTCTAGGATAATGTTGACTACCTGATCATGATCTTTGTATTTCAACACTTACGGGGTTTCTTGTTGGTTGTGAATAGTGAAAGATAGGATTTGTGGGGAATAAATTATTTACTAATAGAATAAGGAAACTACTAAAACGCATCTGATGAAATAAAGAATTTATTTCCAAATTACACTTTTCTTTGGATTCTTTAATTCAATATCTGTTTTGAAGGTTCTGAAATTGCTCATGTGCTTGAATTCTTTTTCTGGAGTATTTGTTATCCTCGTCCATGTTGCTCCATGATTAAGACCATGTCCCCTATAAGAAAAAGTCACGTGCCTTGTGTTATAGGGATTTATTGTGTATCTAGTTTTGGTATTTAGTATAAAAGGTTTTCACATCATACAGCATCTAGTTAGGTTATCCTTTCCCTTTAGCAGTTATTGCTTGTTTTCTAGTTTTTATTAGGACTAGTAAATAATATTTGCTCATATAATTGGATCTTGAAACTATGGGGTACTATTAGAACTTCTAGTTCTGCTTTTGCATAAATGTGGATTGAGATGCTTCTGATATAATATTTGTTTTTTCTCCCTTTTTTAATATATCAAAACCGGTTTACTGCAGAATATATAAGCTTGCACCCTAGCATGGATGTTGTTAATTTTACGAGCAAACTGCTGTCGGATCCCCAAACTAAGCTTTATAGGACAAACTTGAAGATGCCAGCCCTGATACTGGACAAGAAAGAAAAGATGGCATCAAGGTTTGTTTCAGGGAATGGATTAGTTGAAGATCCCTGTGCTGTTGAGAAGGAAAGGGCCATGATCAACCCGTGGACATCTGAGGAAAAAGAAGTTTTCATGGATAAGTTGGCCACTTTTGGGAAGGATTTCTGCAAAATTGCTTCATTTTTAAGTCACAAGACAACAGCTGATTGTGTCGAGTTTTACTACAAGAATCACAAATCTGATTGTTTTAAGAAGACGAAGAAGAAGCTGGAGTTCAGCAAGCAATCCAAATCCTCTATTAGTACTTATTTGGTGACATCAGGCAAAAAATGGAATCGTGAAATGAATGCGGCTTCCCTCGATATGCTGGGCGCTGCTTCAGTGATGGCAGCTCATGCTGATCGGCAAAGATGCTCTGGCAGGTTGGATGTGAGAGGAAATATTGAGTCTAAAATTTCTAGGGGTAACGATGGCATTTCACAGAGGTCAAGGAGTTCTGATATTTTTGATAATGAAAGAGAAACAGTTGCAGCTGACGTTTTAGCTGGTATTGGATCCTTGTCTTCAGAGGCTATGAGTTCTTGCATCACAAGTTCTGTAATAAAACGGCCTTCCACACCTGATGTTAAGTTGGATGTTAATGATGACACTTGTTCAGATGAGAGTTGTGGAGAGATGGATCCCTCACATTGGACGGATGAAGAGAAGTCTATCTTTGTGCAGGCCGTCTCATCTTATGGTAAGGACTTCACTATGATCTCAAGGTGTTTGCGAACGAGGTCCAGAGATCAGTGCAAGGTCTTCTTTAGCAAGGCTAAGAAGTGCCTAGGATTGGATTTGATGCGTCCAGGAAATGTAGGGACATCAGTTAGTGGTGATGATACCAATGGGGGTGGGAGTGACTCGGAAGATGCCTGTGTAATGAAGACACGTAAAATTATCCGTTGTGGTAAGTCTGACTCTAAGACGGATGAGGAATTACTGCTCTCTTTTAACATAAAAAATGAGGAGTTAATTACCGCAGAGGTCTTTGGTTTACAGAGTCTTAGCCGATCAAACAAATTATTGAATCGGTTGGATCCAAAAGATTCTGATGCATGTCAGGAAGGGAATACTCATTTAGCTTTCAGTGGGGTCTGCAATTTTGTGAATAGTGCCTCAAATCAAGAGTCATTGCATGAGCAGAGAAGTACAGTTGTCTCTGTTAATAGTGAAACTGGAAGGGATCAAGTGACAGAGCAGAGAATTTCAGCTGCAGAATCAATCTCTGTTCAAGAGGCTAATTACCACGTCTCGTCAAATGCAGAGGCTGTGGGTCAGAGTATAGTTGCGGCTAAGGTTTCTTCTAGGGTACTGGAGAATGGATCACAAGGAAGAGAGGAAAAGAATTATGAAGATACAAGTAGTCAGATTGACTTACAGTGCTCGGTGCACGAATCAAGTGGGCATGTCTCCCACCTGGCTGCGGATAGAAGTTCTTCTTCAGGGTTGAACCTAGAAGTCCATCACCAAGTTACCATTGAGTCGGATTCTGTGGAAAAGCCTTGTATGAACTCATTTCCAGAGGAGACTTCTGTAGTTGCAAATTCTGTCGCCACCAAGACCAATGACAGGTTGTCATCGATTCTCGATTTTCGTGAGAGTACAGATGAGCATTTACTTGAGCATGCTAGAAAAGATCACTGTGTTGAGCAATCACCAGGTGTGTTGAGCCATGTTAACTTGCATCAGCCGCCTAAGAATAGGATTAATGGAGATTTTTGCTGCACAAATTTTTCTGAAGTTAAAATTTCAACAAAGCTCGACAAGGGTAATGGTAGTCACTATCTTGCCTCTGATTGCAGTCTTCGGAAGTGTAGCACTGTTAAACCTCACTGTTCGGTATCTGAGCTTCCACTGTTGTCCAAGAAAACAGACAAAACCAGTGATCATGCAAAATTCCATTCACGGAGCTCATCAGATTCTGACATACCTTATAAGCATGGAGATGTTAAACTGTTTGGGCAGGTACTCAGTCATCCTGCAACCGTGCACAAGTTAAATTGCAGTTCCAACGAGAATGAAGAGAAGAGCCAGTATCACAAACTGCACAGCAAATCATCCAATGTAAAACCCACTGATCATCATAAGGAAAATGCAAATTCGGGTATCATTAACTTTGACGGGAACAATGCAGGACTTGAGAATGTACCCTTGAGGAGTTATGGATTCTGGGATGGGAGCAGAATACAAACTGGGTTTTCATCTTTACCAGATTCTGCTACCTTACTGGCCAAATATCCTGCTGCTTTCAGCAGCTACTCCGTGTCTTGTAAAATGGAAAACCAACCATTGCTTCCAGGCTCCACTAGTAATGACCGGGACCTGAATAATAAAGTCTCTGTTTATCCAGTGAGGGATTCAGGTAGTGGTGACGGGGTGATTAATTATCAGTTGCATAGGAGCCAAGATGGTGGTAGTGAAGTCCAGCCGTTTACAGTTGATGTGAAACATCGACAAGATATATTAATTGAGATGCAAAGACGAAAAGGGTTTGAAGCGATATCCAGTTTGCAGCCACAGAGAAGAGGGATGGTCGGAGTGAATGTAGGGAACAAGGGAGGAGGGATTTTTGTGGGTGGTCCTTGTACCGGGGTTTCAGATCCTGTGGCAGCCATGAAAATGCATTATGCCAAAGCTGACCAATATGGTGGACAGACTGGTAGCATCAGAGAGGATGAAACTTGAAGATTATTTGAGACTTAGTCAGGATTAGATGTGCTCGATGTCTCTTCAGGTAAGCTGGCTGGTAGCATTGACCATATGATGAATCTTAAGACTTGAAGTAGGAAGGTCGTAGATGTGTTAGAGGGCTTCTACAATAGGCCCTAAGCGGCAAATTTCTGAGTTTTGCCGCGCCCTGTATAATGATTTATGTTAGTAAGTGAATTATTGGGCGACGGATGGAGTCGATCCCGTCTTTTTGCTAAAAGAAATTAGGTTGTAATATTGCAGCAGCATTGTATTTGTTGTATTTGATGGGAATACAAGAATAATCTGTGAAGATAGGAGATGCTCGTACCGTTACAGATCCATCCTTTTAACATCTCTTGGCTTCTTGCTGATCGACCTAAGCCATAAGACGGCTCCTTAGTAAGTTTTTGCATCATTTTCTCACGAGTGATTTGTTATTTTTCTGCTTTTTCGTCCAAAAACAAAGCAGGAAATGGTACTTCATTTAATCTTCTTGTCGGGGTCTTTTCTGGGTTTGTGTTATATCTACCGTTATCTAAGAAACTGTTTGGTTGAGTATTGCTTTGATTCGTTCTTTAGCTTTGGTTTATTTCGCCAACTTGGACATGTTGAACGGCTGTTCTTGTGTTCTTTTGACAAAAAAAAACAGATGTTTTGTTAAAGAAAAACAGAAGAAAAGAACACAGACTATGTACAAAGATCGGATAATTTCTTTTGAAGTAGGGTGAGGATGAAAATGATGATATTAGTTATCTTTGAAAATGAAAAAGGAGTGTAAAAAGTATAGGACAAGAGCCCTTCCTTCATTACATCAATTGGATTTTGACTTGGGCATTGAGAAATTATACCCAAATTTCATTACTTTTTTTATGATCATCATTCTGCTTGACTGATGATTTAGTATAGCTTTTAGTGTTAACTTGTTCACAAAACCAAGAAAAGTTAATGCAGTCTGTAGAATTCCTATAGGTGATCGTAAGCCATGCTCCACTCACTCCTATAGGTTGTTTAACTGTCCTAGTGATTAAACTCTCCTGAAAAATGAAAACAGAGAAAAAGAGAGAACATAATCAGTGATCAAACGAAGAGAGATGAAAAACCCACATTTAAGGTCCTGCGACCTAGAGAGTTAATAGCTATTAATAAAACTGCAGAATCGGGGGCAGCAAACCATGTAGGTGAATATACTTATGTATGTAATTAGCTGCCATGCCCGATACTCCAATCACAAAAGTTTTGCAGGCTGGTGAAGTAAGGTACTCAAGTTTCAGTCCTGAAGGGGGTTGTAGAACCTTGTCCGAGAAGTGAGGAGGAATACAACCTGTAAGGGGTTCCAGGTCCAAAGAATGAGAGACTAGCAGTGGCTGCCATTGGAGCAAACGGGTTAAACTGTAATAGGGATGGTTAAGGCCCTATGTTGTATGAGGGCATAGAACCTTTCCTTAAGAGGAACCAGCTACTCAACCATGGAAAAGCCTATTTCAAGTGCTCTATACAAAAATATGTCCCAACTTCAAATTTTGGACCTCCAGCTTTGTGTACCTACATAGAATAAGCAGAATAAGTAAAGAGAGGAGGTTAATCGTTCCCAGATGATCAAGTAGCCACTAAAATCAAAGCATTTGATGCCCATTATATGGACTTAAAAACAAGCAAGACAATGACTTAGGGTTGAAACAACAATCAGTTCACCTCTGATTTTGGACCTTTAGTTTTATGTACGTAGATAGAATAAGCAAAATAAGTAAAGGGAGGAGGTTACTCCTTCCCAGATGATCAAGTACCACTAAATCAAAGCATCTGAAACCCATTATATGGACTTAAAAGCAAGACGAGAGAATAACTTTAGGGTTGAAACAACAATCAGTTCACCTTTGAAGGAGGGAGTTTACAATTCATCCCAATTTGCTAAGGTGATCAACAGGGCAATCAAATTGATGTAGAGTGAGCCGAGAGAGGTGACTTACAGGCATCGAGAAAGCAATTTCGGAATAGAACGAGAAATTAGTGAAAGGTGCAGAGTTCTCGTTGAAGTCTCTAAAGCAAATATCCATTTATGCTAACCTAAAATAGTATAAAATTATTAGCACAATTCCCAAAATATATACCTTTACCAAACTAGGAACAATACCATTTGAGAATTTTTCTCACAGCTTGTTATGTGAGTGATAAAAAACACACATACCAAGTGAGATTATTTTGCTCGAAACAAATGCTAAATTTTAATATACATCAATGCTACAAATTTCCTTTCGTTTCTTAGAACTCGAGATGATCGAGTGTGGTGCCCTTTTCCTCATAATGATTATATAAACTTCATACACCTATCTCGTAGGATACTTACTGATATCTAGGGCCTGAATATATTTTTATTTCCACTCAACATTCGAACAATTTGATTTAAGCAAAAAAAAAAAAGAATATTCAAACAATTTATAGATTTTTTTTACAGGTAAGGCGCGGAGATATATAAATCTACCCCAGGAAAAAAGAACTTACATGAACTTGAAGTTTCCTGGAAGAAATTCAGATTTACATAACAAAAACCAAATTTAACCACCGATCAAGAAACGTAGTTGTATAATTAAAAATAAAACACAATCAATTAAGGTTTTTAAAGGAAAAAAAGAACACCGATCCAGAGATCGCAAAGCAAAATCGCAATCGAATCACGATAGGGATTGGATTATACCTCAAGGTGAAGCTGTCCAATGAAATCGTTGCGCAGAGAGAGAGAGAGAAGCTGAGAGACGTGACCGAGTCTTCTTCGAACGATGTCATGGATATCACACGCTTTTGAAAAATTGGAATTGAAATCGGACACATTTCTTTATCATTTGGCGCCGGTGCCTGTCATCTCAATGAAGTCAATGCTTTCCTTGAACTTGATCTTTTATGCCGTGGGCTTGTGGTTGAAATTGATATTCGCTTTTATTGAAAAAATTTCACCGGGGTGGTGTGGTCACCCCACTGATATATCGCCATGAAATCATGACCTACTAAATTAATTTTCTTTGGTGTTAATCCATAACACAATATGATTTTATTATTCTTATCGATCAATAAAAGATTGGCATGTTATTGGTCCAAACAATACATGTCTACGCATAAACTGACTCGCAATTGACCTTTAAATAAAAAAAATGTCTTAATTTCACTTTGCCGCATCTGTTACTCTATATATGGTACTCGGTCCCGTACACTATATTGTAAAGATAATCATGCGAAAATACTCTTTCATTTTCGTGTAGACTGCACAACTTAACATCCCATATCTTTGTCTCAAATGAAGGTGGAAACAATTTCAAATCTCTTTCATATCAATCAAACCTACTCAACCCTTAAAACTATCGGAAAGCCATAGCGTGATATCCTCCTCATTGCGTCGTTATAAGACATAATAATGTTATACATGTTATACGACACAGTCAAGTTGAACAACATAAATAGGTTAATATAATCACAAAGCCTAAAACTGCTGATATTATATTGTAAAGAATAATATGACAAGCATCAGCTACAATCCTAACTCTACCAAGTACTAAGTAAGCCAAAAAGAGGGTTTTAGTTACTTCTCTTGGGTTAGTGCGTGCCTTGCATTCAATATGCATTGGAAGATTGTCCCGAACAAAGAGTCATCAGCATCATTAAAGTACTAATTTATTCTTGTAATTGGTCAAGTTCTTATGGGATTTGTTTCGATGTCAGTTCCTCGCTTGATTTCCTGTATTCTGGCTTTAGCTCGTATGATCCTTGAAAAGTTCCCTTGTTCTTGTACATACATAGGTCTTTAAGTATGTCTTTCAAAAATTGCTGCAAGGAGAATCAATATTAGAATAAGTATTACATATGTTAGAAAGAGAGAAAAAGGAAAAATCAGCTTGACTTCACTTTCTCAGCGTTAACAATAACAGACTTGACAGTTAGGCTAGGTTGTTTATTTCTCAAAACCAACTTAACCTGCGCAAAACTGGTCTTTAGGTTGTAATCATGCTTTCTCGGGTATTTCAAACACTAAAAAACAAAGACTCAACAGACTCATAAATTAGACAGTTAACGCATATTTACTGTAGCAAATCAAGATTGAGAAGCTAACATATTCGATATTGTGCAGCCTGCAGATAAAAAATGCTCAAGCAGATAATTGCAACTTTAAACTCAGCAAGTAAATGTGCATGTGATGTGCAGAATAATATCGTTAGTAGAACATACTTCAGGTTGGTCTGTCTCTTGGATCAAATTCCTTAAGGTCCAATTTGGTTGCCTCTCAAAGAGCTTAAATATGATCTCCTCCACCTCTCCTCTGTCCCTTCTTGTTCTTTTCAACTCTGATCCTTTATTAGACATCTTCTTCTTATCCTATTGCAAACATAGCGCACATATTTGATAAGGCGGAAATTAAAACTAAAAATCAAGCAAATATTTTAGTACTTTTAAGATGTAATAATCCTCACATAGAACGAGAAAAAAACTATTTCACTCAGAAAACATTATGCAGAAAGTAAAGTTGGCATAAGTACATTAGGTACAGAAGCAAGAAAACCAAACATCCCTGGCATTGGCCTCATGTGAGCTCCATTGTCATTTCCAATCACCTGAACGGAATACTAAGTGTTAAGGACAAAACATATATAGACTAACATGTGACCTTATCGAGCGATGAGTGTAACCTGAATCTGTCTACTTTTGTTCATACATTTGCTTGTCCTTTCACGGCAGAGTTTCCCATAGTTCTCGAAATTCTCATTAGTGGGTTTCATGTCAAATTTGTTCAGTATTTTCCCTTCCGCAGATTTCTTTCCTATTGCAAGAAGAATTTCACCAATTTTAGTTAGTTTCAGGATAATAAAATTGATCATGCACAAACTAATGCTCCCCTACGATACTCCAGTAAAACCTTCTACAGTTCTACCAATTCTGTTGAGTCAACTTCTCCAGAAGAGAATATCTTCATTTGACATCATACACATCCACCCACAGTTCAAGTCAGACGTACAAGGCTCTGGACATTGTGGGGACCGACTACCTCAAGTCTACTTGACAGTCTTTCCCCTGATTAAATCGCGTCTAACGAACCTCTTACTGAGAATACAATTTCATTATGTGAAAGACCAATGTGATAAGAAGCATTTAAATACAGAGGTGAACAAGAAAAGGACTATGACTTTATCCCATATGTAAAAGGACAGTAGACTTTTCATGAAAATGATCAACCATTCAACCTGACCTTTACTTTCCAATCATAAGCCCAGAGACCATCATGCTTTGCATATGGGGGCAAGATGCTTGACACATCAATATGTAAATATTCTACTGTTCTTTCAAATATGGGTCAGAGTAGTCGTTATTCTTTTCTCGTCCATCGGGAAAATAAACGTGTTCTTAAAATTCTTGCGGGAAAAAAACTTTCGTTATTTATTAAAAAAAAAACAAAAAACCACCCTCAAATTTAATGACAAAAAACCACCCTCAAATTTAATGAGTTCATTTCATAGAAATGATCAGAAGTGTATTTATTTTCTAAGGGAGATTTTAGAGTTGATAACTTTTAGAAGGCTTCAACTTGCAATTGTTGGTGCCTAACGTCTAAACTTGATGAAAGAGTAACTAACTCCACGAGGTGAAAGCTTATTTTTTTTCAACACGAGCTGAATGATACAGGAAGTAACATGAAACTGAAACCTTTCTTTTTATTTATAAAATTTTATATCTCGTAATAATCATCTATAGATGAACAGGAGTAACACATCAAGGGGTAAAGATACTGCTAAGCATCCACAGTGTCATATAATAAATGCGTTAATATTAAGAAACTACAACTACTTTAATACAATTGAGTTGGGTCCGTTGAAAGGAAAGGATAAGATGTAGACGGACCTTGTAATGACTCGGAAAACACAGCCATGGGAACAAGGTCTTTAGACATATCCATTGAGAAACACTTTGGTACATTTCTAGAATCAGTGCCAGCCAATTCCATGGTGAACTGAACGTAATGCAGACAAAAACTATTAGTTGCAGAGACCATAAGGATCGAATCCCACTAAAAACCTTTCTCCTGATTTCAGAATATTTGGACTTATCATTTTGTCCATGGAACTAACAAGTGAATAAGAAATTATTTTCAATCATGACTAACTAACAAAAAGACCTATATAAAGGTATTAACAACAGGTATGGATATCAATATATAAACCCAAACCCAAACATATTCAAGAAGCTTTCAACTCAAGGAGCAAAAGCACTAACAGTCAAGGAGAGACATACTTGAGCTATATTGCATATAGTATATTACAAGGGTGACTAACATAAGTTCATTTTAGTTCTCATCCCCTATAGCATGAAAGCATGACATCCAGACACTTATTGACTGTCATATAGCTTTCTCTGATGCAAAGCTTATTAAATCAGTTAGAACTGTCTTATTTATTAATTCAGTTTGGTTAGTCGATATAAAACTCTCTCATTGTTAACCACCAGCTCAGACCTTAGTATTAGATACATAACCTTGGGCATTCAGCATTCTAGCTGAAACTTTTTCAATCCATTTGCCAAATCCATCAGGCTGTTAATCAGCAAGAAAAAACCAGCAACTCAAAATCTGACCCTTGGTTGCAAAGAAAAATAGCAAACATGCAAGTGAATAATATTTGAAAAGCTCAACGTTCTGATTGTGGAAAACCAATACGCATGCTCACCTGACAGTTTTTAAATGTGACCGTGAACTAACACGTTATGCACACAAAAGAATCATAAGTATTCCACAATTCAAGCCAGACGTAATGGAAAGGATCATAGACTATAATGAGTGAGAGTCACTAGCAAAATAAAGAAAATGAGCTCAAGAAAACTAACCACGACGATAACAGTCCCTAAAAGTACGAAATGCGATTTAAATTCTGGTAAATACGAGTGAGCCCGAATGACAAATATTCTTCAACAAAATGCCAATGCATGCACAGAGGCCGACATACAACCCTAGAAACCACAGAATAGAAGAAATGGAAAATAATGGGAACCAGAACGTCAACGCATTCAAAGAAACAACCAAAATACCCTAACAATCACGCAATGAAATAGCCAGACAGGTCTCTCGAACCCAAAACTAGGAAACGAAAAGCCTCAAAGCAAGTATAAACCTCGGGAGATGAGGAGTCGTCGTCATCAACACATTGAAGAAGGTCAATGGAGAGGCCGATCTTCGCGGTACGACGAGAACAGTCATCGAGTGGGGTCTGAAAGCAGCGAGACACCACCGGTGGGCATTTCATGAGCCACATTGCCCTCTCTGCTTTGCCTATCTCCAAGACGTCGTCCATGTTTGCACTGTTACTATTGGAAACGCTGTAATTGCCACTGTCAATGGCGTGGCGGTCGTCCATTGCTGGCAGAGAGAGGTCGTTGAAGAAGAAACTGAAGCTATTTGCTGAAAGAAACGGTTTATTTTTTTCTGAATTCGGTAGAATTTGATTATTATATATATAATTGACTTAAAGTCTGCCCCACCTGGATCCTACTTCTTCCGTACGGGAAACTTGAAATTAAACCTTATCCATTAATCTATCTATAATTGAGATAGAGTTGTTATTTGATTACTATATTTTTTATACTTACAAATGGTAAATCTATTTTTCTCAATAAATCCTTCAGTAATTTACAGCTCTACATTAAATCATTAATTTTATTAAGTGGCAAACATTAGAATCGTTTATACCGTTAATAACTTAGACATTTATAGTTAACTTCTAAGTGTGTTTCGGTTGCGCACCTCATAAATAATATAAAAATTGCATAGTCTAAACCTAATTAAAGGATTTAATTACTGCATGTTGATTGAAATGAAAAAAAATAGATTTATCTGAACTAAATTGAAAATGGAGATAAAACTTTGTTGATAAAAAATGCACGCCCTACAACAAATTGTGTGTATTTTCTGTTGGTTGGACATTTTTATAGTAGTCCTTGATAAAAAAATATCTCTAAGTGGCCTCTATGTCACTCTTTACTCTTAGGGACATTTTTTCCGGCACTATATTAAAAGTTTTTGAAAATTTATTGAACTCCAAAACACATTAGTTGAAACACTAAATATATTAAACTCTTTCAATATATTATTAAACCATGTGACATCAATGTTGAGAAAACAGTCTTGACGCTGAAGAATTTTCCATTTTATAGTAATTTAGGAAGAACCATATACATGTGCCATAATATTATAGCTAAGTTATCAAGGTGGGTGGATAACCATCTTTCTGAGTTGGAGGCCAATGTTTGCTGTAGTTCATAGTCGTGAGTGAGTTATGTTCTGCAGGCCTGCTAGGCCTAATAGGGTGGGCTCGTGTGCTGGAGGTTTAATTGGAGAACATCAAGATCATTTGCTGAAGCCTTTGCAACCCATTTCGTCGGTTTCTTTCTAGCCAGGTTGTGTGAAGTAGTTTCCTTACTAGACGGCTTATTCGCGAACTCCGATTGGGGCCTTATGATCCATTCAATTGAGTCGGAGTCTTTGGAGCTTATCCAAGCCTTGTCTTCTTCGGTGGAGAATCTCTCGTAGTTCAATGCATTTTGTGCAAACTTGCGGTGAATTACTTTCTTTGTTGAATATTTCAGTATGATTCTCTGTTCCTAGTTCTTGTAATGATGCAAGTTATGAGAATGTTCTGCTTTATCGGTGTCAGATCACGATGTTTGGCGGCATTCTCCCCCACCTTCTGTTTCGAATGTTCTGCTTTTGGAGTTTTGTTTAATCAACCTTTTTTGCTGGTTTAGAAAAATTAAATTATTCATTAAGCATGTTTCACTGCCTCAACTATATAGTTCTCCATTCCTTTATTCAATAATGTGATTCTCTTTATGGATACAAAAATTTAAGATAAACTACAGTTGTACCCTTATAGTTTGGGATCATTTTTATTTTAGACCCTACACTTTAGAATTTGTAAAGTAGACTTTATAGTTGTATTTTGCATTTACGTTAGACCTTCTGTAATACATCCTCTTAAAAATAATAACGGTCCGTCACGGTCTATCTATGTGGCAAATAGGTTAACACCACATCAGCTTTTTAAGTTACTCAGCTACCACGTGACAAAATGACGTGACGTTAAAATTAACCCAACCTAAAATTAACACTGAGTAAAAGCAAAACTCTAAATTTCACCTTCCAAAATTTACCACCCCCACCCAAAACGCAATCTTCCTCCCTTAGGTGATTAGGGTTCACGAAATCTCCCTACAAAATTGATCGTTCTGCTCGAAATCGATCTACCAAATTGCAGTCTTCAAAAAGTTTTTCTCGAGTTGCCGTAGGTGATCGAAGGACTCTGAGGAGGTTGGAGCTCTCTGTTTGGAGGAGGTAATTTTTCAACTTTGGTATTCGATTTCTAGTTTGTTTTGTTCTTCGAGTATTCAGAAAATTAGGGTTCGAGTTACCAAATCGAATTCTGTTCTTCGAGTTTTGCTCGTTGATTTTTAGAAATTAGGGTTCAAGTCTGGTCTTCGAGTTATGTTCTTCGAGTTCTACTCGAGTTATCAAATCGGGTTATGTTCTCTAATTTATGTGTAAGGTCCTCTGCTCTCATAACAAAGGTCACCTTCCCTTTAATGTTCCCAATCTTCAACTTTGAGTTTTTTTTCTTTTTCCAGTTGTACTGCACTTCATGAAGACTGAAGTAACTACAATCAGTTATTGAGTTCTAAAAGAATCTTATCTTAAAATTATGACAGTAGTGGTAGTCTCTTCTTAGTATCGATAATTAAATGGGTTGATGTTACATTTGCACTAACTATTTTTTTGGCCTGTTGTTGACTGTTAGTTGCATGTTTAAGCTGTAGAGGCATGTCACACACTTTCAGATGGCTCATTAACACTCATAATCGATTTCATAATTAGATTCTTCCTAATTATAGTTGCAATTGTGTAATGAAATTATAGGATTATATGGTCAGAAACTTAGAATCCTAAGATAGCTGTCAATTGTGCTATCATATATTAATACAAGATTTGCCAAATCTGCACATAACCTTTTAGCTGTTTCTCTATTTACCCTATGTTGGAATATCTCATCCTCTTGCCATGAAGGAAGCAGTTAGTTTTACTTATATTCAATGTTGAAATTCAAGTACTGATACCCAAAATATACTTGATAGCTGGGAGGCAATCTTGCTTCTTCCAAACTTATTATGGTCAATGTGATAATAATTTCATCCAACATTAATTGGAACCCTTTCCATGTGCTTTATTCATTATCTGCCATCCAATCTCATCCACTTCCCTTCATCAGTGAACTAATGCATCTGATTCAATCTCTTAATTAATGTTATGTTGTATATGCATATGATTGAGTTTTTTTAATTACAGAGATGGCTTCATATCCATTTTCAATTCATGTGCATCATAGTGGTCAATTTGAATGGTCCACTCCTATAAGATACTTAGGAGGTAAAATATCTATTTTTGATGACCGTGACTTGGATAAGATGAGTCTGCTAGAACTAGAGGATATGTTTGACTGTTCTGGTGCTGTTGAGCATACTACCATGTATTATGTAAAGCCTAGGGAGGATATGGATTCTAGTTTGGTAGAGATAAGGGCTGATAGGGATGTAATGCATATGTGTAGGGTAGTTCCACCTACTAGACTTATACATGATTATGTTGCACATTCTCCTGAGTCTTTGCTTGCTGATGATTTGAATGTTAATAATGGGAATATGCATGCTGATGATGAAGATGTGGGGAGTAATTACTGTGAGGGGAGTAATAGTGTGGGGAGTGACAGTGAATCTAGTGATGCAAGTGTTAGGAGTATTGACTTAGATGATGTTGTAGACAATGATTATGAGCTTAATAATAATAAATTTGATGTTTGAGGGGGATGGGGGTGTTGAGCCACAAGGGCCACAAGTGGAGCTTGATTCTGAAGAGTTGAATTCTTCTCCCAATTATGATGAGGAGAATCCAGAAGTATTCCCAGAATTCATGGCTGATAATAACATGTACAATGCTATTTTTAAATCAGGCATGAAGTTTAAAAATAGAGTTGAGTTTAAAGATGCTATTAAGGCCCATGATAGACAAAGTGAGTATGATTTGAAGTTTTTTAAAAATGAGACATGTAGAGTACTGGTCAAGTGTATTGGGAGTGACTTTCCATGGAGATTATATGCAATAAGAGAATAACATGCAGGTAAAGTCCTTTAATCCAGAGCATAGGTGTTGTAGAAACTTCCGGAATAGGCATGTTAGTTCTAGATGGATTTCAAAATAGTACATGGACAGATTTAGGACACATCATCGGTGGAAGTTGAGTGACATTAAAGAGACACTGAGGAAGGACTTATTAGTGAAAATTTCAACAAGCCAAGCATATAGAGCAAGACAATATGCTTGGAGGGAGATTATGGGGACTTATACTGAACAATATGTTAGGTTGCGTGACTATTGTGAGTAGTTACTGAACTCAAACATGGGAAGTACAGTGAAGATTCAAGTTGACAGGCCTCAGATTGATAGGACTGCAATCTTAAAAAATTATATGTCTGTTTCGATGCTTGCAAGCAAGGTTTCAGACCTGTCATTGGCCTTGATGCTTGCCATCTTAAAGGTCCTTGTGGAGGTTAGTTAATGGCAGCAGTTGGTATTGATGACAATGATGGTCTTTACCCCATTTCTTGAGCAATTGTGGAGAATGAGTCTAGGGATTGTTGGGGATGGTTCATGTATTTAGTACTCAGTGATATAGGAGGCGTGGATGAGTCCAAATAGTGAACTTTTATTTCAGTCCAAATATTGGAGGGTTATCTTACATTTGATCACATATTTTATGTTAGGCACTTATATGCCAACTTCAAGACCACATGGAGGTAAGGTTTACAAGGATTACTTGTGGAATGCTGCAAAGGCGAGTACCTTTACAGAGTTTGAGAAGGAGATGGATGTGTTAAAGGAATTAGACGAAGTTGCATATACGTGGTTGAAAAATCACCCTAACAAACATTGGGCAAAACATGCATTCAATGTTTAACCAAAGTGTGACATGTTACTTAATAAATTTTCTGAGAGCTTCAATGCATACATCTTGTAATCGGACAAGCCGATAATGATAATGAATGAGAATATCTGAAGGACTTTGATGAATCAGATACAATAAAAGAGGGCTGAAATTATGAAGTATGATAGTCTCATTTGTCCTAAAATTAAACTCAAGTTGCAGAAGTCTGTTGAAGCTTCCAGGAATTGTCAAGTTGTATGGAATGGGGAACATAAATTTGAAGATGATTGTGGAAGAGACATGTAAGTGGTTGACTTGGATGCTAAGTCTTGCAACTGTTATAGATGGAATGTATCTGGTATTCCTTGTATGCATGCCATACAATGTATTTCCTTTATGTGCAGTAACACTGATGAGTATGTTGATAATTTCTATCATAAAGATACAATATTGGTCACTTATTCTCATTTTATACAGCCATGTAATGGGCCAAACCTTTGGCCTAAAGTCACCAATGATGAAAATATGGTGTTTCCTCCAAAGTTCAAAAGGCCACCTCGGAGGCCAAAGAAACAAAGAAGAAGAGACAATGATAAGCCAACAAATCCAATGGTGTTGAAGAGAGAGAATATGACACTAACTTGTAGTAAGTGTCACACAATTGGGCACAATTAGAGGACATGTAAGGGGGCTCGAGTTGCTGTAAAGAAAAATGTTGGCCCAAGAATGAAGAACACTACTATATGCATCAATAGGGATGCAAAGAGGTTCATGGGATTCAGAGTAAGCTTATACTTTACATGTAATATGTTTTGTTTATGTTCATTTCAATATATATTTGAAATCACAATACTTTATCTATTCAGATTCCCTCTAAAGCAAGCAATGTTGCTGGAATTCAAGTAAGCGGTTCTGCTACTGCTGTGAGGAGAGGTCAAGGAAGGGGTAGAGGTGCTGCTTTTGGAAGGGATTCTGTTTTATAATTTTGTTTTATGTTTTTGTAATGTAAACTGGATAGTGTTTATGATTCTGTTTTATGCTGCTCGATACTATTTTAGTGGGTGTTAATAGGTTCTGGTGCTATTTTTTGTGATGGATTAGACTTCTATGTTGATATGGGTGCTGAGATGTTAATATGGGTGATTTGGGCATGTTAATAGGTGCTGTGATTCTTTTGTGGGATGTTAATATGTTGATATAGATGTTGTTGAATCATTTTTTGGGATGTTAATATGTTGATATATGTGCCGGTGGATGCTTTTGTAAACTCTTTTTGGGACGTTTTAAGATGTAGTTTGATGGATGATTTTTCGATAATCAGAGCTTTTTATTTTGGATATGATTTTAGCTTCAGTTTGGATATATTTTAGATGTATTTTTTGATATAATAGATAGTGGAAACATGATTATGGATGACTAAAATTGAAAGTTCACATTGTGATGGACAATAAGAAATCAGATTGAACCAGTAGACTTACATGGGTTCCACAAGAACTGCAGCTATACTCCTACTTTGAATTATTTCTTTTGTAGCTTGCCTGAAGGTTCTTTGGCACTTATACCAATTTTAGAAGACTAAAATTCTCATTCATAATTGAAGTACCAAATAAGTAGAAATGTTCATTCATAGTTAATCCATATTGTGGCATCAGTTACACCGAAAGAGTACCAAATAAGTTGACTACTACATAATGTCATGAACTCACCTAGATAAACAGATAAACTTTAGGGGCATCATATTAATAACATAAACACAATAATAAGCCATGAAAATACTAGAAACAACCACATCCTCTTCATTTTGGATTGATGTTGTTCATTCAACGATTTCAGATTTTTCTTCAAAAACTTAATCATTTCCTTTAAAATTTGGTAAATCATCTTCACACCAAGCAAAATTAGATAGATATTCAATATTAGATAGATATTCCAAATGTTCAGTAAAATCATAAAATATTCTAGCATATGCTCACCAAGTAAGCATAACAACAAAAACATTTCCTCCCTGGGTTTGTTTGTGTCCATGATGTTCTGATCTGAGCAACAACTCCACAATAGCATAGTAGTAGTCATCGGCGTCCATGTGAAACGGATGTCATTGAGGTTGAAGAAGCCATACCAATAATCTAGTATATTTACAACCCCAACTAAAATAAATAATATGAGAAATTAGCAAACATTTACCCTAATCTTGAACTAAAAAATTTATCCTCAATCTCGACGACATCCAAATTCATTTACCCTAATATATAAATTCATATTTGCATACAAACAAATAATCGTGTGGACTAGTTCTTGGTATTCTTGTTTTCTTTAAGAAAATCTTAGATCTTGCGATTTAGTTTGTAGATTTATATTAGCCTAGACGACTAGTGGATTCAGAGTTTCTTCCGAATGCCATACCATGTAAAGCAACAAGTTTTTTCATACCGTGTTAGTTAATTTGTAAGAATACATGTATTTTTATGTCTTTTATAACCCCATAATAATTGAATCACTAATCACTAAAACGAATAGGACAAAATTCATCTTGCAAAAGAAGATTTCAAAAGAAAATGAAAAAAGATGAAAACTTTAACAAGAAAGAACCTACAAAGAGGGAGGAAGAAGAACTCTGGTCTGCTCGCGAATGAAGAGGAAGAATACCTCTACAAAAATGGAGCGGATGAAGAAGAAGACTTTAAAAAAATAGTAGATTTTATGAACGAGAGAGAATGAAGAAGAAAGAAATAGGGGAATTAAGGGTATTTTAGGGATTTAATCCCACGTGATAGCTGGGTTACTTAAAAAGTTGATGTGACGTTTTAACGACTTGTCACGTAATGTCAGGTAGACATACCGTGACGGACCTTTATTATTTTTAAGCGGAGATGTTACAGAAGATCTAACGTGCATGTAAAATGTAACTCTAGGGTATACTTTATAAATTTTAAAGTGTAGGGTCTAAAATAAAAATGATCCCAAATTGTAGAGGGTAAAACTATAATTTACTCAAAAATTTATTCCAAATATCTTTTCTTGATTGGAATCTATAAATAGTAACTCTCGTGCTCCTTGAGAATTTTGGATCAACAACAACAAACCACAAAAAAGAAAAGTTGTATTAATAAATTCAAAATCTGACCAGTTAAAGCTTATAAATTGATATGTCGGCAATACATACTGATGTGCTTAAAATATTGAATACCCTCTTTCCATTTTTTACGTACAAAATATTAAATATGGGTAGGGGTTGATTGACATATCTTCCATTACTCTTTTGCTAAAAAATCAATGAATATAATTTATAAAAATGACGTAATTAATTAATCGCATATTTGTCATCACAAAAACAAATATACATATTATGTTAGAAAATTATGGCTAAAATCCATAGATAGACATAGCGAGATATGTGGTGTGGTGGTTGAATTAGAATTTAATAAAATACCATGTTATTGGAAAAACGATCAAAATGCCTTATGTTGCATATCATACACGGATACGCCATGTGTGTGGTGTAAGATTCAAAATCCTATCGGTATAAATCATATCGTATAAATCCCAATATCTCATGTTGAATATATCAAGAATCAAAATAATTATAGAGCGGAAGCGTACCTGAATCCATGACGATAGATCACTGTTTAGAGTCGAGCGGTTGGCCTTCCAGATCTACACGATTCTCTATCCGAGAGTCCCCTATGATTAAACCTCTCAGTTTTCTCTCTAATGATGGGATATTAAGGAGAATAAAATGGTTTCTCCGTTATCGTGTGACATGTGAATCATAACTACTTATAGATAATTCATCTTTTGCTATTTCTATTTTAGTTCATCATAAAATATAGAAATTATCCGAAAGTCTCTGCACATTAAATGGTCCACAACTTATCAGATACATTAAAAATCCAATTATCCAAACCTTAGTTGATCACTTTTAATTGGGTTTAACTTTATTTGATAATCTGTAACACATAATTATTTTACACATAAGTCCAACATTGGATTAAGGATCTAAAAATCTCCAACTTGGATTATGTGTTAAACCTTATAATTATGTTTTGCCAAAAATAACTAAACCCGTTCAACTTTACTGTCATTACCGAAATGTATCTATAACCAATCTGGTCCATCAATCACACCGACATAGGATCAAAGCGGCCTTCGTTACATCAATCGTAACTCAACCCATCGATGATCACATATATCAATACAACTGAATGACATGGATTATGATGTGGATTTGTAGCATGAAAATTTCATGTAATGTGATCTTAACATGCCTATTTCCAACTGGTCCTCCGTAAACCTTAGTGAGATCAAACCATACCAAAATCAGAGTGTGAATTTGTCAAAACTTTATTCTGCATAAATTACCTTAAAATATCCATAGACTGAAATAACTGAAAATATGTCAATCAAGAAGAGCATCCAAAATCGCAAACTCCTACTAAAACTGAATATCATCAACCGATATGACACTCATAAGAGCAGTGTGCTCATGAAATTGTTTGGGTACCAACCCCTTTGTAAGCGGATCCGCAAATGGAGTTTGTTCTGACGTGCTCTATAGACAACTGTCCACTCTGAACTATTTCCTTAACAACCAGGAACTTGAAGTCTATGTAGCTTAACTTTGTGCAGTTCCTGTTGTTATCACAAAATGACATGTGGTCTCTCAATATCGTCCACTATCCGCAACCTTGTGACAATATTTCACAATCATATTCCATGATTGGGTGCCTCATAACATGCTATCTTGGCATCTAGTAAAATCAGAGCCAGTAAATCCAACGATCTCAATCTGATCTAACCTCTGATACGTGAGCGTGTAGTCTTTTGTTCTCTGTAAATACTGCAAGACCCGTTTAGCTGCTTTCCAATGGTCTATGCCTGGATTGCTTAAGTATCTGCCCAACATCCCAGTCACGTACGCAATATCAGAATGTGTACAAACTTGAGCATACATTAGACTCCCCACTACCGATGCATTAGGAATCTTCTGCAATTCATTTTCTTCAAAATCATTCTTAGGGCACTAATTGAGACAAACTTGTCTCCCTTAGCTACATGGGTATCACTTGGTTTACAGTATTGCATGTCATATCTTTTAACGACCTTTTTGATATAACTCTTTTGTGATAATCCAAGAATACCCTAAGAACGATCTCGATGTATTTGGATCTCTAATACAAAATAGGCTTCACCAAGATCTTTCATTTCAAAATTATTGGCTAGAAATCTGTTAGTGTTGTGCAATAAGCCTATACGTTGATAGCAAGAAAAATGTCATCCCCATATAAAACTAGAAAAATATGCTTGCTGTCATAGAACGTATGGTATATATAATCATCAGCCAAATTTATCTTGAAACCGAATGAGATGATCATCTGATGAAACTTAAAATACCATTATCGAGATGCCTGCTTCAGTCCATAAATAAATTTATTAAGTTTGCAAACCATATTCTTTGAGTCTCCAAACACAGTTTTCTGGTTAAACCATATAGATCGTCTCTTCAATATCATCATTGAGAAACGCCGTTTTTACATTCATCTGATGCAACTCAAGATTGAAATGTGCCCCCAATGCCATTATAATCTTGAAAGAGTCTTTCGCAGAAACTGTAGAGAAAGTCTCTTTATAGTTGATGCCTTCTTTCTGTGTAAAGTGCTTTGCGATAAGATGAGTCTTGTATCATTCCACATTATCTTTTGAATCCTTTTTGGCCTTAAAAATCCATTTCCAACCAATGGATTCACACCTTCTGGTAATGGAACAAGATCCCACATGTCATTGTCCTTCATGGACTTAATCTCCTCATTCATGGCATCGATCCACTTTTGAGAGTTAGAACTTTTCATGGCTTGACGGAAGTTGATCAGATCATCTTCCATCACACCAATGTCAACCTCGTCTTGGAGAAATATAATGTAATCATCTGACACTGTACTTCTCCTCTCTCTAGTGGATCTCCTTAATAGCATAGACTCTTGTGGCGCTAAAGTTTGTTCTTCCGAAACAATCACTTGAATGAGAGGTTCTCCAATATTTTCTTGTGTTGTGTCATGAACAATGTCTAGAATACAGTCCTGGTCAATGCTAATAATACTTGTAAGGAATATCAACATATTCCTTATGAAGGACAAAATCTCCAACGGTATATCCCCCCCCCACAAACTCGACATCCTCAAAGAACCGGACATTTACCATCTCAAAAAATCGACCTAGTTGTGGGATCATAAAACTTGTACCCCTTGGATCTTTCAGAGTATCTACCAAAATAACAACTCACCGTCCGTAAGTCCAATTTCTTTTCATTAGGCTTATAAGGCCTTGTCTCAGTTGGACATCCCCAAAAGTGTAAATGTCTTGGACTAGATTTCTTGCCAGTCCAAAGCTCATATGAGGTTTTGGCAGTCGCTTTAATTAGAACTCTATTAAGGATATATGTTGTAGCCTTAAGTGCTTCACCCCAGAGTGATTCTGGTAAGGTTGAATGACTAATCATACTCCTGACCATGCCTTAAGCGTTATGTGCTTTCTTTCAGCAACATCATTCATAGTGGGTGAACCCGGCATTTCCTCTAGGAATTTATCAAAAGGTCATGGATGTTGCTCACCTGAACCATCATATCCACCACAGTACTCACGTTTTTAATCATTTTATTGAGTTGATTCTCAACTTCATCCTTAAAATTTTTGAACACGTCCAATGATTGTGACTTTTCATGAATGAGATATATGTAACCATATCTAGAATATTTATCTATGAACGTTATAAAGTACTGTTGACCATTCCAAGTGATCGAAGGGAATGACCCACAAATATCCATATGAATAAGTTCTAAGACATCCTGAGTCATGTTGGCTTCAAATCTCTTTCTATCGGGTTATTTACCCTTTATGCAATTAACACAATTGTCAAAATCTGTGAAATCTAAGGGACCGCAAAGTTTGTCTGACACAAGTGTCTTTATTCTCCATCTGGAGATATAAGCTAATCTTTTAGTACCTCGTGTTCTTAATTGCAGGAATTCTTTAAATGAAACAATTGTATCAAGTAAATAAAGATTATCATATCCTGATAAAAAAATGAAACCAACTAAAATTGAATCAAGAAACAAACCAAATTTTCTGTCTCCAAAAGAACAAACATAACCAACTTTGTCTAAAATAGAGACAAAACTCAAATTATATCTAAAAGACAGTACAATAAATGTTTTATTATGATTCAAATAAAATCTAGTCTTTTACAATAATCTAAATTTCCTTATCGCCTCAATTACAACCGTCTTGCCATTGCCCATATAGATATATCTTTCAACATCACTTGGCCTTCGGCAAGTGAAATAACCCTGTATAAACACACTGATTGGAGTTGTTGCACAAGAATATATACACCACGTGTGTCTAGGAACTGAACTTAAACCTCAAAACAAACCAAATTAAGATGCGTACCTTTCTTACCACGCCAAGCGTGATAGTTGGTGCATTGCGTCTTCCTATGCCCTTTAGCTCTACAAAAGAAACAACCATTACCTTTCGAGTTTACCGATTTTTTTTGTTTCTTATGTGATACTGTATCCGTAGCTTCCTTATCCTTTTTCATTTTCTTTCCTTTGCCCTTATCTTTAGAGGTAGAGGCCATGTATGCACTTTATGTCTTATCATGTTTCACTCTTTTCTCTTCCTAAACACAGAATGAGATGAGCTCATTCAGAGACCAAGTCTCTTTCTAACAATTATAGCTCACCTTAAACCGGCTAAACTGTGCCGGAATGGATATCAAAACCAGATACACAAGCAAGTCCTGAGAGAGTTCAAGCCTAAGTGTTTTCAACCTTGAAACCTTTTTTCAATAGCTGCAAGGAAATCCTTAACCGTAGTAATCTTTTCAGATATTGTGCCACTGAATGTTTCTGGAAATGTCTTCTTTATGATCAATATACACATGCGATTTGATTTATCTCACCTTTCCATATCCCACATTTCATCAGGTACTAATATAAATAAGAGGTGAAGGAGAATCAATCATTAATGCAAGATCAAGATCCATAATTCTAAGATGTATCAAGAGATTATCTTTCTAGCACTTGAAGTTTGAGCCATTTAATATTTTATTTTTACTTGATGTTGGCATTAGCTTGAGTAATAACTTAATATAGAACAATTAACCAACGTACAAGCTCACATGAATCTCAAATAACAATAATAAATTCAAACAAAAGCAAACTTCATCTCAAGACAACAAGGACTCCATTAATATTTTGACTTTGGCCAAAATTATTAACTTGTAAGTGATGTCATGGTGTAGTAACCAAACACTGACAATAAGAATATATCGAACAAGAAACCTTCATTTGATCGATTTATTGTTCACATGCAAAATTGAATAATCATCGTGTATTTATTACCACATAAGCATATATAATTCTGTTAAATACTTCCTTCATTTGAGCCGGTAAATATTCACATAAGTTACACATACATATAACATTTTATATTTTAAGACAAAATTAATTTTCATAAGAGATGTCACTTTGGTGACATGTCGTTTCAACTAATTCATCTTAAAATATATAACATAATAATGTTCAAATTTAAAATTATACTAAATTTAAACCTTAAATTAATTGATAAACAATTAATTTTATGATCCTTAGAATAGATTGTTTTGAAATTATTTAACCAAAAATCCAAAAATAATCAAAACAATTTATTAAAAATCTTTAAATTAAAATTAATTTATGATCTTTAAAATTAATGTAATAAATTTTTCATATAATTAATTAACCGATACGTAAATTAATTAGAAATAATTTAATTAATTAAAAAAATAATAAAACATATTTTAGGGCTGGGAAATCACTATCTTTTTAAAACAAGGTTGTGGGCAAGTCCACAGCCCATGCCTAATGTTCACGGGTGAACCCGACCAGTGAACAGGTTTCACCCTAGGGTTTCAACCCCCAAAGGTACTGGCGGCCATGGCCACCAGTCCACTCGACCGCGACTCCGACAGATGGGTTGCGGCTCTTTCTCAAGCAGTCACGGCCAGGCTACGACTTCTTATTATAGCCGCGACTTTCCTTAACAGCCGCAACCAAGGCCGCGGCTTCCTCACACAGCCGCGGCTTCAACCTACAGCCGCGGCCAAGGCCGCGGTTTTCTCCTTTAGCTGCGGCTTTTCCTTGTCGGCGCGGCCAAACCGCCGCGCCGATCACCTGCCACCGTTAGCCATCAACAGCATTGGCTGGTGGTCCAAATTTAAACAAATATAAATACTGAAAAATACTATAGAAAAGAAAACATTGTTCTCATATCTAATAAATTGTCAAACAATTATCAAATTCAAGAACACCAAAATATAAACATATAAACACATACAATCGTTGATCTAAAATTTAATTTCGATTCTGAATGATTCAACATGAGTTTCTCTAATACCACTTGTAAGATTTAAAATCCTATCGGTATAAACCGTATCATATAAACCCCTAAGATCTTATGTCAAACATACCAATAATCAAAATAATTATAGAGCAGAAGTGTACCTGAATCCATGATGATAGATCGTTGTTTAGAACTGAGTGGTTGGCCTTCCAGATCTATACGATTCTCGATCAGAGAGTCCCTTTTGATTAAACCTCTCAGTTTTTCTCTAACGATGAGATATTAGGGAGAATAGAATGGTTTATCCGTTATCGTGTGATATGAGGACCATAATTATTTATAGATAATTCATCTTTTGGTATTTCTACCCATCATAAAAATCAAAATTACCCTAAAATCTCTACACATTAAATGGTCAACAACTTATCAGGTACATTAAAACCCCAATTATCTAAACTTTAGTTGATCACTTTTAAATTTTAATTGGGTTTTAACTTTATTTGACAGTTTGCAACACATAATTATTTTACATATAAGTTTAACATTGGAAGTATCCAACATGAGGTTGTTGAGGAACGATAGACGGGTTATCAATCTGATTTGTTCAACTAGATATGCTAAAAAAAATTAATTTAAAACAAAAATATTTTGATGCATAAAACAATTCGACCAAATCGAACGATTAAATCTGATCTAACTTCATCTCTATTGTTGCCTCTTGCCAATGATATAGAATATGTTTCCATCATATGTTTCTCTTGCCGAAGGCAGAGAATCTGTTTCTCTTGCCGAAGGCAGAGAATCTGTTTCCATCATACATCTCATTTTCATTAGTATTTTTCTAAACATATAATATATTCGACATATTTAATTTTCATATTATGTAATGAATATTTGGATTGAATCATTTTTGGTTAGTGGACATGGTAGGAGGGATAAGCAAGTATATAACTCACACTTCTAGTTGTTGCTATTTGAGTGGGGAGTTGAAGAAAAAAAATAAATCAGTTGAGATATCCAAGTATCATGATCACTGTGTGATCCCTATTTAAAATGGTTCATTTATATTGAGAAGAACACAATAGATATCATTTTGAAATCCCATTCAAGTGGTGAAAAGCCCAACTGCTCAATATTCATATTCTAAAGCTTCATTTGTTAAAGTAATATTTTCTTCTTATTTATATATTTCCACTATTCTCTTATTGGATTTGTTGACCTATTCCGTTATGTTGAAATATTAGTTGGTTAAATATAACTTAGACTTGGGCATAGGATTTCACTAGAAAATGATTCTAAATTTTTATTTTTTTTACCTTTTATTCCAAGTCTATTCTTTCTCAAGGTTATCTCTTTCAAGGTAGGGTAGCGGCTTCTTACAATCTTTCATTTATAACATTTGTTCGTTTTTTCAACTTTCACCTAACTCTTAAGGATACACTTCTAAAATTCTTACTAATAAGAATGTGACTTCTTAATTTCTACTTTCTTTTGAATAACATGAAGAGATTACTGAGTTCTATTTAATTCACAACAACAAGAATTTGAAACATTCTTAGTGCTTTAATTCTTGTAAAACATGATTTTATGATCATATTGAAAAACTTTTTAGTATCAAAAGTATTACTCCAAATAAATTATATAAAGACATTAAAGGTTTACAAATCTTATTAACAAATTTCAAAATGATTATTTTTTCAAAAATAAAATTTTAATATTAAAATTAACTCTTCATATTTACAACCAAGCTTATATGAACACTAGGTAGGGTAGCACGCGCCTTATAATAGCATATTTTTAGATTGCTTAAACGAATAAATATAAATATATAAAATAAATTAATAACATACTAATATCAATATCATTATAGATAATAAATTGAACGCAATAGTGTATGCAACAAACAAAAGAAACATATTAATAAAAGTTTTGAAACACCGCATTTACACACACCACATCTATCAAAAGAATATATAACACATACAATCCTTTTTAGACAACACATCTATACTCATTAGAGTTGTGCAGTCACTGCAAAAAACTATAAAAGTCATTATCATAATATTTTTAAACAAACATAACGCACCACCATTCAAAAGCAAGAGTAGTGAATAAGTCAACTCTTTTAATAGAAGTACATGAAGAACAAGTTCTTAATCAGTGCACAAAACATGGTGCAACACTAATTATTCAAGATTAGTGGTTGTTGCAGCAGTGGTCGATGAGCTAGAAGCATCATGGTCCTGTTGAAGAGTGTTTAGTTGCCAGATACACTGATAATGATGTACTTTACAACTCCTTCATCAAACTTATTACATTTAATATGTAAAAGGTATGATCTGTCGCTACTAATGCGTGCTATATGATCGAGTTGAATGAGTGTATCCTGACAAGATAAAACATTGACTATTAGACTGTCAAGATCAAATTATATGAATATTAAGAAATATATAAGAACTTTAGGAGTTTAAAACTCAAAGTTGTTCAATTGAATCTAAATTGCAAGTGTGTTACGTTGTAGCCTATACTAAAAGAGAATACTATTTTTTACAAAATCAACATGATAATTCACTTATCTTTGGTCATCTATCAAGCAGAAAAAGAAGTTTCATATACTTCTAAATCATATTGAATGAATTACTTTGTAGTATAAAGGAGAAATTCTTCTGCGAATTTTCCAAATAAAGTTGCAGTTAATGTATCTGTGTTATCTGTCAAAAGCACTTTCACATGACACCTACAAATAAGAATTGATACAAAAAATCATTTACTTGGCAGCATAATTTTTTTCTACTAAAGAAGAGAACCAACACACACAAGAGGAAGCAACAACGAACACGCAAAAGAACTAATGAACAAAAAAGACATATCGGCACCGCCACTGCATCCTCCTTCTTACAATAGTTGTAACTAAATGTCTCTTGATGCTCAACTTGAGTGGAATGGTTGCAATTTTCACACGCCATGTACCAGAATCGTTAAGTAAGATCAGACACCGTAATAGTCGCAATGACCCAAAAACTTGCATACTTTTACCATTAATAGAAAATGGTAAATGCAAGAAGGATATTTAATATACAAAGTTGCGATAATGTTTAATGACATTGATATTACCTTCTTAATGATATCAGGAGCTTGAGCCAATTTAATCATCCGTTCTTGTGATGGGGGCATTGGATTTGTTACGAAATGTAAATATGTTCTTTCACGAATAATTTTTGTCAATTCTGTCTGATTTTCTTCCCCCCTTAGATGGAAATAAATAAGTAGTATAAGTTGATATATAACAGAAGTTGCAGCTAGTCAAATAAAATCAGTGACTAAACAAATAGAAGGTACCATTGACGCAGTGTAATAGCCTCTTCTATGATTGGATTCAAAATAATAGACGTAAATGTTTCGGAAAAAGAAAAAACATAAACACATATTAAATATGCGAAGAAAGCAGTGAAATTGTGAAACAACAGCACCACAAAAAATTACCAAGTAACGTAAACAAACAACGTTAGTGCAAAAAGTCAATATTGAGTACATTACAAGTTGTTTCTGCTGGCCATAATGCCATTAAAGCGTGTTTTTAGATATTTTCATTTAAAATTGATGAAATCATATTTTTATGATTATTTTTTTGAATTATTGTGGAATGATTTATATAAATATCTAAAAATTTCATATATAATATTGAGACTATGGTCTTGTATAAATACAAGAGTATTAAGATCATAGATAATGAATAAAATAGTCTGTCACATATTAAAGTATGAAATCTTTAATGAATGGTTGCTAGTACGATTCACTAAACATTTTTAAATGCATGTGATCTAGATCCGGTCCACTGATGTAGATAGATATATCAAAAAATGTATTTTATATAATCAGATTATATAAAACTGGACCGATGTGGATTAATATCTTTATTAACTTACCGTTTATCATAAAGATTTAATACACATCAAATCTGATGATCATATGTAGATCGATTTGAATTCTGAGTAGTCATAAACTCATATATATGTCTACTAGATCTTTTGATTCACTCATTAATAATTGTTTGTAAAACAGACTGGTGACTTTTATTTTGGAGATTTAGTGATATGGATGAGTGAGAACATTATCTTATAATATTTAAAATCCAAGCTTTCATAACGGCTCGTATATGGATTTTTTAAGTGTTAATTCTGGAACTGAATGATTATTGAGCTCAAATTTATAATACGATTACAAATTGACCATTCACTAATGAATTAATGGTACTTAATGACCAAGAGATAATTAGAAAGGTTAAAATGGTAATTTTGACCAGCTCTAATTTACGAACCAATAATTGGAGGATAAAACTACATAAAGTGATTATATCAATGGACTACACGAGACTACTCGATAAATATATTATGTAATTACTAAGAGTGTAATTTCATATTTATAGTGGAGTAATAATGAAATTAATAAATAATAGTATTTAATTAAAGATTTTAATTAATAATCTATTTTATTAGAGCTTAGAATTATGAGTTCATGATCTCCAAGTCACTTCTATACTACACAATGTAGAGGTGCGAAAATTTTAATCTATGCGAAAATGACTAACTTGCGGTAAGAATTAAATTTCTCAGACAAGTATATAATTATGAGATATTATATGTAATAAATTAATTAAATTATTATTGTAATTTTTGGTAATTATAATTAAATAATTATATCCATTAATTTTTGTGTTAATCGATAAGTGAGATAACATATTTGATTTATGACATTAAATAATATTAAATTATTATGAGTAATAATTCAAATTTGAATCAACTAAACATGTTATTTGTGAACTAACAGATAAGTTAGTTGATAGAGGTGATTATAGTTAATTTTGAGTTAACTGATATCTAAATATTTATCTGATTAAAATAAATAATAAATTTGAAAAAATTATCACATGACATGTTGGACTGCCACATGTCAATCATTGATTTTTAAATCAGAGATTCACATAAATTACTGTAATGTCACATGACCCTACAATGACACGTGACATACTATAGTACATCATGGCGCTACAATGGTAAAATAGTGCGGTGAGGCAAAGAGAAATCGAGATTGCAAGAACATTCGTGAATGAGGGGTCAAATGGAGATATGATTCTCCCTACTCCAATCCAACGGCCAAGTGCACCAATCCATCGGTCCACGATCAAAGTCAACATAAAAGGCATTCAAATACCTAAAAAACCCTTAAAGATCCACCAATGGCTAGCAATCCAGAGATGTAATAAACCAATGATTAAAAGGGTATTATAGTATTTGAGTGGTGCTAGAAAATTTGACTTTTTCACTCTTTTATTATAACTAAAGATACATGAGAAAAATGAATAAATTGATTTAAATAATGTAAACTGGAAATGTATATAATGGTCATAGATGAAATTTAAAATAATACTCATTTAGATATTAAAAACATAACATAAAGAATAAAAAATGTGACAAAAGGACAACTAAGAATCATATATAATATGATGCAAAATAGATATATATCTACATGTGCAATCGTCGCCTCTCAAACCATCACAATCTCTGACATGCGTGGGATACAACTATGCGACGCTTTAGCCAATGCGCTCACGAGAATGGAACGGTATCTCAACGATCTAAAAAGTCGCCAGTGATCTCTCCCTATACGATCACCGGAAACACCTGTTCTTTCTCCTACAACCACTGGGAACATTGGCGCCGGAACCCTCCGGCTTTGCCTCTTTCTTATTTCACTAAGGTCCATGCTCGCCGGAACCCTAGCTAACCCAATCAGAACCTTTTGCCTCTTTTTTATCTCGATTTCTTTGTATAACGGAGGAGCATACGACGAGCCAATGAACTGGACCGAGTTCGATCGCTTAATATTTTTCGAGCTAGATTCAACGAATTCTGACCGGAGGCTTTTATTCCTGGCGAGCGACTCCGATCTCCAGCTAGAAGGAGCTCGTCTAGAACAAGAATCGTACTCTGGAGGCTCACCGGAGTTCAAGATTTTACCGCAGAAGACGATTTCGCTCGTTGAGAAACTGGATTCGCGGTTGAGATCGGTGGAGAATTCGAACAAGTTGTGACGAGCGGGCGAGCAAAGGTACCGATAGCGAGGGGAAGTGGCGTCTTGTTCTTGGTCGTCGTGGATTGGGAGGTCACATAAAGAGAGAGCGTCCTCCTCTGAGTTTTCAAGGTCTAGAGGATTAGGAGCGTCTTCCATTGTTGAGAGAGAAAGTGGGAATGAATGGGAGAGGAGAGATAAAGATGGAAGAGAAATGGTGTTTGTGTGGAAAAGTGGTTGGGTTCTTCTTGAGTTGATAACTTGGAGTGGAGAAAATTGAGTTTTATATACAGAGGAAGAGAGAAAATGAAGAGAGCGAAGGGAGTTTCCTTGAAATTGTGAAGCCATTCTAGAAGAAGATTTATATTATTATATATATACACATCATATCAACAGAGATTAATTTGGTGTCAAAGGCTTCTCGAACAATAGCGGAACCATTCAAAATATACATATTTACCTACTCATTGTTACAACGTAATTAATTAATTGATTAAATTTTAAATAATTAAATTTTATATTAATAGTTTATAAATTAACATTTCATGTTCATTAAAATGATTATAATTTCTTTTCATAAAATAGAGTATCTTTAAAAATTACAAGAGGCTAAATCCATTAAAATGATTAGTAATTTAGAATTTTGTTTCATAAGATCTAATTCTAATTTAAAATTTAATCAGTTAAGTTATATTTGAGAACTAGCTGACTAAACTTATGTTAATTTTTTTATTTACTATAAAACTTCCTATGCTTCCAGACATGCCGAGCTCCACATATTTATGTACACTAAAAAGAGGATCGATTCCATAAAAGATGAGATCAATAAATGAACAATATTAGGATCAAAATAATATTTTTATTTAGAAAATTTGATTCTAAGTATTATCAGATTACTTAACTATTGATGATGTATTACCAACACCAAAGGTCTTATAGCTTAGAAAAAAAAACGTATATTGATAAATGTTACATCATCTGAAGTTAATCCTTATAGTTTAAACATAATAAAATGGTAAGTGTTTCCTTTTCTTGTAATAAATAGTTCATAAGTAATAGAAAAAGAAGGCAGAGTTAAAAGGAAAAATAAAATAACATGTTGGTCTAGTCTAAAGGTATTTCGGAGACTATTCCAACCGACAGGAATGAAATACTTTGATAGATGAATGGTTGACGCGTGGACGACAAGATGTTTTGAAAGAGAGGGTTTCTAGAAAGACTTTCTGACTGTATTGATCTAGAAATCCACGTGGGCAGGTTGGGCCACTGATGGAGCAAAAAACAAAACGTTCGGGGCATTCCGAGAATTGAACTCGGGACCTCTCGCACCCTAAGCGAGAATCATGCCACTAGACCAAATGCCCATTTTTGTTACCTCAATGAAATAATTTAAAAACTTAACACCGTTGGTAACGTAAAACATGTGAGCCAGTGATTCAAATCCATTACGAAGATGATATATATTTTTTCACCATTCCGATTACATTATAATTGTTTCAACCGCAAAAGGTTGAACTATGATAATATATACTGTGAGACACTCATAATTTGAAGTTTAATTGATTTTTATATTAAAATCATATACGTTCTTAACTCATAATAATATTGAGTATTACAGTATTACATAATTTTCTCTAAAAAAAATGTTATCATTGATATTGATTTTTGAGAAAAAAAGTTCCATTAATACTCATTATAGATGAATTTTACGTATTAAATATTTAAAAATTACGTGTGTCTCTCATGTAAATAAATGTGAATTGTGAGTAAGATTAGTCCACGATAACAGACAACACAAGTGAAAATAATATTAAATAAGAACATTCATTTCATTTTAATGGTCTAGATTTATCTTAAGAAGATTAATATTTTTAATCATTCTTTTTTGTAATTTGTGATGATTAAATCTAAACCACTAAAAAATAAAACCGATGACCCTAATTACCATAATCTCCTCATACTAGAATTAATATGAGGGGATCCATTTCCCGTGACTACACATTGATCATTTTCTCCGTAGTCATGCCAAGCTAAATTATGAGCAAGAGAGTTGTTAAACCAAGACACATGCAGGTAATTATCCATGGGCATTAATGATCTTGAGCACGAATAGATGTCATGGAGAACTGACCTTTATTAGTTTCATATCTCTATTAGGAGATATTTGGGAAAATAACAGGAAAATACAGGTTTCAAGGGTGCAGTTGCAAAAATAGCTGAATTTTTTTTTATAAAAATGACCGAAATATGTCCACGGTAAATAAATTTTTACCGACATTACACAGTGATAAATAAATTATTTATCATATATCGGCCGTTTTTGCAATAAAAAAATTTTCTGGACATTTTTATCATATTTTATATCTATATACATATAAATATTATATTTTGAGAAGATTTAAAGTGATAAGTTTAAAAATAACTATTATATAGTAGTGAGGAAGAGTTAAACAACTCACTTAAAGATAAAGATAAAATAATTGAGATAATTTAGATTTTTTTTATGGAAAGAAGTTGTGATTATGTCAAACTCTTAGATGAGGGTCCATAGTCTAGCCTATAAATACATGCATATGTATTCAATTAAGTATGAGCTATTAAGTTATGTATATGGTAGAAAATTCTCTCTGTTATTCTTGTGATTTGTTTATTATTCTTGAAAATTTACCCCTATATATTCAAATTACCGAAAATCGGTATATCTCCACAGCGCTAGAGTTGTATCGACATTTATCAATCCAATTGATACATTTAATTGATCATTATCAATTACTTAATTAATTTTTATTTTCTAAGTATCCAATAATTAGAAAATAATAAACTAATTAATTTCAATGCAAATTATCATACATCACTAATTAAGTGATATCACCCATCACATATAGGTGTAGGAAATATGCATTGGCACCCAAACACATTTTGATCCAATTTACTTTGTTTCTCTATTCTTGTTCTCATAAGCTATTTCTGAGATCGGATGAATACACATGAATAAAGCTAAGGATTCAAATACCCGACGAATTTTTCTCCACAAATTCCTTACCTATTTAAATCCTGACATCGTATGACTCCACTATAGATTCGATACCGAATCAAATCTCGATTTATGCGAGCTACTTTTCTGTTGATGTAAATAACCCTTTTTTATTTTCATGGTCCACAGAATATTTTCACATAATACCAATCGTGAATATCAGTGATAAGAGCGGAATGTAAAATTATAATTTTACCCATCTTGTTATTATTTAATCAACTCCTTTATTGACTGTGAATAAGAAAAATATAATATTGAATTATCTAGTACAATTCACAAGTCTTAATCAATAACTCAATTCATTGAATATCTGCCCAGGTTAATTTATTCACACACTCATCAATAAAGCATAAGGTGATATTGTTGCTTTGGAAATCTAACCACGAATTTTTATATCTGTGAACCACGTAACTCCAACTTAATTGAATTACAATCTCAACAACTGAGGTATTGTCCGCCAATTCAAACTCACTCATTTGACATATCAAAGATTGCAACTAAGTCAAGCTACGTATTCACATCAGGATTAAAGTAATTATGAAAATACTCTTAAGGTGTAACAATTAGATTAAGAGCTAGGTAAACGGTTTTGAGCTCTAAACTAATTTGTTACCGGTCTATTCAACATGTTCATAACATGTCTAGGTTAATCATTTGAGTCTCCACTCTCATGCCCCATGACTGGCATCCATTGGTTCAACTTGACAGTCATAATTATATTCGATTGCTCAGTCGATCCTAAGAATGCAAATATCATTCTGAACTTTCTTAAAAGAGTTCATCTAGAGACGCATTTGTCTTCACACTTTTTTCGTTGATGAAAGTTCCAGGACTTAAGTAATATATAAATACACTTCAATTTAAAACAAAACTTTCAATTTATTCTTAAAAATTCAATAATACTAATGTCTGAGAAATAACTAAATACAAATAAATAGTTATTACACGCTACTTTAAGGATGCATTCCAACAATCTCCCACTTGGACTAAAGTAGGCGTGTACAATCTCTTATCCCCAAGCCCTCCAGATGACCATAAAAAACTTTACTGCTTAAAGTCTTCGTGAATGGATCTGTTAGGTTGTTGACCGCCGAAATATGCGTAACCACAATGTCTCCACGCCGAACAATTTTTCTAATCAGGTGATATTTACGTTCTGTGTGTTTGGATCTCTTATGACTTTTAAGTTCTTTAGAATTTGCTACAGCCCCACTATTATCACAATAAAGTGTCATGGGCTTGTCAGCGTCTGGAAAAACTTCTAGAGTCTTTAAGAACTTCATAAGCCATACATCCTCGTTTGTAGCTTCACAAGATGCCATATATTCAGCTTCCATGGTAGAACCAATAACGTAAGATTGCTTTAAACTTCTCCATACAACTGCTCCACCGTTCAGAATGAACACCGATCCTGAAGTGAATCTCCTGGAATCCTTATCAGCTTGGAAATCATAATCAGTATATCCTGTCATATTCAAGTCACTACTTGAGTACACAAGCATATAATTTCTTGTTCTCCTAAGATACTTAAGGATATGTTTGATGGGATTCCAATGCTAAATTTCAGGATTAGATTGGAAACGACTCACCATGCCCACGGCATAGCAAATGTCTGGCCTAGTGCAAAGCATCACATACATGAGACTTACTACGGCTAAATCATAGAGAATTTCTCATATTTTCCTATTCTTGAGGAGCTTGGTAGACTGCTCCTTGGAGAGACTTACTCCATGTCTAAAAGGAAGAAATCTTTTTTTAGTGTTTTGCATAATGAAGCGATCCAACACCTTATCAATATAAGATGCTTGAGACAATGCCAATTATCTGTCTTGAAAGATCTAAATACTTAAGACAAATGCAACTTCTCTTAGATCTTTCATAACAAATTACTTTGCAAGCCAAATCTTGACATCAGATAATTTTCCTACATCATTCCTAATGATTAGAATATCATCTACGTATGAGACAAGAAAAATCACACTCCCTTCGTGTATCAGCTTATACACACAGGGCTCGTCCACTAACCGTTCAAAACCATAGTCTTAATAGTTTTATTGAATCTAATATTCCATGAGTATGATGCTTGCTTAAGTCCATAAATGGATTTCTGCAGTTCACAAACTTTGCCTTCTTGGCATTTCTCCATGAAATTGTTTGGTTGAGCCCTATAAATGCGCTCATCAAAATTTCCATTCAGAAAGTCTTGATATCCATTTGCCAGATT
This sequence comes from Datisca glomerata, assembly GCA_003255025.1. Classification (NCBI taxonomy): domain Eukaryota; kingdom Viridiplantae; phylum Streptophyta; class Magnoliopsida; order Cucurbitales; family Datiscaceae; genus Datisca; species Datisca glomerata. Next base: position 2,088,393 of record QANY01012298.1, read on the forward strand.
TCATAATCAATGACATCAATAATGGACAAAAGAATTCAGATGGATTTAAGCATGGCCACCAGCAATAAGGTATCTTTACAGTGTATTCCTTCCTTTTGGGTGTAGCTCTTGACTACTAGCCTAGCTTTAAATGTCTCTACATTCCCATCCAGATATTTTTTTTCTAGTTATAGATCCATTTACATCCTATGGGTTTTACCCCTACAGGAGGATCTACAAGCTTTCAGACTCTGATCGAGTACATCAAATGTATCTCAACGTTCATGGCTTCTTGCCATAAGTTTACTTCAGGATCAGCTATGACCTTTAAGTAGGAGATAAGTTCATCAAAGTCCTCATCTAAGACAACTGTCAAAGCTTCTCTATAGGACATATACCTCTTAGTTTGTCTCACAACCCTTCCACTATGTCGGGGCTCCATAGGCTCTAGCTCCTGTCATGTTTCTTCCATTATTGAATCAGAAATAATTTCTGATTGGAGAGTCGGTGTCCTCCCACTCAATAATTCCTCTAGCACAACTGTGCTTCTCGGCTGTACACTTTTAATGTAATCTTCTTCAAGAAAATGAGCATGCGTGCTAACGAATATTTTCTGGTCAGTCGTACTATAGAAGATATACCACTTCGTTCCTTTAGGATATCCTATGAACATGCATAATTCTGAACGAATGATCAACTTGCCTGTCTTTGATTTTAGAACATGTGTTGGGCACCTCCATATTTTAAAATGGTTAATAGATGACTTTCGTCCATACCATCTTTCATATGGTGTACCAGCACCGTCTTTGATGTAACTTGGTTCAGAAAATATGCCTCTGTTTCCAAGGCATATCCCCAGAAGGAATCTGAGAGGATGAGTAACTCATCATGGATCTAACCATATCCATCAGAGTTCGATTCCTTCTCTTTGACACACCATTGTGCTGTGACGTGCCAGATGTTGTAAACTGATAAAGAATATCTTCTTCCTTAAGAAAGTCTTTGAACTCTCCTAGCAAGTACTCTCCACCACGATCGGATCGTAGTGTTTTGATTTATTTTTTTAATTGCTTTTCAACCAAGACCTTATACTCTTTGAACTTTTTAAAGGTTTCGGACTTTTGACGCATTAGATAAACATGACCAAAATGTGAGTATGTATCAATGAAAGATACGAAGTATTCATAACCTCCTCATGCTTGGATATTCAATGGCCCACATACATTGCTATGTATGGGTTCAAGGCATTGAGTGGCTCTTTCACATTTTGCTGAAAATGTCTATTGGTCATTTTGCCTTCAATACAAGATTCGCATGTAGATAGTGATCCCACACTTAAAGATTGCAAAGGACCATCGTTCACAAGTCTTTTAATCTTGTCCAGGTTAATATGTCCAAGGCGTAAGTCCCACAAATAAGTTAGATTGGTCGAATCATACTTCAATTTTTTACTATCTCTTTGTGAATCATATTCACTTCAATATCACATATAATTGAAACTATTGATTTTACGTGAAACAATTTATTAAACATACGTGCAACAGTAATTAGACATTCATTTCTAAAAATACCTATATTTTGCTCAATGAATTTAGGATAAAATCTTTGCTCAATTAATTTACCAATAGAAATAAGATTCTTCCCAAAGTTGGGATATAATAAACATCACGTAAAAACATATAACCGTTATCAAGTTCTAATTGATACAGTCAATACTAGGGCTCTATTCCCCATACGGATGATGAACGTGACTAAGATATCTGCTAGAGATAATCCAGGCAGTTGCGTGTCCAATGGTTATCGACTCCACAGTGATTGCACTTGTCTCACAGCATGTCCACCTTGCAGTGCCCTGACCATTTGCAACTTTTGAGTTCTACTTCTTAGCCTTACTCAGAACTCCTCTCGTGTTTCCTTTTGGCGCAAGAGGTGGAAGACTTACTTTCAGTAAAATTAGCTTCTCTAGTCTTCCTCTTTCTCTTTAGAAACAAAGTCTCAACGGCTTGCAACTCCTTCATAATCTTAGGAAGTGAGTACCACAACTTATTCATCAAATAATTAAGTTTGAAATTCTCGAAGGTATCACGCAGAGTCTCTAGGATCGTATCCACCTGAGTCTCGCCATCAACCTTAGCACCCATGATCTCCACCTCATTCAGATAACTAATGATCAACATCATATGTTCTCTGACAAGAGCTCCATGTTTTATCCTGCAGTTCATAAGGTTTCGCACAACTGCCAGTTTGGCTTAACGACCCTGATCTTCGAACATTTCGGTGATGTTCAACATCATATCAGCGGTGGTTTATAAATTACGATGTTGTTGCAACACATTGCTAACAGAAGCCAAGATGTAATATCTGGCTATCTCATCAGAACGTAGCCAAGAAGTATAAGCATCATTTTTCTCTTAAATCGATTCACTAAATGACTCAAAGGAACAAATGATGGTGAGCACGAACTTGTGCTTTATAGATTTCTTTAAAAAGGTTAGGTTCTTATTGATGTTGATTTTCAAGATAAAAGTTCAATTATTACTCTTTATAGATGAATTTTACGTACTAAATATTAAAAAATACATCTCTCTCATGTAAATAATTTGGTTTAGGAGTTCTTTTTAGAGATAAATGAGAAACTCATATTTATCTAAGAAAAAAATTATACTCTTAATGAAGGTTTTTTTTGCAGTTTTTGCTGATTAAATCTAGACCGCTAAAAATAAAAGTTAATCCTCGTGTTGGATTCCAGACTACACACTGCTCATTTTCTCCACAACCACGCGAAGCTAAATTATGAGCGAGAGAGTTGTTAAACCAAGACACATGCTGGTCATTATCTATGGGCATAAATGATCTTGAGCACTAAGAGATGTCATGGAGAAATGACCTTAACGATCCTCCCCTAATCTGAGTCCCCTCCCCTGACTGCTATATATTCAGCATATCAATAAACTACAAAGAATCCAAGCAAAGATTACAGTAACCGAACTTTCCACTCTTTGAAATTCAACCAACTTTGTGTTACTATATAGAAGAAGAAAGAAGATGATGGAGAAACTTTTCTTCTCTCCTCCCCTCTCTCCTATCTTTCATAAATTCCGGCGAGGTACACTTTTTAACATGGAATCCAAAGTGAATCAAACATTACTGTCGAAAACAAAGATAATACACAAAAAACACATCAAACAAACAAAAACCTCCATACATATTTGGCAAAACAACTGTAAATAAAACAAGAAACAACTCTTAAAAGAGAACACAACCCTGCCACCGCCTGTCAAGCACCCAGTTCTGTGAACTACGGTGGCCTGATGACGGTGGATATTTAAACCTGTAGTAACAGAAAAAAGAAGCAGAAGTTCCGAAGGATGGACTGCTATAGAGAACCCAGTTCTTATTATAACTGTGATGATGGAATTCGCTAGCAGTAACTCTGACTCCCACAATTCACTTACCCTTCTTAACAGCAGATTTTGTAACTTTGGCTCCGCTAGGATCCTTCTTCTCGACACTCTTGATGACACCCACAGCCACGGTCTGACGCATGTCCCTAACAGCAAAACGTCCAAGAGGAGGATACTCTGAGAAAGTTTCGACAACCATGGGTTTGGTGGGAATCATCTTAACAAACCCAGCATCACCGTTTTTCAAGAATTTGGGCTCCTTCTCCAGCTCTTTACCAGATCGTCTATCAATCTTGGTGAGAATCTCTCCGAATTTGACAGCAATGTGGGAGGTGTGACAATCAAGGACAGGGGCATAACCATTTCCAATCTGTCCTGGGTGGTTCATGATGATAACTTGGGAGGTGAAGTTTGCAGCCTCCTTGGCGGGATCATCCTTGGAATTTGAGGCCACAAAACCACGCTTCAGATCCTTAACTGCAACATTCTTCACGTTGAAGCCAACATTGTCACCGGGAAGTGCTTCCTGAAGAGCCTCATGGTGCATCTCAACAGACTTAACTTCAGTTGTCAATCCAGTGGGGCCAAAACAGACAACCATACCAGGTTTGAGGACACCAGTCTCAACACGACCCACTGGAACAGTTCCAATACGTCCAATCTTGTAGACATCCTGAAGTGGAAGTCTGAGGGGCTTTCCCGTGGGTCTCTTAGGCTCGTTTATCAAGTCAAGGGCCTCAAGCAAGGTTGGGCCCTTGTACCAGTCAAGGTTGGACGACCTTTCAATCATGTTGTCACCTTCGAATCCAGAAATGGGAACGAAGGGAATCTTGTCTGGGTTGTAACCGACCTTCTTCAGGTATGAAGACACTTCCTTCACAATTTCATCATACCTTGCCTTGGAATACTTGGGGGTTGTGGCGTCCATCTGAAGACCAAAGAAAAATTTAATTTCAACAGCACAACTTCTGATGCACCCT